>KK120526.1:153974-259300 GCA_000611955.2 Stegodyphus mimosarum | reverse complement strand
AGATGTAATATGGAGAGTTTTCTTTTTATAATTTATGGTGAATTATTGCTTTATTACTTTGCACCTTTAGCGCAAGTCTTGGGCGTATTAATTTACTTTTAATTATTTTCATTATATATATATATATATATATATACTAAATAACAAATTGCAGTATTTCAAAATTTAGAGCTTTAGGTCGAGGCTGAAAAGGAGACATCTCAGACTAATTAATTTTGACGAATTTAGATTATGAAATGCGTTCCATAATCTTTTGGGTAACCGTTTATAATCTTTTGGGTAACCTTTCCGTTTGAGCTCATAATTTGCTATGAGAATAATTTCGATTTTAAAATTTTATACACGCATACATATATAGGAGTTAGACAGTCTTTCTATCTTTATTGTTTTTACAATCCAAGAGCCATTTAAGCAATAAAATGCCACCATGCCACTTGTCAAGCCTTTTTTTTCCAGTTGTACCTCATCGCTAACCGAGTAAACTGATTTGTTAATAATAATTATTCAGCTTTCCCTTTCAGACTTTCCGACAACGTAAGGTAGTATTCTTTCAAAGCGTCCATATATTGCTTTAAGCAGCTCCTCGGCGGCTCTTTTCGTTCATTAGACAACAGACACCCTCTTCACAGAACACGAAAAGATCCGTTTACACCAGGATTTCTCAATCGTTTCTGCCCCACGCACCTCTTTTATCATTTTTAGGCCATCACCCCTCTTCCCTTTTTAAAACTCGAAATATATACATACATTTATGTTATTTTAATATATTTTATAAATGAAACAAACAAAAATATGGAATATATTGATAAATTCCAAAACTTAAGCAAATGTAGATTTTTAACTCATGATTAGCTCATCATTTTCCCTTGAAACTGTAAAATTTTAAATGGTAATAAATGGGAAGAAGTGAAGGAGAGTAAGATATATGTATATATATATATACAAACATATAAGATAAAAATATGCAAATCGATTGTATAGTTTAATTTAGTAATAGCCTCTTAATTCCTAAATTTTAATTTAAGTATTTCCTCTGCGTATTCTAAAAGTAATAACAACATTTCTGGACTGCGCCCTTTCTAGATCAGTTTATGTCATATGGCGTGCGTTACGCTGATAACGTGGCTAATCTGAAACCTGAAATCAAAATTTTGAGAACTGACGCCTTTCTAACCAAACCCATTCTCTTGGACAAGCGCCTGGCCCCAGCCACCACCCCTGTTCTTATTGGTTGCCGTTTATGACGTCAGGTTGAAGAGATTTTATTATCGGTTTCGTGTAAGTTAGACGAACTTATACTTTTTTGGTCTTGGTTATGTTTTGTATAAATGTGAATTTGTGGAATGTAACAGAGTATTTGTAATTAAAGCAAGCTTTTCGCGCGCAAAAATGCCACGGGGAATTCATTTCGTCACTCTATGACATCACAAGTAGTGTCCAATAAGAGCTTGGGGTGGTGGCTGGGGCCAGGCGCTTGTTTCTCTTGGTGAGCTTCCATATTGGATAATTGCACACTTTCAACTTCTACATCTACGCTGCTTGGACGCTATTTCATTCTGCTAATATAAATATTCTAGAAGAAGCACGATTAGAGTGCCAAATGAATTGTGGCTCCAAATATCAACTGGAACAAAAATGAGAAAGCCAGCCATAGAGAAATCTAAGTTCTTTTTTGAGATTATGGTTATCAGTAGCGCTGAAGTGAATGAGTTTTAGCTCAACGTGAAAACAAGCAGAACGTGCTACCTCCTGTGCACTGACAAATAATTAATGGATCCTGTTCGTCATAACAGTTACAGAGATTGATGCGGTAAAGTTAAAAAAAAAGAAAATTACTGCAACTTCAGTAACTCTGAACTGAAATAATTTCGACAGTGCTTAAGGTTTCAAGTTTTCATCTTTCAAAGACAAAATGCGCAGTCTTTTTCTTTCTATGGCCAGAAGATATGTGAAACAAAGCATTCGCACTTGAACTGCGATTAATTACTCTTCATCAAATTCGTTCTGTGCGAGAGCATAAATTCTCACTAAATCCGCTTCTCCTTTTTTCGACGAGTTACTGCAAGGGGAAGGAGGCTTCGGCCTCACTTCCCCGCTATGATTCTACGCGCTATGTCTGCAGTGATGATATATTGTAAGTCCTCAAACCTGAAATTTTACTGGTGTAATCAAGAAAAGATTGAGCTCAAACACATCATAGAATGGTCTTCCATTGACTTTATTTTGAGCCAAATATGTTCACCCATCAAGAATTGATGCGGTTCTGATTGGAAATCGGTCTGACATTTTGAGCGTTCGGCATGTGCTGTCATCTAAAATAAATTAATCTTAAGTTCAAGTATATTCTTCATACTTATAAAACCAAATCTCCATCGATTCAAGAGCAGATAAGAAGCAGTAATTTTTCAGTATTCAATATTTTACAGTTAGTTTAGTTAGAAGGATTATTAAGAAAAGCCATATGCCTCATGATCGTCAATGAGTAATCTGACTATGACGGATTTCTCAAGGATTGTAAAAATGAAGGTGAAATCTGTTTTTGTCTCTTCAGAAATGTTTTACATAATCAGGATAATCCATTTAGTAGCTGTTAAAGAAAAACAAAAATAAAGTAATCACATGTGAAAGTCAGGATGTTTCTTATAGACAGTATACAAGTAAGGTTTAAGTACAATTTTTATTCTAATTTGCCAGTAGCAGATTAAAAGAAGATGACATTTATCATATTTTATAAAATCGGATTATTGCATTTTATTCCCTGCAATGTAAATATTTTAAGATCATGTGTTGACTGGGCGCAGATGCTAATTTGCATCACTAATTAATTTTGGATATTTCCGTTCTTGTAGAATAACATCATGCCTTAACATATGGTGCCGTTTCCAGGATCTTAACACCCTACTGAAATAACACTGTATTCAATAAAAAATGAAAATGCCACTTTTTACATAGAAATATTTACTTTTAAAGAATTATGAAACCTTCAGCTAGGATAAAATAAAAAATTGGAAGCGATCAAAAATGAGAATGAAACCATAATTTCAGTTGATTATTCAATTTTTATTATATTAAAAGGAAAAATGAATTTTTTTTTTCATTTTTGTTATCAGCTATCAAAAGAGTTCCAAATTATATATTAAAAAAGTTCAAAGAATCTCTCATTCATAAAAGTTTTCATATTTTGGATATTTGTAATAAAAGTCTGAAACTTTTTCTGAGGAAATCTATACCAGTTATTTGGACTGAAGAAAACAACTTCAAATTGGACTGTAGACTAAGATTTTAATTTTGCACTTATTTAGTAATGCATTATACTTGAAAATCTATATTATGCCATTATTTAAAAATATTTATTTCAAAATTTCATGATTTATGTTTCCCCAAAACATTTTTTCCTCTTTGAAGGGATGAATGTGAGTCTCTTAACTGTTATTTTAAATTTGGATATTTAGTTTTTCCACTCTAAAAAGAGTAATTACTTACAGTAAGTCTCTATAAACTGGGGCATTTCAAAATTATTACTCTCAAGATTCTTACATTATGTTAACGACGGAGCCACTTTCATTCATAATACTTAAAACAATAATATTTGTTTAAACAATAATAATTCAATTTTGGGAGCTGAAAATCAAACAACGAATCAAAAGACGGAAACTAGCCTTCTTGAGTGAAGTTTTAACAAACACAACTTATTTCATTTTCTTGCCTTTTTATCTTTTAAAAATAAAATACTAACACTGTACCTAGCATTTGAAACATACTTCAACCAACAGCTTCAGTTGCATCACTTGATAGACTTAATATTGGCTTTACACTATTGTCATCAAAACTGTTACAAAAATCCTGAAAATTCGAGATAACACTTATTTCTCGTCTTAAGACATCAAATTAGTCGTAATGTAACACATTAAAAATGCCTTTTGCTATAGAAATTTCTTTAACATCTCGCCTAAAGATTCTCATACAACAGTTCATTAGGTTTAGCTTATCCCAGTTCATCGAATACGAATGTATTTAATTTAATTTCGTTCATAGTTTCTTGTATAGTTTATTTGTCTTATTTAATTTATTCTGATTATTAATTATTGATATAAAATTATTAATTATTAACTCCCAATAGTTTTTGCACAAGTAAAATACCTTAGGTAATCTGTCTTTAAAAATTACTTGGATTCGTTTATTAAAATTTTTTTTATTTCTTTCGGTATGCTACAGTTATTTAGCAGTTCTACCATTTCTTAGGTTAAAAACATATTAAAATATTAACTTATCAAATTTCTGTTAATTTGCCCAATTGTTTTTCATGTTTTCTAATTTGTTAATGCTATGACGAATCTACAAAGTATTTTGCAACACCAGCAATAAAATTTGTATCCATACTAAGTATAAAAGCAACGAAATATTTAAACAAAATTAATTTAAATAGGAAAATAAAATATACGTAAGAAATTTAAAAAGGGAGGAAATAAAATTTTACCTGCAGAATGAGATGTTACGAATTGATCGTAGAGGGCTGCGAAATCAGAAAAGAATCGAATGTTTAATGGAAGACTTGTAATCAACATTTGTAGACGTTGTGAATTTACTATCTGAACAATATTGATTATCACGAAAGTTTGAACGAAATGCGATTTATACAAGCAAAATTTAGGCAAATATAATGAAAAGGAATGCCAAAAACATCCATTTTCGACAATGATCTAAAACATTAACTAAGCCCCTAACAGGCATAGAGTTTCGAGAAGAAAGCCGAAATTTCCGAAACCAGCCATGAGGTATTATCCTGATTTTAATGCTAAAATTCCTCTGGTACTTCATATTGAATTTTTATACTTTTAGCATATTCGCTAAAAGTTCTGTACATATATCTCGACTCATATGTATGCATATACTTTCTTAAAGACATCACAAAAATTATCATAAGTCGTACATACACAACCTTCTAAGCCAGACTAAGTTACTAAAACGAAAATAGAATTATAAATTAATTTGTAATTTAAATACTATAATCATTTTGGCAGAAATGTCTTAGCATATACAATTTGTGGCTTTGTAAACGGTTGAAATAACAAGGATTTACATTCCCTAAGCGCACTTTCAAACACTCCTGTTTTACAACAAAGTCTATCGCAGGAGTTCTCTAGGTGTGGAATCTACAAGTATTAAATTTTTTATATTTTCCATTTAGAACAGGACTGTACTTTTGTTCCATTTTCTTTCGTATCTTATAATATTATCGAATAAATAAGCTTTCATTATCTGTTGTTTTTTCATAGTACCGCATTTTCTTTGACCAGCAGCATATTTTTCGAATTTAATTTTATTTCTTCATAAATTGCGTGTTTCTATAAAATAAAGATAAAGTTATTTCAATCATTTTCAGAACATCTAAATGCCAAGAATAACCTAAAAAAACTTGGCTTATTAAAATGATCTTATGGTTTCGCCTACATGGGATATACTTATGCAAAATTAAATGAATGCTCCCTTAAAAAATTAATAAACTCTATTAGAAACAGTTAAAGAAATGTCCTTGATTGTCTTTTCAGCACACGTTCTGCTTCGAATTTCTTAAATGAAATACAAGAAGGACATTGGTTTTGTTTATTTCATTGCGGCAAAGAACGTTAGGGATATGTGCCTAAAAAAATGAATACCATCGTGGAGGACTTTCTAATGTAAACAGGCTCTTTTTCAGTTACACATAGAGTAAACGACGAAAATGCTCGTGCAAGTAGCTCATTTGCCTGAAATCTAATCCAGATCGAAATAGCTACTTTATCGTCCAGCTGCCTGTAGCACCAAGAAACGTAATGATAGACATCTATTTGTAAGTAAACTTTAAGTGAATAGATTAAAATGTTCATAAAAAAAGCATATCAAGTTATACACAAAATTAAAAGCTGTTTTAAAAGAAAGAAAATCGATACTAATTGAAAAAAATGTGAAAATTCCATTGAAGCGCAAAGTTTTCAAAACATCAATTAAGAAACGGTTTTTAAAATACAACTTCAATAATTTTAGAAAAATTAATTTTACATGTTTGTAAAAAAATGCATTTGGTTTTGAACTTGGGCAGAAACTAATTTTGTACTGACGGATGAAGATAGCACTACGGCCATAAGACGAAAGATTAATTTAAGACATAAAAATTCATTAAAGAGAATTGACGTCGTAACGCTTCCTAAGCAGGCATAGACAAATGTAAAACTTCGTCGAATACGAAACAGAAAATTAATGGTGCGAAGATAATTAGGTCGTTCAGTCGCCAAATGAAATGTTTTAAAGAAAGATATATTAAAATGAATTTTAGGAACAGTGATTTTACTTTCTGCTAGGCTGTTTAATGTCTAGAATGCGTGTCTCTAACAGCAATTACTGCTTGATTTAAAACGTGATTGATGAAACGTGAGAAACTGGAGAATGAACCATATTAGGAAAGGAAGTTTTGAAAACGTAAGGAATAACTAATATTTGTATTTTTGTATAGTTGAGTGCCATTCATGATTATTTTTATTTAGAATAAATAAGGATTGAGTCTGTGACACATACACTTAAAAAATTTGAAAATATAATTTGTGCTTGTGTAAAAAGCGTAACTGGCATAATTAAAGAATTCTATGTCATGAGCTTAGGCCTAGTATTACCAACGGAGTTTCGTTTCACTTCCAGGAAATATTAAGCGGGATCGGTGATGATCAAGAAGTTGGTTGTTGAATATGCACCGACAATTCGCCGGTATAATCAAGATCCGCTTAGTTACAAACAGAATTGTTAATAAAATCTATAATTATTTGCTTGTTCAGATAAGGCTACATCGTGTAGTAGGGACGAAGTCATATATCTATCAAATAAATATGAGAAAAAATATAAAACTATTTAATATATATTTTAGCAAATATATTTTATATAATGAGTGCAATGCAAAAAATTCTAAACGCAGGAGCACAAGAAAGCACGACGAAAAATTTATTACTCTTACCAAAACTGAAGCGTCGAATTTTACTTGCTGACATATTCGTTTAGAGGAAAATTATCTCTATTGTAAGTTATCAGGTGATCAAGAATTGCAGCTTTTATTAAGCATTTTAAAAAAATTTCCTGTAAAATTCTGTCTGTTCGTTTCTGTTCTAACATAACGTGATAACAATTAACTTTAAATTGAGCGAAGTGTTACCCACAATGATATCAGCATGGAGACTAATTCAACTTCTTAATTCCTTCTGCTCCGCTTGTGTGATGCAAAATATATTTATTCGCAAGCTAAGAAACTACACTTTTGCATTTATTTTTTCTATTTTATGCTTTTACTCTTTTTTACAATGCCGTAGATGTTTTGGGATCTGAAGTTAATCCTCTTTACTCATAACTTGTAGATTTAAAATTCTATCATTATTTTCCGTAATAGGATGTACTATTTCTTATTTACTGAGCACTAAGCAACACTCATTATGGGTCTTCACGTCCTTTATGTGACTTTTGCCTTCAGGAACCAAGTACGATTTTATTCCAAGGCAGGATAACTAACGAATGAAATTTAATTTCTTTTATTATAATACCTTAATAAACTTTTGGTCAGTACGCTTTATTAGATGATTTATTGCAAGGATTTTACGCGATTGGTAAACAACGCAATAAACAAATTTATCAGAACAAACATTTTTGTGGGTACATAACAGATGAGACAATAGTCATTTCCGATTCATTGTCTAAAATTCACTGTAATCCTGACTGAAATTGAATTATGCACTAAATTTTCAGAGCGTTTTTATTTTTCTATTTTAGTCCAAAGGAACGTTAGCTCAGAAAGACTATTAATTTAGGTTTGACATTTTGCGTTAGTTCTCTATAAAAGTCTGAAGCCCTTTTAACACTTTTGTCACCAAATATTAGATCCTGCATAATATTTAAAGAAATTCAAGAATGAAGAATCTGCATGAATGTATGTTTCTCGCATCTTTTGTGAAAAAACAACGATCTAGAGATCATAAATTTTGAATAACGTATTCTTCCTCTCAAATATGGGAATTTGTAAGCCGAAATTTGATATTTGTAATTTGTTTTATTATCGTTCTCAAATTTTGTGAAACTTTAACGAATTTTTAATTAACTAAACGATTTCATAGCTGTCCATTAGCACTAACATCTTGTGCATCTGGCACGGATATTTTATGCTCGAGGTTTCTTTTCTTATCTTGCTGTTGAATTGAATTTTACGGTTTAATAAATAAAGGTAACACAGAAAACATTAAAAAACCCCATTATACGTAATATAAAATCTGAAAGATTTAGGGCTTTTTTAATTTCTTAAAATTCAGCATGGACCCTCACTCCATTTAGATTTCTAAGAGCACTACGTAGAGCGATCTCTGATGAGAAC
Organism: Stegodyphus mimosarum; assembly: GCA_000611955.2. Classification (NCBI taxonomy): domain Eukaryota; kingdom Metazoa; phylum Arthropoda; class Arachnida; order Araneae; family Eresidae; genus Stegodyphus; species Stegodyphus mimosarum. Next base: position 250,920 of record KK120526.1, on the reverse strand, counting down.
ACTATAATTCGGTTCTTGCAAAAGATCATAATTCAGATCCTTTATATGTTCTAACATTTATCTCTTAGTCTTTATTTCTTACAGAATCCTAGAATAGCCCGATGTTTCTCTTCTTGTTTCTTCAATCTTTCAATGAAATACCTTTTCTGTAATAAGTTATTTTTAATGCTATCGAAGCGACAGAGAGATAATTTTACATGCAAGCGGCTCCAACAATTTAGCAATACTTCTTCTTCTTCTTCAGATTATTATTATTAATTTGTGATTTATTAAGAGTTTGTGATTCATAGTGTTTACTTGGTAATCCGTCTTTTCATTTTCTCACAAAGCAGTAGTATAACATATGTAACGATTTGTGTTTTTAATTAATAATTTATATTTTATTGCTTTTTCACTTTTATTCCTTGAGTTAATTAAATTAATATAAACATAATTTTAGCAGAGATATAATAAAATACATTTAAAGATATTTTATGCTAAAAATGTTAATATTGTGTTCCATATAAAATTTTACATAGAAGAAGTTTTATGTATATACTTGTTTATATTTTATACGTCTATTTCAAAACTTTAGTATTTGCATTACAGCTAAAAAGAATAATGACGTACTTTTTAATTTGCCGATTGTGAGATAAAAAGGGGTAAAATATATTTATAACAAGAATTATAATTTCATCTATAGTGTATTACTAGAATTTAAATGTAACTATAATGTAGATGTTTTTATTTTTTTCGGGAGGGGGAGGGGTAATTAACATTTTAGAAGGCCGTTGAAGTGTTTAAGAATAATAGTTCAAGTCGAAATTGTAATGCCTGGTGTGTGCCATCTGGAACGTGCTAGAAAATGGAGAGCATTCTGTAATATATGGAACTTAAAGGAAAAAAATAACAGGAAGGAAATTAAAAAAGAAACCAAGTTTATACATCTTGTCTTTGACGTACGTCTTATCCGATGAGCCACGATGTGTTCGGTCGAAAGGAACAATTTCCTCTGCAATATAAATTTCAAATGTTTATGTCAGACAATAAACGTAACTTTAATAATATCTTGAAGATCATTTGAGTAAAAGAATTCAGGATATTAATAAGGTTACGATATAATTAGCTGAAGAAATCTTCTTCCCTTAATGATATATTTCTGGCATTACAGGTTACAAATTATAGAATGGGCGTGAAGTAAGTATGATTGAAGTACTGAAAAATTTAGTATGTAAAAGATCATAACATTCACAGGATTGTTTTTAAAACCGCACACATTTCTAACATTTGAATACTAAAAGTAGGCGGTTTCATGCTCAATTAAGTAACATCTAATTAATCAAATAACATAAATTTTTTGGAAATTTCTTTAGACCTCTCTTTAGGTGTTGATTACTTTCAAGAACGTTTTGTTTAAAAATTTAGAATAAATTTGGTTCACAAGAGTCAATATTTCTAATGCATTCCAGAAAGAGTAATTTTATGTAACACCTTAAATGTTTTGAAACGACCTTACCTTTCTTTTACATTCTCAGAGTATATGCCTTATTCCTGGTTTTATGTGCTTTAAATAATTCTGAAACAAAGAAATATTCATATGATATATGCCTAAATCTTACCTTTATTAAGAGCAATACATTGTTTCATAAGTTTATTCAGATTTTACAAAAGGTTTTTACCCCTACTTTAGACACATTAGAAGTTACGGCAGATAGATCAGAATGTAAAATATTAGAGTATAACTATCATAAAATTCCTCAGAACTTAACATCAGAGTTGTATTAGTGATAATAAAAATAACTGCAGAAAATATTAAAGGAAGAATTATGAATGGCACATTTTTAAAAAGACTATTAATTCTGAATTTTTAAATCTTAGTAAATATTTAACTTTTATATTTAAATTATATTAGTATATTATATATTTAATGTTTAATTATATTAGTAAATATTAGGTTTATATATTTTTAAATATTTATTTATATTAGTAAATATTAGAAAATATTTAACAAAATATTAAGACAGGGTTGAATAAAACTACATTATATAAATGATGGCTATATTTAATTTATTCCTTATATAAACATCATAATTTTCCAACTTCATGTTTATTAATTATTTTTCATTCTGGTTTATTTCCCCTGTAATGGGTTTACATTTCATGATCTTTTCATGTTTATTAACTACTCTTATCGCCTGAAATGTTTTTCCTTCGCTTCAAAATTATAAATAAACCTAACTTTAAGAATCCATCAGGATAATCATAAACTGTGTGATGTGTGGGGCTATAGGCTTTGATTCTTTAAAGATTAACCCTATTTAGGAGCGTATTTGTGATTCTAAAAGTGAAGATTTTTATCAAATCAATTACAACACTATGGCTCTACGTCTTGCACATGAATAAAACTGTGACAGCTTATGCAAATTCTGTAAAGCAAAATTTCTGACTGACAAAATGTCTTGTTGGGATCCCAAAATTTCCAGTTTTCTGCGAATTAAAATTTGACTTCATGAAGATCTGCAACTAAGTGGAGAGCAGCATGGATAGCGATCGAAAGCCCACTAGCAGCAGAGAATTTATTCTCGTCGCGTTCAGTTTCCAGCGGTCGGACCAGCTGTTTAATACATTTCGTGGTTTTCCACATATTAATCTTGAGTACGAGTCAATTTGCCCTAGATCACCATCTGTGAAGGCATCCTTTCTCTTAGGCATGTAGCCTAGTGAGCTTTGCGGTAGCCTTATGAACCCTGAAACCTAAGGAAGTAAGTTTCGGAGGTCTTGTTGTAAAGTATTCGATTTCCAAACGCAACAACAAGAAGTTGAAAGCTGGTCACGGATCATTTATCTCTTGAAGATTTTCCTTAAAGTAATGTACTTGCTTGATTCCTTAAATGTCTTAAAGGAATGCACTTGCTTGATTTTAGATTTATCAGACTTTTAATCATTATTTTCTGAAGCTAACAATTGCTCAACTAATCAATGTATTTACATAACAATTAACTATTTGCGTAATGTGTATAACGAGTAACGCTTACTTTGCATAATGCGTATAACAAGTGAAAAACTCTACATTCGAACACTGACGATCGAAGAGCAACGTAAAGGTGCCCAAATCTCTTTCAGACAGCGGCGTAAAGGGAGTTTAAATTTTCGGTCAACGAGTAGATTAACTGATAAGTTATGTACAGAAATATGGACTGGAAACTATGATGGAAATAATGATTTCAATATTAACATCAAGAAAGACGATTATCTGCGAGCCTGACTAAAGATGCAAATCTCATACCTTTGTCATAACAAACACTTGAAGTAAACATGCCTAAGAAACATGAAATAGATAAGTAGGGGTGGAAATCACGGAAGAAAGTGGAAACTTTTATCCACTCGCAGAGCCAATGGACATTTCACAAGATAATACCTATATACCGCTAACAGATGAAAATCACGAGTCACTATGCGAAGAAACTCCGAGCGAACAAATGGTAAATCGTAATTACCTGGAATATACAAAAACTGGATGTATGCATGATGTGTCCTCTCATATTTATATACAATAGAATGCGAGACAGTTGTGAAGAGTACAGATTTTTTACTTTCACTAAGACACTGATCATTTTTGAGCCGTTGCTAAATACATACTTACTCTGAAATATCAATGAAAGCGTTACAGAAGAGAATTCCTAAGAAAGTCTTATTAAATGTGAATATTAGGCTCTAATTGCAATAACATTTGTTGTTCTAATAAAGAAGCAGTTTTTAAGTTTAAAAATATAAAGAGTGCCAATTTCTTTCATTGAGAGTTTCAGAACTAAACCTGGAAAATTAATCTTCATAATGAATAACAGCATGACAATTAATATAAACATTAAATCATTTAGACCAAAAAAAGGCCCAATCAGTGACAAGCGCCTCTTTTTTACCAATAAGCAACTTTTCTGTTTGGACAACATGCGAAGAAGGAAATATGGCATTGAACACGTCATGAATGCCGGCCTATTTTGTAGGGTATCTCCTGTGAATACCCTTGGAGACTGTTCCGAAATTCAGAAGAATCACTTTGATATGTACCATTTTCTGCTCAGAAGAAACAAATTCTTGTTGTCACAAATTAACATTTTCCCTCTCTCCAACCAAGGAGAACAGAGGCAACTGTACTTAACTACTAGATTAGTAGAAAATTTAGTGAAACTCAGATCATAAATTCTCCTATCTCGCCACGTGAGATGCGACCAACCGGTTGCTGCATTCATCAGTCTTCTCTTCTGTTAGGATGATTGTGCTCCAGATGAAAGAAATTCGATGTGCCCAATATTCCTAATGGTACGGTTGCTGTGGTAATCAGCGTATCAGAGTTACTTATGAAATTTACTTAAATTAGAAAACAATGACTGGCTCCAGCTGAGTGGTTTTCCTCACCATGTCTATTCCTCACGACTGATCATAAGACTGTTATTATGCCGGTTAGCAAGGCTTGACTGAGTCCAGGTTTTATTATTATGTCCATTCCCGTGGAAATCTTTACTGCAATGATTATCAGCTCAAGGCTGCCTTTGGACACGTACTTCTAATCCTGGATAAAAGTTTTAATTAAATAAAGCTCACTGTAACACCAAAGTTTGCGTTAACGAAAAACGATCTGTGATACCTGTGCGTACTTTTTGTCCTCTTGTCTTTGAGAATAATTGGTCCATTGCCCTTTGAATTAAAGTCTGGAGCCTATCCTGATAAATATTTCCCATTGCTATATCGTCGTCTTCTGTGACATGGAGGCTTCTGTAGTGTCATTTTGATCTTAACTGTTGGTAGGTCCCAAAACAATATTGAACCTTTATTCTTTCAAGAAAAGCTGACGACTCTAACCAAAGTTGCAGCACCAACAAGTTGCTAAAGGGCTAAAGCCAGGAACCAATCTCGCCTCAGAAAGACTGTATAAAGCAACCACTACATTTTGTGTTCCAGACTGACTGTGATCATGCATTCAAGGTTATCTGAAAGACATAGAGATCGCCTTTGAAATTTTTATAAAGTCTGGAAATCTCTTTCCCACTCATAAACTGTAACTAAACTTTAGATAGACTGGCAACGAATTATCCTTAGGTCTAAAATAATAACTGAAACTTGAGAACTGTCTAAATGACCCTTTATTTAAGTCTCAAGAAGAATAGAATGCACACTGAGTGTTTACAACTCAGCCAAACACTTGTGATGAGAAAACGTACATTACAGTAGATTTAAATGTAAATCAAATGTAAAATTTAAATTCAAATATGTTAGTAGACGAAGGCTACACAAACCAGTTAGAGGCAAAATACACTCGGTCTCATACTCCAAAATCCTCACCTTAAACACACACGAAATAATTTACATTCTGGGGGTAACAGAAAGAAGTGGCAGTAAAGATCCAAAAAATAAAATAACTGATTAACCCATTAACTGCCAGATTTTTTTTAAATATTTTTTTAATATATAGTTACGTATTTACATGTAAACCAATGTAGTACATTAAATTTTACAATACAGAAAAAAAATATGTTTTTTATGGATTTAAAAATCAATCCCCATTTGGGGATCACGGTACATTGCATGTAAATAACTGTAAATTTTTTAAGAGTGCCATGGAATAACACATTCTACGTGTAATCCTACATCACACTTCACACAATGTTTCCGAACATTTTTTTTACAAACCGCACATTTTCTTTGTTTTCCGTCCAATGTTCTTTCTAAATAATGTCCTTGAGGAATTTTTCTTACGTCTTCTGGTACGCGCTTCTGTAAACTCACACTGTACGATGGTCGTCTACAATTTTTCGGGTCAGACACGGAATGTAAATTCAAATAGAACCGTGCAACTTCTCGTCTGAAATTTAATAGCGGCATTTTTTCATTAGCAATACAATATATTGTATGAGCATTAACTAGAGCCACATCCACTGCATTAGTGAAAATAGGAAAGTACCATTTTTTGCCTCTAATTTTTATCCTATACTTTTGTACATTCCAGTCAAGCTTGTCAACACCTCCCATGTTCTTATTGTAATTTATAATGGCATTGGGTTGTGGAATTAATATTTTTTTTTCTCAGCCCTAGACCATCTCGGCACACGTCCCAAAGGTAAAACTTCCAAATGATTTGATAACATTTTAACAATGCTGTTATCTTTCCAAACAAGACCAAATATTCCATTTATTTCATCATATCTATAATCAAAAGCCCCTCTAAATTCTTTCTTCATTTCCTTATCTGTTTTTATAGGGCACTTATTCATCCTATTACATCTCACCGTTCCTGTCGCAGGTATATTTCTCTCTTTTAGATTTTTCAGCAAATCAAAACTTGTGAAAAAATTATCGAAATAAAAGCAGTGTTCCTCTGGTTTGTCTATGGTTGCTATCTTATTCAATATTACTGACACACCTAATCCATAAGTATCTCCTTCTAAATTATCTTCTTCTGAAATTCTACTTGGCTTACCTTCATAGATGTCAGCATTATAGCAATATCCGGTCACACCACAACACATTGCCCATTGCTTGAACCCAAAGCGAATGGGCTTTCCTCTAATAAACTGCTTTAGAAAATGATGACCATAATAACGTACCATTTGTTCATCAATACATATGTTATACGAAAATACGCCGAACTGCATAAATGCTTTATTCAGCTCATCCAAGATTGGTCGTATTTTAAATAATCTGTCTTTGTTTCCATTTATTAGTGGTATATTTGTATTGTCACTGAAATGTAGATTTCTTTTTATTTCAATATAACGATTTTTCGACATACATTTCCTTACAATTCCAATATCTATATCTTCTTCTTCTGACCAATACATCTGCTCTTGAGGCAAAGAGTGATATCCTGTTAACAGTAAAAATCCCAAAATTTTTTTGAAGCAGTCTGAAGAGAGCGTAAATTGGTGATGATTATTTTGAGTTGCATAAGATACACTTTACTGTACGATGTGATTTACTAGATCATCTGTGAAGAACATTTCAAAAATTTCTACTGGTCTTTTATCTTTTACTCTTTCTATCATGGTCATTCTACGTTGCTCGCACTCCCTGACTAGAAATGTTGAATGATGCTCTTTCTCTTTTCCACCTTGATATGGGTTTTTCTTTTTTAGGTTTCTTTTTTCTTTGAACAGTAACTTCTTCATTACACCTACCGCCATGAATTTCTAATGAACCTGGAACATCGTTTGGAATTGTATCTTCCAGAATGTTGTCATCTATATCTTCTAAATCAGACACATCATCCGCTCTATCTGGTGGTAATTCAACTATGTCAATAGTACCTCCTGGGTCATCATCATCTGTCAAATCAAGATCATTGTCCCAATATTCTTCAAGCTCTCTTAGCATTGAAAATTTTCTTCTACTCATGATTATCCAAATGAAATAAAAAAATATTTAAAAAACACAAATTATAATAATACTGACATTTATCAAAATCCAACCATGTTGATCTTGCGGATAAAACTCTCTAAATGACACAACTTCTCAGCACAATGTTCATGTCCATCTGCTCTAAAATTTTAAATATCTTGCCCAATAGACGAAAAGGACTGGCGACGTCCCACCCCAATTAGAAGCAGGTGCGTTTCAGAATCACCTGCTCTCAACACCTGCTATTTCCACCCCACATCTTGTTTCTATTATTATTATTAGTGGGCAAATTCAACGTTTTCGTTAGAAACATTCTTTCTGGAACTCTCCCCCTTTCTTTCCCCCCGTATCAAGTCTATATTTGTCAGTGGAAGCATTCCACACTTTTGTGGGTAACAGCCTTTTTGGAAATTCCGGAAACATATTGCGCCAGATAACTGAACAAATGAAAATTTCAATTGTAGCATAAATAAATCATTTTACATTGCAATATTCGTGAGCTCCAAATGGGGATCATTGTATTTTACAGGTGCTGACGGTATGAAGTAAACAATGTGCTCAATTTTTATTTTATATTACTCAGAACTCATGTGCAAACAACCTCTGTCAGAAAAAATAATTAATTTTAATATAAATTAACAGATATTCACTTAGAAAATAGACATATGTGAAAAAGCGTTGTTTACAGGAAATTTTTCGAAAAAATGTCATATATGTATTTTATTTTGCAAATAAAACTAATAAATTAGCTATCTACATTAAGAGTAGACTATTATGTAGACACATGACTTTAAAAATAAATGAAAACCTAAAATTTAGGAATGAACAAGATAAAAATTTTCATGATCCCCAAATGGGGCCCATGGCAGGGAGTGGGTTAATTAGCGTAAAGGAATCTTATATTGTTATTTCTAATTTTTTTTCCTCTAAAATCACTTATTACGTTTTCATGAGTTAAATGCAGAGATGTTTCACGTACATCATGAGACTTTCTCAGAGATTTTCAAGAAGGCACTTTTTAATTCAGACAATTTTCGTGAGCCTATTAAGTAATATGATATCCAGATGGATAATGAAAGTTCTTAATAGTAGTATTTCGATTTGATAGTGAAAAGTGTAATACGTGCGCAAAAGGGAAAACATTCGTCTCTGTTCTGTTCTACAAAGTACTTTTCAATGCTACAAATGATATAGCTGAAGGAAATTATGTTCTTATATGCTTAATTCGTGTAAAGGCTCGACGCTTTTGATATCAGTTTACTGAAAGCAGTAAAGAAACTCTTCTACTTCATCCTTAAGTCAAACAACAGTTATGTCTCATTAAACATCTTATAATCATCATGAATTAATATTGAATATCTTTCTAATATCTAAGTGTTAAGATAACGCGGTTAGGATGCGCCTTGGTATTTATACGAGCTATCGCAGCACATAGAGTACTTAAAGGAATACTAAAGTATAACTGCTGATATCTCACAAACACATTTCCACTGAAGCTTTTACAGAAAACAGATTGTGTATAAGAAACAAAATGAAGGCAATATTAGTGTAGAGTACCTTTCCTAATATAAACTGTTACGCGGAAATATCAGAAGGAATCATAATCTTTATTGATCCTCGTGGACAAACTTCTTAGAATAAAATATCTATTATAACGCTGTCTGCAATTCTAATCCGTTTTGAAAGCATTTTACAATACGTTTGGAAAAACGATAACGAGAAACGAAAAATATTCTGTCCTCGCGTACAGATGTCATGAGAAACATTGTCTAAATGAATTCGAGAGCGGTCAAAATGGATACTTTCGTTGAGATATAATATCCGAAATTTTTCGCGATTTCAATACTTCGTTTACTTCGTATAAGGAAGCAATGAGAGAGTATAGGTAAGCAAATGTGGTATTTTTTAACATTTTTCTACTGATGTTTAGTACTATTAAGTAACATAATTTTAATAAATTTTTAGGTATTCATTGATGACTAACATTTTACTATAATGAAAAGCAACAGAAAGTGAGTAAATATGTAAATTACTAATCAATACATAGAGTGCTTTCAGATCTCCTATTTTCTTACAAGGATAAATGATATACTGTCGATTCCGGTTAATCCGAGCTCATAGGGAAGCGATCGTTTTGGTCCTAATAACCGGCTGGTCCGATTACACGAACATGTCCTATGTTGTAAGACGGGAAGTGCTATATGTAGCAAAGACTAAATGTACATGTAAATCATGTACTAAAATGTAATTATGATCTTTATTGTGCGGTACACAAGTAATGGCGAACATACATGTGCAAGCAAGAACTACAGTCGAACTTTTTTCATTGCGAAAATTGATTTAGAAACAAATTCTAAGAAACGATATCCACGATACTCAGCATGCGAAACACAATAAAAACAAGTTCTTACCATGTTCCAGTCAGCATTTGAAGAACTATCCAATGTGATCTGACGCGTTCTCTTGATGGATTGCATGTGAACGAAATCGCCACAAATATCTAACGCAGCAATGGGACTACCTTCATTTTCCTCCTGCATGAAATACCGAAGCAAAGTTTTAATCCATTTCTTCGCATATTGTGTTGTCACTTGAACCAACGTATTAGCGGCATTATCATCATCACTTTCTTGGTCTTCCGATGCTGTCGTATGTTTTGCTGCAAATCGAGCAACGATTGCAGCGTCGCAATCTTCATTTTCATCGCAGCATTAAAGCTCGTTGTCTATGGATAAGAATTCTTCGAAATTTTGTACCTGGCGAAGTTCCACATGTCCGTCATCATTTTCACTTTCAATGAGCGTGTCCACATCCATCTCCCAAACCAAGTGTTTAAAGCCACAATGAGAAAAACAGTTCTGAATTGTCTCACTGCTCGCCCATCGCCAGCTTTCGCCCACTTTCATCAGCACTGTATATGCCATCTGCTGAAAAATTTTCAAGCTCGGGCAATTTTGTTGACTTCTGTTTTTCAGCATCTGAACTACACTGGTGTGCAAAAATTAAGGACGAAGTCGAAAAATTAGCATATCAGCTGAACGAAGAGGCAGAGCGGCCAGAAAGACCAGTCAGGAGATTAAGTAAGGTGATGTACGGTAGCGCATGCGCAAATATGCAGCTAGACGTAATGGGGGAGTGTCTGAGTAGTATAAAGCATGTTGTCGGTGTAAGATCAGTATTTCTGGCAAAGAGATTGCACGTCGTATAGCAGTTAAAATCACACCGAGTTGCTGCCTCAGCGAGAAATGGCGAATAATCAATCTGTTAGACGACATCTGGATGCTTTTACCCGAGGTCGAATCATTGGGAAGTTGGAGGAAGGCCGCAGTGTGACAAGTGTGGCTGCAGAGTTCGGAATTGCTCACAGCATCGTTTCACGACTTTGGAGACAATTTCAAACTACAGGAACAGCTATCCGGGGGATTAGTAGTGGTCGTCCATGAGGAACCACACCCGCAGATGACCGGTATATTGCCTTACAGACCAGCAGAAAAGGCGGCAGACAGCTTGAGAAATCGCTAGATACACGACACAGGCGACTGGACGACCGATATCGCGTTTTACCTTGGCTAGAAGACTGCACGGTGGTAGCCTGTTTGCACGATGCCCTGTACGGTGTGTACCTCTAACGCCTGCCCATCGGAGAAGGCGTTCTCTGTGGTGCCGGGAACACCGGAATTGGAGAGACAATGAATGGGGACGAGTACTCTTTACAGATGAGAGCAGATTTAGTCTGAGTTGCGATTCTAGACACATACACATCTGGACAGAGCGGGGAACACGCAATAACCCCTTCAACATCATCAAAAGGGACTGTTTTGGAGGTCGCGGAGTTCTCGTTCGAGCAGACATAATGCTTGGTAGCCGGACCGACCTTCATATCTCCCAAGGAGGTTCGTCACCTGGGACTGCTATTGTAACGAGGTTCTTCTTCCTTACATGCGTCTTTTCACAAGGGCTATGGGTCCTCAGTTCCTCTTCATGGACGACAACGCTCCACCTCATCGCACAGTTACTGTCGAAGAGCTGTTGGAGAGTGAAGATATTGAACACATGGATTGGTCGGCAAGGTCTCTGGATCTAAATCCCGTCAAGCATGTACGGAACTTACTAGGGAGACCCGTGGCAGCACGTAACTTATCGCCAGTAACGATTCCGAAACTGCGATTGGTACTACAAGAGGAACGAGCAGCAGTGTCTCAACAGCTCATTAACAACCACATATCCAGCATGCACAAATGGTGTGAAACCTGCCTAGCAGTCAGGGGAGATCATATCCCCTATTAAAGACCGGATGTTTCTTGCTGGACACCCATCACAGGGATGTTTCGGCCTTCAGTCGCATTGCGCTCCATGCTACTTTTTCAATAAAGCTTCTTTTTATCCCTCTGATTTCTCTTTTAGTAAGTGTTGCTTACATTACTCATGTGCTTACGTATTGGGGATCTTACGGTATTAAATGTGTTGATTTGGAAAGCTTTTGTACAAAGTTATATTGAAAAAACCGTCTCGTCCTTAGTTTTTGCACACCAGCGTATCAGTACTTTCTTTCTCGCCATGTGCTTTCTTGAATTTTATGTCATGTCTAGATTTCCAATAGGACAACCAACCTTTCGTAGCTTTAGAGTCATTGTGACCGAACCTTTTAGCGAGTTCTTCTGCTTTGCATTTTAACACTGGGCCGCTTACTCACACAGCTCACCCAGTAACAATGGCAAACCATTCATTAATGGCCTCTTCGACGTCTGGATACTTGGCTTCACTCTTCCGTTTTTGGATGTTCCACCTTGTCTTTCACATTGCGCCCATTCTTCTCTCAGCTCATTCTCTTGTTTTATCAAGCGCGAAATTGTAGTGCTTGCCAATCCGGTAATTTCCATCAACCGACTCTGACTAGTGTTTTCTGGTTGTTGTTTGATTTTATTCAGGAAACCAATTTTTCCAGCTAACGTGAAGTCCCGTCGTGGCCTTTTTGGCAGGGAAGACAAGACACGCTCACAGTTCACTGACTAAAGTGGTTTGAAGAAACCTTAGTGTTTCGGGGTCAAGATGTTGAGGTCAATAGGGAGTTAAATGCTCGCAAAAGTGGGGGGAATGATAGCTTTCTCGTGTAATCTTTAATCATGATTGACAAGTCGGAATTCCTTTCAGGTGGAACCGGGCACTCTGTTGTTCATTTCCCTTAAAATCGGAGAAGCAGTGGGAGCAATAACCTCGCTGGCGGGTACTCGTGACTCTGTTTTAAGAAAGGCCAAAGAAAATGGTGCACGTGTTTACCTCCCACTGGGTTTGCTCTTGTCATGCACTTTAAGGAATTCCTGAGTTTTGATAAAGCATTCTCCTGGGGAACGCAGCTACAGATCCTTCCATATGTCGTTGATCACCTCTACATCCGCTGTACGCGGCCGACTTGTGGCTTCTGTTTCTTAATCGATCTCACGCTTTTTTGGTCCGATTAAACGGAATTTTGGTCTAAGTAAGGAATAATAATAGGCTTATGTACATAGGATGTCTTTCGGTTCTTTAGGATTCGGTCCGTAAAAGCGGCTGGTCCGATTATCTGTTAGTCTAATTAACCGGATTAGACTGTATTTAGATAATTTAAAAGGTATACTAAAGAATTTTGCGATCAGGAAGTGACAACGCTTCTAAAAACACATTGAAAAGCTTTAATTGCTTTATTTTAAAAAAACGACAAAATTATGTAAAATACATAAATTATTAACTGTCTTATATAGCTCTTTCAAATAGCTCATTTTGTGACAAATAAATAATATACTTCTCTAATTTGAAAGTTAAACTAAAAAAATTAGAACGAGGAAGTGACAATACTTCTAAGAGCAGGGAATACCAGAAGTCGCATATTCCTTTAATGCTTTGACACTGTAAATGAATAGGACATAAAAATTGAAAAGTTCCACATGAGAAAAGCAAAATTTCCGTTTAAGCGTTTAGCAATTCTGAATGTAATAACTTGACAACAACTAAATGTATATTAGTAAGCAATGCAAAGGGGCTAACTGATGCATTTCCGTATAATCAATTTGCCCATTCAGTTGTGAATATTATTCTTTAGTTTTAATAAATTTTCCCTCTCGGGAAAATATTTCTAAATCTATCTTAATAAACATCTTTAATTATTTTTAGGAGCCTTCGAAGGAGAGAACTTAAAAGTTATAAACTAATATTCTAGAACGAGATCCGTAGATTAATGACAGAAATAAGCAACAGTTTAATTAAATAGTAATAAAAGGTTTTATTTGTGGCAGAATGACTGAGAATGCCATTAACACACATTAGTTACAGCTTTAGCTCAAGTCTGTAATTTCTGCACAATGTTCTAAAGATTTATTTTGCTCTGACTTTTAATTAACTACTCGATGAGTAAAAAATCCAATTATCTCTCCAAAATGAAGAATAACATTTTCTCATTAAATTACGCTTGTTGATTTCGCGCATTTATCGAGCTTCTGAATTAATTATATAAAGAAGATATCAAAAATAAATCTGTAAATAGCTTTGTTGTCTTAGATAAAAGTTGAAAGCTCTAGTCTGATGGCTGTTAAAGCAGCCTTTTGAAACTAAATTCAGATATATTTTAAACATCTCTGTTTTATTTTCTTGAAGATTAGAATTTCCTAAACCATGTATCATCTGATTTTGAAAGTGTGGTAAAATAGCCACATATATTTTTGCATAGATTAGCTACATTTTTTTCCAATATTTTAAATAATTTTAGGGACTTCAATGATCATAATAAGGTTTCTTCTTCCTTTTCATTCTATACCGAGATGAAATTCATCTCCTATTACGTTATTGAAATAACATAAAAGCTAGTTCCTTCTTAATAAAAAATTCACGTTTGAAAACATTAAAAAATTTTAATTAGGATTATGAAAGAACAAAAATATAAGTAATTTGTCTCAAACAAAAAAATGAAAGTATAATTTTTATATAAAACCCTTAGATTCGTCTGGACTTGTTATTCTGGCAAAACGTAGCACCATTTTCATTACTTATAGCTCGCAATCTGATCTTTACTTACTTTTGTCTTCGGCGAAATTCAATTTTATTTAACCATTAACAGAACAGTGCATATATTTTAAAAATCCAGAACTATCTTGCATTTAATATAAAAATGGTGATATTAATAAATACGTTCTGCAATACTCATTCCTTTCTATATTTTCTTTTCTTTTCTAACTAGTTCCTTGCTTTTTATTTATGTCGTGGTATTCATAAGAAACACTGCTGTCTCTTTAAATTATAATTCAACTGATTTAATATATTTTCCAGTGATAGGTATTTTAGATTAAATTTTATCAGTCGAGGTTGACAGAATACCTTTGAAAGACCTGAGACATCAAATGTTTTAGGAAATAACTTTTAGAATTTCAGTTTTCAAATTCTAATCCAGATCTTACATGAGCATTTTATATTTCTGTCCGTATTCATCTTGCCTTTTATTACATCTGTCCATAAAGAATTTCAGAAATACTTTTGAACATATGCACATAATCTAAATTATGCTTGTCAGTTAAAAGTATGTTATTTTAAAATTTTATTCTAAATAGAAAATTTTCCATTGGATATATTAAACTTTTTTATCCACGTTTATTTTAAAATAAACTCGAAATATGTTTCAAATCTTCTGAGATTTATATTGCTTCAGGGTACTGATTACTTATTATTTCTCCCTTTATAAAATAAACTCTAGAGTTTAGCTTATATTTGTAGTTTAGATAACAGATTATATTAGCAGCTAGTTGTTTAGCTTTGCAGAATTTTTTGACGAATTTGCCTTCTACACAGTTAAAAATATTTTACATAATTTAGATTTTGCATTTAATTTGACCAATACTGTGTGGATGGATTTTGAGGTCTTGCGATAAGTTTTCCTAGCCATTAATCTCTCGAAAGGATTCTTATTAGATTTCGTTATAATTTATTACTAAATTAATGTTTCCTTATTTCAGACCTCTTGCTTGTTTCATTATTTAACGATTTAGATTAATAGCCTATCATTTAAAATATTTTTAATTTTGTTTCCTAAAGTCTTGATTTAAGTATTTTCATAGCTTTTAATTTATAACAGGGTTTTTGGAAGTTTTTAAAATTATTGACATATTTTGTTGTTTATAATCTGCTTACGGTTTAAGTCTTGTACAGCATTTCGTTTCTTTTAGATTACGTCGGAGCAGATTATAAATCGTTAATTTATTGAAAAGGCTAAAAGGTGTTTTTTTTCAGCTTTATTTTATTATAGGCTAGCAAATAAATATAATAACCCTAAATTATATTTATTCATCTAACTTATCTGGCATTAAGTTTGATTTATAATCCAGATATAATTCGGAAATGCGGCTCTGATGAAAATTTTCCACTTGCTAACTAATTGTTTTATTACATTATTTTATTATATTATTTTTAATATGTTATACTATTTATAAGGTATTTCTCCCGCCTTCTTCGCATGCCTTCGTGGTGTAGTGGTCTGCATACTCGACGCGTAACCGAGAGGTTCGTGGTTCGATTCCCGGCGAAGGCGTTTCTCATTTTTCATGTCTCCTGCTCCGAAATAACCTAATGTCTCTACATATTGAACTATTTTTTCCACTTTTGTGTCTATCCTTCCTATTAGGCTATTAGCTCCCAAACTTTTGATTTTCAAACTCCCAAATTTTCGAACGAGAGCTTGATTGAATAAAACTATGTACGCCAAAGGAACTGCGAATGGAATAATATAAAAAATTATTGTGACAAAGGAAAAAGATCATTCTTCATAACAGGACCCATTAACAATAATACGAGATCTAGTACGAAACTTAGAATAAAGAGCACTTAGGCTAAAGACTAAGTATCGTAGTGTAAAGTTTGTTAGCAGTTCTACACAATATACCAGTTAGCAATTTCTCAATATGCCAACATAAGAAAGAATGTTGTTATTTTTGTGACTAATATCGTTTGTCTGATATCAAAGCAAGCCCACGAAATTAATCGTGGCAAAACTTGAGCATGTCATTAAATAGAGCCTTGGGCACCATACAGGCGACAGTGTGACTTTGCTTATTCCCCCCCCCCCAATTTGGAAGGAGAGCACCTTGGAGGGACGGGTCCAAAGGTCTCCCACCTCTCTTCCAGTGTGTACCAGTGTGTTCCTATTCAGTAAAGCCTAAAATACTTTCAAATTAATGGAAGGTTATTGAGAAATAAAGTAAATAATTTAAAAGCAATAACACAATCCTTAAGAATGTGGTTTTCCACTTTTAAATGTGATTGATTTAAATAAACATTCATTAAAACTATCAGACATCTAGTTAGAAATATTCAATTTTTGTTATGAAACTGGATTAGGCTGGACTCATTACAATCATTGCATACTTTTTCACTTTCATGATAACTCTTTTATACGGCTGGTGGCAGCAGCGGCTAGATTGTGAAGAAATAATATAATGAATATAAAAATAAGGGTGGCAAACTTAACATTGTCGTGAATTCTAAAGATATATTGATATTAAATGCTTCTCGCATTTGTGCTGCTCAATCGATTTTTATGCGGCGTAAGTGTGAAGAACGTGATATTTAATAAATAAAGGTAAAATATAAGAATGTTAATAATAAAAAGACAAAAACAATTGTCAGTGATATTACTAAGAAAACTGAATATTGATGTTATGAACTAAAACAAGACTGAAAAAATTGCAAAAATGCCCACCCCCGGCGCACGACAACACTTAACATTACATGGAGAATTCTAAACATATACTGCTATGCAGATTTAAAAACATGTTGTGATTTCGATGTTAAACTGTATGCAAAGAAAACAACGCTTAATAATAAAGCTACGAAGGCAAAAAAGGGGGTAGGAGCAGTAAGTGGGGCAGAGTGGTGAATGCGGTCTTCTCTTAGCAAGACCACAAAATAACCATAATAAATCCTTTTGGGCGACAGTTAAAATGTGAAACCTTTCAGAATTTGTTTTTCCTCCAATACTATTTGTCTATTCCATATCGAACTATTGCTGTTACTCTATAAATTAATGACTCTTACAAATCTTTAAAAATTATATTTCCGCTTAATCCTTGTGCCCATACATATGCACTGTTTCACAGAATAATGTTCTCCTTAAATATAAGTACTTTATAGCTTATTCTGTATATAACCATTGATCTTTTAAAATCATATAAACTTAGATTTTACCTAAAATTATAATTACGAAATAAGATTACTCACATCTAGAAGCTATTTCTTAAATTTTGGTACTTGTTTTCTGCAGCGGCCTTTAAGTAGCAGTTCTCTTACATGAGTTTTTTACTATTTTTTATAAAAAAGTAGATAGTTTGAATTAGGAGAATGATAAGAATTTCAAACTGAGCAGAAATGATTTAGCACGTTTCTATATTGGCGAGAATAAACGATGAACTATCTAGTTTAATGTATCTAGCAGCAATTTCTAAACACGGCCACCAAGAGAATATTTAAAAAATGAATTTTCTGACATATTTAATTATTTAATTTTTAACAAATCACTAAGGACATTATATTGAATAACTGAATAAATACATTTTTCCCGTACTTTAATATATGTTGCTAGTTCTAATAAACGGCGTACACAAATGTATAAGATACTAAAATAAATATAAAATTATTTTAAATTCCTTCTATATGAATATATTTAATAACTACAGATATAGAATGAATATCTAATATTTTGTTTACCGTATTTCAATTTCGTTCTTATGAATGCTTAAAATAATCGCACTTTCCTGATCGAATTTCTATGATGCCATTTTATTTCACCAAGGCCGCTGCAGAAAACATGTACCAAAATTTAAGAAATAGCTTCTAGATGTGAGTAATCTTATTTCGTAATTATAAGAGATTTTTCTCTTAGGTTAATCCCATTATGTTTTACCTTTCTCATAACGTAATGCAACAAACACTCAGAGCTTACTAAATTTTACTTCTGGTATATGGTTTTTCTGAAATCTCACAATCACAATTGTGAGTATATTTGGAAATAACTAAAACGTTTTTTGAATAAAATCAAAGAAAAACCATGTTTTGCGAAATAGCTTTCTGCGCAATTTGAAATTCTCTTTTCCTCCTCATCCTTAAACATGATTCTAAATGGATTCATAATGTAAACTCCACTATCGCTGAAATATCAATCTTGTTATAAGCCTGAAAGATCATATTTCTGTCTATTTTTGTCATCGTGATTGTTCACGAGGTTTAGCTGCGACGAATTATTTGTAGTCACGACAATTGGAAATTTATTTTCAAATCAATACTATTAGTTATTGGTAAAGAGCTATTGAATATTTTTATACAAAATTGGTTTTACTTAATATGGAAGAACTTCTTATGTGGTTTTATATTAACTTGCATTTTGCCTGTTTTAACATTACTTCCTTGTCTTTACTTTTTATTTTTGTGATTTGTTCTCTTATACTAACGTCATATCCTTGACATAATCTATTGCTTTCCTCTTACCATCTTTTCATTTTGTTTTCCTTTTTATTGTTTAGCCCCTAAATGTTATAAGAATAAGTATAATTACTTTCTTAAATGGGTCCCTGTGTAAAAAAGCTAATTAATTACAGAAAACATTTGAAATCTCTGATTTTGAGTTTAGTTTTACCATTACTTCTCAAAATGCTTTCAGGTAAGGACCACTTTTATAAATCAGAATGTTCTGTAAACCATCTTACTCTTATTCCCTTCGTAAGCAATTTTTAGTATCCGCTGCTTACCAATATTATTTAAAATATAGTTACTTAAAGTTCATTTAATTTTAACTGGTAATAAATAAAATTTTTATAAAAGAAAATGCGTATTCGATTTTAATATTTCAATGTTGTATGAGTTTAAATAATCTTCATCTCATTAACTAAAAACTGATCGTGCTTACTCTGACGAGATGGATGAGCCTGTTGATTCTTGCATATCTGTTTTCTGTGTTTGTGTTTAGAAATATTCTGGTAAAATACACTTTTAAATCCCTCTTTTGTGGTTAAGACTAAGTAAGTAGGGTAACCGGTAATAAATTTCATAAAACGTCTGTCTTGGAACAAAGAGTGATAGGCGGTTGCCATGTGTAACTTCAAAATTCTGAGATTTTCAGCTATAGTTTGATGTACGCAGTTGACTTTTTTTGTCCCTTATGAATGGATCACAATGACAGGGTTTGCGGATCTCAGCTTAAGAAAGGATGAAAAAGTTATATTGAGTAGGATACAACTTTTAATTAGTTAACCTGATTCCAGAACTTTGGAAAATATACTTGACATTTTAAAACTAACTTCTGCTGATCGAGTTCTAATGAACCTTCAAATCATGTTTTGGCTACCATATTGAGGATGGAAAACAAGCGTCAAATGCACCACTTGTAACATTTGCATTTTTTTACAACCGTAATTTATTTGCAAACGTTTCTTCCTCTTCTCATTTTTTAAACTGTAGGTGTTTTTAAGCTGTAGGTGCACAGGAACGTTGTCGTCGATAGACAGCGTGTGCTTTGTGCTTATAATCTCCCTTTGAAACAAAAGACGGTACCAGTTCTTTCACGTCTACGTTAACTTTGTATCCTCATACGCGGAATCAGATTTCTTACATTTCTATATAATTTTAGCACTGAATGTAATATTCTTATTACAGTTCTATACTTTATTACGTCCTGCATTTTGGCTGAATATTAAGTGGAATAAAAATATGAAGAACAAATCGTTCTAATCCTTTTCCTTCTTTGGAATATTAGCCCTGAAGACTGCAATTGTTTTCATCTTACGCATTGAGAGACAAGTCTGAATACTGTAATGACTACGGACGTTAAGCGTTTATTTCTGTTTGCTCGTAAAAGACTTGCGTCTGTTTGTGAATGTGTTCGTCTAAACAAAGGAGAGTGGAAGCATAAATTAATTTCAAGGCAACATACCATTCTGTTTTCAAGTGTGTGATACCGGTATCATCAGCGTAATTCAGCGATTACAAATTTTTAAATTTCAAAGAAATTGGTTTATGTATTAGATTAGTAGTTATGAATAGTTAATTTATTTTTTAAAGCCTGACTTAGCTCATTCTCCTCCCTTGAGGTTAGGTGCACTGGCTTAGTATAATATTATTACAATGGCGGCTCTGGGGGTACAAAAACACGAATCCGGCTCCCATCGCCAGAAGGGCAGCCAATGCAATTGCGAACAGTCGTGGCTTCGGCTATCCGAGTGGGCTACCGTGACGGCCAGAACTGCGGTTTTTCATTAAGCTTCCCCATAAATCGTGGTGTCCAAGCGCCTGAGAGTGGTGACGCTGGGTTGCCGGCTCAGCAAGGGGTGCCGAGAGAGTTTAAATGTTTCAAATCTCCGCAACGGAGTGGGATCACACTGCGAGCGTTTATAAGGACGCAACGAGAACTCACTCTTGGAGGGAGACGTTTTGACGATTTTCCCTACCTCCTGCCTACTACAGAAATGTAGAGTTCGTCTGTGTAGTGCCAAAATCAGTAATGGCTTAGTTCGCATTTTCTAACAGACTTACCTCATTTGCGCACGGAGAGCGAAAAGGTTATCTCAGCTCCCGCATCCCACAGGGATCATCCCTTTCATCTCAACAATAAAGGAAGGAAATTGAAGGAAATATAGTTATTTAAAGTTATTATATAGTTATTATATTTATAAATATAGTTATTTTATTTATTATACACGTCGCAAGAAGTAATAATTATTCAAGCTTCAGATCCAGAAACAACTACCTCAGGTTTTTAGAAATCATTATCTCAAGACAGTCCCAAGTTTCAAACAATTAAGAAATCGGTTAATTAATGTAAAAATTTATTTTTTTCTCAAAACTCCAAGCAGGAGAAATGTTATTGTCCCAGCTTCCGCCGCCTCTTGAATCTATTCAACAATTGGACCCTCCTTCAAAAAAGCAGTTCTTCAATGAAATGTAAGAAACAGACATATTTTAACTTTGCACTTCTCCTCAAGTAATTAGCACCCAATACCAACACCATCGTTCTTCAATGCATATTTGCAAATCCAAGTCTTTAAATTTCATCACATTCGGGCAATAACTTGGGTTTCTATGAATTTACTGCGTTTAACAAGTTCAAGTGTGTCTATGCAAACAACGAGGTGTATTTTCTGCAGTTCAATTTGTTTCTTAATTTACTAGAGTCACCAAAGTTCAGTTTCTTTCTATAAAGTGTGTTCATCTAATTGTGACTTCCAGAGTATCAGTGCAGTGAAATGCCAGCTTTGATGTGTCTTAATTCCTAATGTGTGTTTACCAAAACTGTGATCATATTACTTCATTGCACTATTTGGATTACACAACAAGAGAGTAAGATAATGAGAGATGAAGAAATTTATCAAATTTAAGAATTCGTTTACCAACATTTGAAATAACATTCTAAAAGGTACCTTTCTCTAATTATTTAAATCCCTTTCACTATCCTCCAATCTTCACGGTGAGTAAATCAATAGTAATTCAACTTACTACAGGGTGTACAGTGCTAAGTGCTACCTAGTCATGATTTCTTACTTCAGCGAATAAGTTGTGGTCACGTCCAGTAGTTTTAGTAAAATCCAGTTTAAGCGATATTCATATTAGGCAATTTAAAGAATCATCAGTGAAATACTGTGAGTCAAATTCTAGTTATCAGTGAAAGTCATTCAACAATGAATTATGTGTGTTCTGAAGTGAGAAGAAGCACAAATCAATTTCAAGGCAACATAACATTCTGTTTTGAAGTGTGTGATACTGGTATCATCAGCCTGTATCATTAATGCTCTGTAAGTATAATCACTAATGTCTGTGTATCTTTAATGTTCCATATGAGTTTTAGTAATGTTAGATGATTTTTACGAGTGAGATAATGATAGAAGTGTGTTTGTACAATAAGCGAGTGTACAACTATTAACCAGTGAAATATTAATCATCAATTAAAGTCCTTCACTAGTGAATTATTTTTGTTCATATTGAGTGAAATATTAGTTTTCAGCATTAGCGTTGTTTGATAAACAGTAGACAAAACAAAATTGCGTATCGCCGAAGTTCTAGGATAATTCTATTTAAGACTGGCAGCATCTAAAATTCTACAATTAGTGGTTCAGTGACAATTCTATATTAAAAAAGAATAAAAACGAATTTATTTGAAACGAACGAGTTTAAAACGAATTTATTTCAATATCATAAATTCTAAAATCTAATCTAACATCTCATCGGCAGCATTCATGCTTCGTCAAAACAAATCGAAAATAATGTTCTCAAGTTCAGTCTGTTGCCAGTCAGAGGTAGAGAAAAGTTTCTATTCAAACCGGAGCAAGTGTTGTTAATTTTACATGTTTCATTCTGTCACCAGTGAAAATGGAGTCAGTAAACAATTTTAGTTATCACTATGCCTCATAACATAGTACAGTCTTAATTATGTCGATATTAATAAGAGTTAACGTCAATACGTTTTCTTTTGATATTCGTCACACTATCCCAGTGATCTTACTATCAGAGTATCAAAGTACTTACACTATCAAGGTATGTAACGTAAGATGATCTACAACGTCAACTGCGCTGATTCGTCCCCTGTAAGATCACTAAGAAGCTCGACCACTCGGAATTCTAATCGCCCTGCAGGTAGCTCAGTGAGAAATTCTGATTTCAAAATTGATCACTCGAACAACCCACTCTGCTTCCCACAAGGCGTGTCAAACTCCTAGCTTCATCAAATTCGGCAACAAATTACTACGTGATTATCGACGAATTCCACGAAGCCTAATAGCAAGTTGTAACATTAAGCGCAGCAACAGATCGCTCCTCCCTAACAACGCTTTAGAAAATCTGAAACAAAACTGGCAAAACTTGTAACAGCCGCAAAGAAAAGCAGTATCAGCCAGGTTCAAGAAGTGACTACAAATACGGACGCAGCTAGTGTAACGACTACACCAGTCCCGCGGTGTCCAGGCATACAGACTTTCTCTCAGGCAGTGCTGTTCTAAGAAATACACCCCCAACGCTTCTCGTCTAGGCGCAAACAGAAACCCCGAGCAATAAGCTTAAAGAAAAACTTGCTGAATTCTCGCTCACCGACATAGTAATCAAATTTCAAGCTGTGCGTCATATCCAGAAAGGTAGCGTAGCTGTCAAAGTCCATACTAAAGAACACATAACCATGCTAGTCAACACTCTCAGTAGCGAAAAATGAAAGTCTGTAGTTAACACCAAAACTCCAACAGTTCGGCTCCCGAGAATAGCCATTCACGATTTTCCTCGAGCACTTCAACAACAAGGCCTCGAACGTGCTTTAGAACCAGAGCACAGCATCCCGAAGATCTCAGCAGAGGTTTTATGTTGACTGAAAGAGCGCCGTAACAACGTCAAATGAATTGTGGAGTACATCACAACAGCTTTCTGGAACACACTGCAATCGCTACGGCTCTATATTGGCTGGAAAGCACACAGAGTAACAGAGCACTATAACACCAAATGCTGCTATCGGTTTCAGAACTTTAGCCCTCCCAACACACAATAACAATACAAAAACAAAGTATATTGCAGATTGTGCGTAGAAGGGCACAGTATCAAAGTATGTAACGTAAGATGATCTACATCATCAACTGCGCTGATTTTAACAGAACACACAGTATCATCCTGTGTGACCACCCCTTCTACTACACAATATGCCCAACTTATGGAAAATACGTTGACCGCTTCAAGCATAAATTCATGTATCTCTAACTCATCTTTTCCAGTCACCACTCTCGTATGATCACACCATCAATATTATCATTAATCACCTGAAGGGCCCGATTCGTTGCGTCAAAATAAATCTTCAATGCGCAATGATTGAAACAACACAGGCAATTGCACGAGCAATGCAACAAGACGAATATATGTTACTCATTGAAAAGCCATACTGCAGAGATGAACAAATAGCCAGGTTTCCTCCCTCCTAGGAAATCATACAAGCCACTAAAAAGATCTTCTTTACCTCATATCAGGCTGCGACTAATTTGTGCATAACCCTTAAACGCAGAGGTAGTGTCGGAATGACTGCGTTAATATTCTAGAACTGCGAAGCAGCTTATAAGTTATATAATACAGTCATTTTTCTCCTTTTTGGTACTTTCAAGATGACATTAAATATAATTATTCTAAAATTTTTATTAAACTCTATGCATTAGTTTTTTTTAAATAATTTTCAAAATTGGACCGCGGTCCCATAGAGCTCACCTCTGCGTTTACGTTACTTTTTCTGGCATGATGGCTTTGAATCATTTCAGCAGCTGGCCTGATAAGAGATAGCGCCAAATTGGAAAAAACTGATTTTTTGATGGAAACAGAATTACTGAAACCACATATGGAATGAACGCTTCAAAAGCCAACTGTGAACAGAGAAATGAAAATGTGCATTCAGAGTGCTAGAAGTTTCCAGCAGAATCTATTCTAACCCAGATGTAACAGATACCCTTGAAAAGTGTAAAACATGTTTTCTTTGTCTCCCTAGACAAAGAGGAAAAACTGCCTATTTATGTTTCAGCTGCAAGAATCTGATATATAATGAATGTGCCAAGAGAATTTGCAAAAATTGTGTTGAAAATGCTTAAAATAATTAGCTGCAATTTTTTAATATTCTTTATATATTATCTTTCTTTGTATTATTTTATGTAATCCAGATTCTGTAGATAAAAAATTTATTAAATAGTTTAGTTTGTACGCATTTTCAAGTAAGTAGTGTTTATATTATTTATTTGATTAAGTGTTCCTATTTTTTCATATGCGATTTCAAAAATTAATTTTTAATGCATTAATTTTAGAAGTTCTAAAAGAAATAATTACTTCAATATTTTAAAATTTTCTATTTTTAAAATGAATAAAATAGAGCGCGGTCTGAGAGACCCCTCCTCTGTGTTTACGTAACAGAAAATGAAAGTCTGCACTTAAGGGATAATATAACATGGGTGTACGCCCATTGCGTTCAAGAGATTTACGCCAAAATAGACAAAAATGCCGAGCACCGAAGGGACGAATTTCCAAAGCAAATGAAGATTCCAAAAGAGCTTATCTTCTGCGTGTTTAGAGGCAAAAAAGATCTATGTATAAACGCGATATCCTTACCGCCGAAACAACTAGCTGGAGGAAATTCTGTATTGCATATACAAATACTCTTGGTATCTTACATGCCAACTAATAAAGTATTCAAGTCCAACAAAGTCTTTCTAGAGGAAGATCAAACAATGCACTATGTAGGCTATACAAACAACACGAAAACAATTATTCTGAATACAGTATTCTCAGAGATAATTCACCTAATGATACTCCCATGTAAAATGACGTAGAAGAGAATACTTCTACGCACCTGGTACAAGATGATATCACCTTTAAGAATCAGGCAGTTATACACATTTTTCCCAAATTACCTAAGAAAAAAGCACAATGTACTCATAGCCTAGATTATAATATTCTCAAAATAGCATATAGTTCTCGCTCTTCTTTGTCCTGCAATATTTTAAACGGCTGTTTAAGTACCAAGGATTCCCAAAATCTTCAAAGCAGGTCAAGTGCTTTTTTTCCTTAAAAAATACAAAGACGCACAGGACCCACGCTCCCTATATCCCTTCTGCCTACTTCGAGCCCTAGATAAGGTGTAGAGGAATATCGTAGTAGATACGCTGCAATATCGAATTCAACAGAAAACAGTAACTCGACACAGCCTTCCCTTCAATTGACGTCAAAAGAACCTTTAACACACTGTAGTGCCTTACCATCAAGCAAGCCCTCTGAAGAGTTGAATGTCCAAAAAATCTTTATCACATATTCGCGAGTTTCCTCAAACACCGAGTTTTACCTCCTTCTAAGTTGAAAAAAAGAGCCGCTTTAAAAGTCACCCTGAAATGGCAACAGAAATAAGACTCGGGTGATACCGGGAGACATACATACCATTTATTCCTGAAAATCAGCGTTGAAGGACCCATGCCCCGTCTTTCTTTCCTTCTCTTCAGCATTTCGGAAACTGCAACGTGCACCTGTGGAGCAGAAAGCTTCCCAGACCACTATGTCTATCAATGCCATCTCACCAACGCCACTAACCTACGTCATTTTTTCAGTAATGTAAATACTCACAGACGCTTTATTACACAAAATCGTGTGACTGTGGATAAGATATATTTGAGACCATCATTGTGAATTCAGCCCCGGGATAGATCATAAGACTTTTATTTACTGAGCTACCCCACTTTAATCAATAGAACAATATATATTCTGCACATTAGCGCATTCAGTGTGCAATCTGAACACTTAGTGTTTATACACACTAATCTGAACACATTGTGTGATCATGCGAATTACAATGAAAGGCCAACCGCGAACATAAGCAAACTCTTTTTGTTTGTATTCATTTAAACTCCTGAAGCCTGCTCCCATGGAGGTCCAGGGAGTTGTTGCTTCTAATCAGAGGAGGATTCTGATTCACGCATGAAACACAAGAAACGAAAGGTATTTTCACATTCACTATTCACCCACATAAATATATGCATTGTATTGCTATTGATTTACTCGGACAAAGCAAATTCGAAATTCCCACCCGACGTTTTACGTGGCTTATTGAGCTATAACATGGAGCTTGAATAAGTATGAAATATATTTTAACCCCCATGAAAATTTGCTACTTATTTGCTATATTATACCTGCAATAAATTCCTTAAATTAAACTTCGATAGAATAATTTTAGTATAATAATTTAACATGCTAAAGAAAACTATATTTTAAATATAGTTCTCAGAAAACATATAAAAATATCTTATTTTCTTTTAATTCGAATCCTCTTTTGAGACATATTTGGGGTGCTATGAAAATAAAATTTGCAGAAGAGTTCCGTCTCTATATTTAGAAAAAGGGAGTCAATAAAGAAGGTGCAGATTTTTTATTACGAAATAAATATCCAAATCTGTATAAAAATGATATATACAATGAACAGGCAAAGTCCTTTCTTCAACATGTCTGTGTACAAGCATATTTTATAATGTTATTAATGGTGATATTCGACAACTGTTGCGTATGACGCTACTGGCCCAGTCGAGATGCATCAGCTATAAATTGTGTGGATACAGTCGTCGTGATATTTAAGGCAGCCGTCATAATTTGTAAAAGAGGTCTGCTGATTATTCTAAAAGTCATAATCCCTGTTCTAAAGTAGCATTCCTGAAAGAAATAAAAGCATAGTTAGATTTTGTTGCAATAGATAACCATTTTAGAATAAAAAACATAGTAATTTGATGAAACAAGTAATAATGAAAAATAAATTATTTAGAGTAAAATTTTATCCTCTAATTATTAAACATTTTATGTAGATGTTAAGTCAAGCTATTATATAGCTTGAAATTTTATTTGGAATTGTTGCAATTTTCTTCATCCCTTCTCAATAAGTTCAAAAGAGAAAGATGAAGCTTTCCAATTTTACAGCACATCATCACGTGTTTTTCCGCTCAAGTATTTCACCATTAGTTTTTAGGCTAGATTCTAAAAATTTCCAAAAATATTCTATAATTTCTCCTTCCTCTACTGTACTCAGTTCTTTACGCTGAGGATTAGTTTATTGATAAATTACATTGTGTTTATTATTTTAATTTCTATTCATTGTATTCAATTTGTATTTGCATTTCTGCATTATCATTTCCTCCATTTGAATTTCCCTTGAATTTATTATTTATAATTAACGTAGACTGACGTATTTCGTGAAGATTATTCGTTACATTAACCAAATGTTACCGGTGTTCTCAAACTTAAGAAAATTTCCAAACATATGATTTCATCTTACTTCTGTTATTTACGTCTCAGCGCACTGAAGTTTTATCAAATTCTAATAGGTTCTATCGTTTGACGTCTGGATCTCTTCTTATCCTTCGCTCCTGTGATGTTTCTTGGCAACTGCAGTCAAGACTCAGACATGTGAGGTGCTTCTGGTGTTTTACAAAACCACTCAGGCAGGATGTCGCGCTGAGTTCAGTTGTATCAGATATGGGCTCAATATCCGTCAGATATTGTAATTTTAATATTAGTTTGCATTCTTGTTGGAATGCAAATTTCTTTTAAAAAATAATGTTGTGATAGTTATCAGTAGTTTATCCATGACTACACTTTTTCTTAGTTCTTACTGTAACTGCGTTTAAAAAATTAAATTGCTTAAATATTAATATAAAAATATTAATAGGAAATTAATTAATGAAAATTTATTAATCATTTTTCCCCTGCCAAGTTTTAGACGATAAAATTAGTCAGGAAAAAAAGGAGGAAATACGAGAGTAAATGTGGTATTTTTCGTGCTTTACAGAGAAGCCCCTCAGGATTTTTGAGGGAATTACCTCGCATCGTGTGGCTGATAACTTCTTCAACATTCTTAAGATAGAAGATCCAATAGCATGTGCTGTTTTACTCAACAAAGGATCCGGAACGCTTGCCGAAGCTTTCGAATCTGGTATTTGTATTTTTTAACGTTTCAACTAATGTGACTTCTGTTAATTTTAGGAAGTTATTTTCTACATGTAGATGCCTATCTGCCGTAATCGCAATAAACCAATCCAAACCTGTAAACGTATTCCAATCCCTTAAGAGCGTGGATGCGGGGACCACAACTTCACAGTGATTTCTTGAATGATTCCTTAGCATTACATTTGTAAAGTTTGCATCTTGAATTTGTTGCTGTTGTTTTCTTAATTACCATCGTTATAGCCCTTGGCGTATCTTGATATATTATATCTGTTATTTCTAATGTGTCCTATGACGTATATTTGTATTTGCAATAGTGAACTGCCTTCACAGAACTGAGTTACATAACAAATGAACTGAAATGATAGAATCTAGTTAACTGTCAAATATTCACTACCATTACTGATAAACTGAAATAAGAGGACCTTCAAAATTACTTAACATACATCAGTGTTATCTAATTGCGAAAACACGAATTACGGTAGTAAATATACATTACCTCTTGAACGCCTAATAGCAGGAGCGCCCCGAATTCAGAAGATCCTCTACACTCTCCTTTACTTGCGAAACAAAAAACCTGAATCTATATCATGAAGGTCATAAAAAGTCCTAAGTGGAAGTGCAAAGAATGCTTTCTCGTCTCACATACGGAGCAAGAATATTTCTCCAAGTATTGAACAAGTTGAAGACAATTGCTCTCTCCAGTCTACGCACAACGCAGACACAGATAAAACAACTTAATATTTCGCAGCACAGCATCATAAGGAAGACTGCAATGCCAGGAAAACGTATTCCGAAGTGATAAAAAATCTCAAGCGATCTCCTTGGATATATCCCAAAAAAAATCAGAGGAGAGATGAACTACGATAACAACTGCCACAAGTTGCGCCGTTGCAGAAGCTCGGGGTTAAAATATCGACTATTCGGTTGTTCAGAACAAAGCATTGCCGTACAAAAAGGACGTTGCAAAGCAAAGTATCTCACAAATCTAGAAAATTCGTAAAATAGTATACAATTAGTGAATACAAATACGCCAATCCAGTGAAAGTAAAGGTGCGTATTATGTAATATATCCCCTGCAATACAGAAAGAAAAATTTGCAGCGCATTCTAGCCACAGAATTGAACCTCGAACATCACATATTAAAGGTCGTTCATCATCTTACAACCAACAGCCACAATGTGAAATGGGTCATCGAATACTCCTCACAAGTATTTGAAACAGCGATATGGAGTAAGAAGCATTTCACTGGATGGCATCCATAGAAACTACATCACAAAAGGGAATTACAACACAGAACATTGTCTACAGCTTGTCCCTACTACCACAGTTGCACTTTAAGGCAATAATGTAACGTAGTTTGTAGAGACATTAGGTTATTTCGAAGCACGAGAGATGAAAAATGAGCAACGCCTTCTCCGGCACTCGAATCACGGACCTCTGGATACGCGCCCAACGTGCTGACCAACACCACGAAGGCATGCAAAGAAGGTGGGAGAAATACCTTGTAAATTCCCCCTTTTAAAAAGCGACTGGGGTTCAAAGGACACAATCGCCAAATCCCGGTGGTGGAGAATCATCATCCACCATGTCGTTTCGCGCCATTCCGAGCACGACGCTGGTTCACTTTTTCTTTAAATACTCACCATAGCCGGGAAATAATCTTCACACCCTTGGTTCTTTGTCTTCTAAAAGTTTCACATAAAATAGAATTTTAACATTAAATAAGGTAAAAATAACTGTAATTACGACTGTAGAGACGTTAGATATTTTTTGAAAGCAGGAGATGTGAAAAATCAACAATGCTCTCGGCGGGACTCGAACCACGGATCTCTCGAATACACGCCGAGCGTGCTCACCACTACATCCTGAAGGCATGCGAAGAAGGCGGCCTTATATACTCCCGATTTTAAAGGGCAACTGGGGATTTAGGGACCAAATCGCCAAATCCTGGTGGTGAAGAATTATCATTCACCCCCTTTTAGTTCGGGCGCCACTGTAGAGACATTAGGTTATTTTTTGAAAACAGAAGACGTGCAAAATCAGCAATGTCCTCACCGTGACTCAAACCACGGACCTCTCGAATACGCGCCGAGCCTGCTCACCACTCTACCACGAAAGCACGCGAAGAAAGCGGGGGAAATACCTTATACGACAAATAAGTCAATGAAAGGTAATTTATAAAAGCTAAGTAAAAAGTAATTTTCTTTTACAGTGTAAATAATCAGTATTTCTTTTGACACGAAATTTTATAGCTTTCAATGTGTACATACATATTCTACATCCATTTTCTGAAAGGACATCTACATCATTTCTACATCATTTTCTCGTTTTCTTTCCATTTTCATTTTGCCTAAATTCTTAAATTATAATTCTTTCTTCCAAAGTAAAAGAAAAAATTTGGGCCTTAATTTTCTATATAATTGGATGCATTTTCCTGTGTTGTATTTCGGAAATTTGATAATTCTGGATGCAATACAAGTTATTTTAATTGGATACCATTAATTTTGTTATTTCAGATATGTTTCTTTTAACAAAATATGATGTTAAATACGCTTATCTCTTCAAATACTTTTGCTCTTTATTCTTTCACTTTGCAAACTAGTCATCAGTGAATAATTGTTTTAAATTGAAAAACATTTTTTTCTTTAAATATTAAGCAGTTCTTATCCCTCTTTCACTTTTTATTCTCTCTGTCTCTCTATACATGCATTATTTTATTCTCGCTATATTGTTTTTGCCAAAAGCAACGTTATTGAAATAATTGCAATTTTAGTAATGGTAAAAAATATGTTAATTGCGTTAATTTATATTCAAGGTTTAATTTTTGTCCCACGTTACGTTATTCCAATTTTGTTCCACATTGTTAATTCAGTCAAACAGGAGTGAGAAAATCTGAATATTTTGATAAACTTTTATGGATTTCGAGTTTCACTCTGCAACTATTTTGTTTCCTTGCTGTTATAGAAAGAATACGGATTTGAGGATTGAATTCTATGAAGTTTCTCCTATTATTCGCACTAAATTTATTGCAGCTTTTAGTGCTTTATTTAGCTCGGCTTGTTATAAGCACTACAGTTTTTAATCCCTCTGCCTATATATACATAAGCTGCTTTCATGATATTAAAAACGAAAAGACTTGATAATTTATTTATGCTTAAAGCCACTATATCCTTTCAGACAGTTTAGAGCGCACTAAAAAGATACGCATTTTCTCAATGTTAATTTTTAATTCTGTATAAAATTACGAATGAAAATTCGTGTTTGTAATATTTAACTTATTTAGGAACTGCATTATTAAGAGCGTTATTAAAACACTGCGTTATAAAGAACAAAATTATTTTTAAAAATAATTTGAACAATATAATAAGAGATATTACTATATTGAAGAGAAATGTTTTCCTATGCAAAGAATAGTTGCAATGCCGTAAGCACAGAATAGTTAAAAAAACATTTAAAGTTGAAATAGTGCAGAATAATAATTTTAATAATATGATTAATCTTATCAAATTAATCACTGAGATAAAATTCAAAATTAGATTTATAGCTAAATTCGGTTTCCTTTACACCAATGTATGCAAATATATTACGTATTCGCCTTTTCTCTATGAAAGTTATTTTATCTTACGAATATTAAATATTCCTCTTTGAAATTTCTGGCGTATCTAATTAACTTTATTACCTTCACAAAGGTTATTTAATAAATTATTCTGATATGTTTATTCTTTTATCTTTACTTGAATATAAAAGCATTGCATGTTAAATTAAACTATACACTCAGCTTTTTTACATGTATATCGAAGAAAAGTCCCTTTTCATAAAATGAATGAAATACAGAACATAAGCCCTCAGGAGTTCGACTGCAAATAATTGCATTTTTACAATAATTAAATGACGGAATGTGTCATAGCTGTTACAGAATTCCAAGCAAATAAATCTATTCATGCCCTTAAATTAAATAATATTCAAGTGAGGAAACCGCTGATATATGGATGAGGGAATTCAATTACATCAGTCACAGAAATTCTAATTGCTCATTAATAATTCATAACTGTCTGAAGAAACATTTATGAGTTTTTAATGAGTCGACAGATATACGTTCCCTAATGTCTTACATGAAAAGCTTTTACTCTTGGCAATATAGTTTTTAGGCATTTTAATTTTCATTTTCGGCGACAAAGTTTAATCCAATGTTTCCTGCACAGTCTCTAGACTTTCATATATTACTCGGAACGCTAAGATATAAATTTAAAGAAATCCCATATGAGCAGCATAAAGTAATTCATACAATAGAGAGATGGTATGCACAGATTTCGTATGCATAGACTATTCTACTACAAACTTTTATAATTCTAAAATGAAATAATATTGTTTTTCCCTGAAAACGTTCGTAAGCTGCAAACAGAGCTCGAAAGCTTTGTGGGAATTGTAAGCTGCTTTCAGATTATATTTATCATTTATCAACAGACAGTTAATTCATTCATTTGTATTTTAGTTAAAATTCTAATTAACTATAGCATGCATGCCATTTTTTCTAAATTTATCGAAAGGGTGATAATTGCACCAAAAAACTGAGTATGAGCAGTATATTGTATCATACGGCCTTTTCTCACGTATTTTTCCTACTAGCTTTTCAGCGTAAGGTTCTAAAAATTTAGAAAAAATATTGCATAAATTCTTCTTTTCTCAGTGCTTTCAGTAAACGAGGTACCACCCTAAATTTTAGAATAGATTCTTCTACATAGTGATTGTTTCTGTCTTATTAGCAAAGACAAGCCTAGCAAACTGCCTGCAAAGATCACGCCGAAACATTTCCATCTCTCTATTGAACTTCATGCCAGCCTAATAGAAGAAACGACGAATCACATCGAAGTAACATGAACTGATATTCAGTTTACGAACTTCGCCAAGTCACTTTATCAGGACTGAATATTCGGTGCGTGTTCTTTGCAGACATTGTGAAATATTTACCAGGGTGATTCTTCTCAAGTTTTCAGTCCTGAACTGGAACAGGGAGCGGAAGGTACGCTATGTTCTGATGTAACTGCTGGGCTGGAGAATAACTGCACGTGAAGGGATTTGAAATCCTCTTTTATTCAATCACTATTAAATACAAACCTCCCAATTCGGGAGAGATACAGAACGTAACAGACCACACTTTGGTCGAACTTAACAATCAAATAAATTTAAATAAATTAAAATATAACTTAAATTAAACTTTGCTTCGCAGAGCAATTCGCGGAGATTGGTCTCTATCTAAAAGGGTGCGTAGCAAGATATACTAAATACTACCGCACTTTAATTTATTTTACAATGCAATCACGTAGTAAGCACTATGGCTTATAAATTTAAACTGCTAGCTGGTCAGGCGAACGTTGAGCGGCGTGACCGTGATCTGAGGCAAAGCTCTCACACACCGAGAGGTTTCTACCTCTGGCTTAAATAGTGCTTGGCTGAACTTCAAAAATTAGCATAAGCTAAAAACGCGCGCTTCTTCTGACAGGAAGTTGAAGCAGAGAGGAGATAGAAAAGATTTAAATTAAAATAAACTTGGTTAGTTTAACTAAAACCTTACAACTTGTACAGTCACGATTTCTATTTTTTTAATATTTATTTATGGAAGATTTTAGACTTAGAGAGTGCCAGAGATACTAATAAGAATAGGCGAGATTCAGTTTATAGAGGAGTACAACTGAAGTTATTATATTAGATATTGTAATGTTATGATTAGTATGTATGTTTACTGAAGTGTAGGTTTCTTTTGAAAGAAATAATATTGTGACAGTTATCTGTAGTTTACCCATTAATACTTTCATTTTTCTGTGTCTCACTGTAACCGCTTTTCTTTGAAATTTAAATTATTCGCATAATTTTTCCTCTAGATTTTCGGACAATAAAATTAGTAGAAAGGGTGAGGAATACAGGAGAAAATACTTGCGCCTTTTTTTAACCCACACTTTAAATCATGTATAAATTTAGTCAATAAGAAACATATTTATTCAATTAATTTACTGGGTCGTTACCTCAAAATTCAATTTAATTTATATTTAAAAAATGGCATAGAATGAGTAATTTTTGTCGAAATGTTTTAACTTAAACGCATACAATGAGAACGAACTACTTCATTTGGCTAGTCCATATCGAAATTGTTCAAGACTATTTTTAATTTTGTGCATAATGAGATTAAGTGTTATTCTAATATGGTATCATTGCATAATAAAGACAATTACTTTTCATCCGCATCTGATACATTTCAGGGCATATAGGTTTAAGATTTTAAAGCTACGCTTAATATTTTACAAGTAATTCAGCTCTCTGTTTAAAATTCTAGAAGCCGTCGTGAATTGACGTAATGATTGTTGTTTTACAAATATTAACAAAATACCTTTCGTCCAAATCGAAGCATCATTTAATAACAAAATAATTATAATTAAATGATTTATTTAAAAAGAAATTGAGATTTTAATCTTAGAAGATATATGGAGAAAATTATTTAAAACATTATATGTAATTTATGCAAACGTAAGTACCGTTCATTTAGCAAAATGAGCATGATTTTGCTTGGGAAAAAATGGATTTTCATTTAACAAAGAAATTTTCTGTAGTTAATATTAACTGTAGAAAAATCTAGCTTAGAGGGGGAAATAATCGTATGAAAAACTGCGATTATGTACAATATAAGAAGAAAATTTTTCAAAACTTGTTATTGACAATATTTATGAAGAAACATGCATTTGTTAATCGACGTAGAACATTCATGGTTTTTCTGTACACCAATTCTTTTTTTATTTAGGACTGTATGGAAAGTGTCATTTTCAGCATATATCTGATAAAATATTTTATTTATTAACCAAAAACCATTATTAAAACATTATCACTAAAGAACTTTAATTCAAATACATATATAATAATTGGAAAGGATGGTACATGTAAAGAATTTTTTCACAAAAGCACACAGATGCATTTACTGTCAGTTAGAAGAGATTGATAAAAGTCACAACATGATTTCATAGCAAGGATAGATTAATGATTTTATACCACTTTATAAGAAATGCTGCTTTTTGCTAGCAATTTTCCTTTCTGTATATATATATATATATATATATATATATATTCAGATAAAATATTCTTTTGTAATGCATCTATGTTATAATGAAAACGTTGATAATTATAACGCTCATTTTCACAAAATTCTTTACGTTGTAAGTCAAATTTCCGAAATGGTTGTTAATGCATTTTCAAATTCTAACTGGTAAATATAAGCGACAATTTATGAAAAAACAAATACATTTTAATAAAATAGTATGAATAAAAAATCTTATAGGAAATTTCTGGGTTACTTTTCACATTATGCATATTTCTCGCATTCTAATTTTTCTAATTCTTGAATTCATTTTCCCTTCACAATGCGACGTTTATTCTAATAGTGAATTATGGAATAATGGGTTGTTGTACAGTCGCTGAACATACATAAGAAATAACTTTCTTTCGTATGTAGTTTATCTGCCCAAAATACATAAATAAAGATTTACTTATAATGCTATAATCAAACAGCTTAAGGAAAGAATTTAAAACTATTTGAAATATAATAAATTTACTTAACGTATGATTGAAATATACGGTGTTTACTCGTGTAATATTGCAAGTTTGTTGCCAGTTTTTCAATGTGAAAGTCCAGGTGCGACTTTTATGCGGGGAAATCTGCTATACAATATTGTACACTACTTGACGATTTCTTCTGCTTCAAAACGGGTGTACGACTTGGTAATCCATTGAATAAATACCACACATACAGCTGCAGTTCGCTGAGTAAATTTTATTTATTCCTTACTTTTTATAAACGTTAAATTTACATTGAAAACTAAAATCCTATCCACTGTTACAGCAGATGAATTTATCATTAAGACATCAGATGGTTCTATTCGCTTCTGATGATGAACCACAATGTAACAGATAGCCTACTCTATTATTTTTTATTTCGGAAGCAACCTAAGAAATTGGATTGTGTCCAGAGAGCCTTCTGCAGAACAGAAATAGATTGGCGATTATTTTAAGAAATGAAATAAGATTTCACTCCATCTGACTTTCCATCTTCCTTTTCTTTTCTAATCGGAAATGGTTCATTTTGAAGCAAAACGTATAATAACATAAATGAAAGGACGCCTCCAGATATCACAGAGGCCTTTTGAAACTATATTGTCCTTCCTGAGGGAATTAAACCTATCCATAAATGTCTTTTACTAATAACGGTATTCCGGATGTCACGGTTTGTAATGCATAAAGGTCACCAGATTTACAGTTAAAAGCAAACTGCAATATTCCGTACGCATTTCTATAAAACAGATACAATCTATAAATAGAAAATTTTTTTAATTTCGTAAAAGTCATAAATATAACTTTAATTCCTTTATTAGTTTTTGTGTTTAAATTGTTACCTGCGTAATGCATGTTGCAACTTCATTCATCCGTTCTAACTTCACTCAACACGTTCAAGTGCCTTCAAAACTTTTTTTAACAAACCACCTTGAGTTTTAAGTGCTCTTAGCTAGAAAGCACTAAAACTTTAAAACAATTCTCAATGGTACTTCCTCATGATTTTATTTTTGAAGTGAGAATGGGAAAATTGGCTTCTTCGTCGTAACGTCCTCAAGAATGAGTTATAAAATGAGACCTAAAGGAAGGAAGATCACCAATTTTATGTCCGAATACAGTTACATAATCTACTTTTTATGTTGTTTTTATTACAAGCAGCATGTTGTGATTCTGAATAATTCATTTTACTTCGGTACGTGTGAAAGCAAAGAAGAAAAATAAGATGAAATTCAGTTTTATTATGAGAAACTTTATTTATTTTGGTGGTATTGTGTCAGACCTGACTTGAAAGCCAAGAACATGGATTACTCGAAAACTTCAGTAAAGAGCTTTTATGCTTCTGCACTTATTCAATCAATTGTGAATATATGAAACTTGATTTTTAAGTTTGATTGATAGATTATGATAAAGCACATAGAAATATTCTAACATAAAAAATACTTGTCTGAAGTACTTTGTAAAAGAAACTAGCAGGTATTTATATTATATTAAGAACGTCACAAAAACGTGCTTCAAGAAATAAAAAAGCACAGCAAAAATTAGATAATTTCATAGAATTTTAGAAGAATTTAAATTCTTATTAATACTTCAGGCTAATGGATTGTTGTATATGCAAGACAAAATAGCTCAATATTTTTGCTGTATAACGGTTTCAGGTTATTTACCGAGGCTCTCGTCTTGAACAAATAATAATGGAATTCCTTAAAGTACTTTGAATTAAGAACAACATTTATCTAACAATAGCCTTGTTAGTTAATTTCAAATAATTTCATGAAAAAAATATTTAACTTTAATACTTTTAAATGGCTTAAAGTTTTAAAATGATTACTCGATTTTTATTGTTTTTCATTAAAATACACTTTGCACCTTGAATATATTTAAAATTATATAAATGGTGTGAAGATTACTTAAGTACACTCATGGACAAAAAAATTAGCGCACCAAGAAGGAGTCGTCAAAATGAAACGAAATTTTACATACGTAATGACTACTTTGATTTAAGTAAATGATAAGAAAATCAAAGAAAAAGGATAATTTATTTCAGAGGAAAAGGCAAAAGAATGGAGGAGATAATACTCCGTTGTACCCCTCTAGCGCTAATGCACGATTCGATACGATCGGGCATTGAGTCATAAAAGTTCTGTATGATGTCTTGAAACATTTCGTTCCATATTTGCTGTAACCTTGCCTCTAGTTCGTTCAAACTCGTGGGATGCCCAACTCGTCGTCCCAAATGATCCCAGATATGCTCGATTGCAGACAAATCTGGGGATCAGGGAGGCCAAGGAAGGGTAGTAACAGTGCGGAGACAGTCTTGTGACACCCTTGCCGTATGAGACCGAGCATTGTCTTGTTGAAAAATGGCTTCTGGAAGCCGTCGCATGAGTGACAACACATGAGGTTGCAGGATTTCATGAACATATCGCTGGGCTCTCATGGTGCCACGTAACAATGCTAGGGCTGACCGTGTATTGTAAGCAATGGCACCATATACCATCACACCAGCTGTGGGAGCGATGTGTCGCTGTACAGCGAAGGCAGGATCGAGGCGTTCACCACGGACTCTCCACACACGAACACGATTGTCATCACTGCCGAGATTGAATCTGGATTCGTCGCTAAAGACGACCTGGTTCCATTCCGCTGCAGTCCAGTTTCCACGTGTTCGACACCACTCCAAACGAAGACGTCGATGGGTAGGCATCAAGGGCAGCACACGTAATGGGCCCCGCGATACCAACTGTCCTTCAGCCAGGCGCCTTCGTATGGTTCGAGAAGACACAGGGGCCCCTAGTGAAGGTGCTACCTGTGCTGGATGGCGGCCGATGAAGAAGTTGGCTGTACGCGTCCATTTCTTACGATGTGGCGGTCTTCTCGACGACTGGTCTGTCGAGGGCGTCCTGAGACTGGTCTTCGTGTACATGACATCTCTCGGGTCCACTGGTCCCGACACCTTCTCACAACACAATTAGAGCGGTCTAATTGACGAGCTAATCGCCTAGCTGACCACCCAGCTTCCATCATCCCGACGATTCTCCCCCTTTCAAACTGCGACAACTGCTCATATTGTCTTCGAACACGGCGTAATGGCATGTCTACCTCACCTCTTCCTTTGTAAATGATTCAGCACACTCAAACAAGCTTTTGTTACCTGTTTTATACTCCACAGAGTACGACGTTCAACGCACTCTACCGGCTATACGAAATGCGCAGTCACGCTGCATTTCTAATCATTTGCATATCTACCAGACATGTACCTTCATTGCAAGTTTCGTTACGATTCCGCAATTACTTCTTGGTGCGCTAATTTTTTTGTCCATGAGTGTATTATTTTACAATGCTTAAGGATTTTATTAATTTACAGTGAATAGTGAAATTGTAATGCTCATGTTTGAGATTTAATTTTCAAATTATACTGTTGTTTAATTCTTTCATTTGATAGAAGTAAAGTTCTTTAAGTAAGCAAAAAAGGCTGTACAGCAATAGGCAGAATTTTGTGCTCTCACGGACGGAGAATTTTGGGGTCAAGGGTAGGCGGCCAGCTGCATTTTTTCATCCTCTTATCTTGCGGGGGCGAACATCTGTATTTCTCGTTTAATGGCGAACAGCTCTAGCAAAGATGATTCTTGACAGTATTATGGGGTAAAAATATTTAGGATTTGTCTGAAGAGATGCAACGTTAACCGATTTACGATGTAAACATTCCTTGGTTTTGCGCGAGAAATAGGGGCTTGTCACTGTGAAAAGAGAGGACTGATATTCTTATAATTTTGGATAGTATTTACTGATCTGGTTCTAGCGGTTAGATAGTTTTACTGTTTTGTGTAGGACTGCCGAATTTTAATTTTATGGAATTTTTGAACCAATAGGAAGTACAGAGGCGGTAGACATTTTGAGCGTCTCGACGTTTTAAAAATGGTCGGACACAGAGATTTTTTAAAGATTTTTGTCAAATTTCGAGGCTTTTATTGAGGAGAATGAGAAAGTCCGGCGAACCCCCCCCCCTGCTCGGGACCGTCCGTAGTACGACTGAGGTTGAAAATGTTTCGGTGCAAGAACTTGTCCGAGAACGATCCGGTCTCCTATCGTGCCGGTTTCGGCGAATTTCAGTTAAGATCTACGCTACGTTCCCATTCTCAAACGTTTGGATCTGTTTGCGTCGCTGGTGGATTTTTCCCTGCGGAAATTGTGGATATTCATGTTGTGGGACTTGCTATTTTAGAGATTCAAGGAGGCTGAAGGCGTGATAATCGTTTTGTAATGATTGACTGTGGTGGACTTTTAAAAAGGAGGTGAAGTGTTGGAAGGAGTCGTCAGAATCCTTCTTTTTTTGACCGCGAATGAACCAGCCAACCATGAGTGATTCTAAATGTTAATAGACTATGGTTTCGAAGACTATCATCCGAATATTGTTTCCGACGTGTTCACGAAATTATCCGGCAAATCCCGAGCTCTACAGACGGTCGGTGTATGCGATTTACCTTGAGTGTTTATTTTTTTCTCTCCCTTGTATGGCTTTTGTTACTGATTATTTACCTATTAATTTGAAAAAGGGATTAAAAATGTAATTGAGGTGGGTAATAATTTATATTAAATTGAGAGCAAGTCATTCTTTCTTAAAGAAAATTTTCACTAAATTGATGTGCATTCAATATTCTGTCAAGTAGTTTAATTAATTTCAATTTGTCAGAAGATACATTGCTCATTGTTTCAAGTTGAATTTTTTCTTATTGAAAAATTCAAATTTGAGTTTTGTAAAGTACATGACTAGTAAATGTTGGGTACAATATTGATAGTTGTACAGATTGTCAAATTGAAGTCTATGAGAAGTTTTTGGATAATGTTTTGTAGCGGTAGTCTGATCAGCCATCCATGATTATTTTTTTTTAATATTAAATAAATGTATGTTATTGATTTATTATTGTATGTTTGTTTGCGTTTTTTTCTTGTGGTCTATTGTAGGTCACCCATGTGATCCTTTCGGAAAACATAGTTAAACTTCCATTCGGGTAGTTTATTGCAGTCATAGGAGAATTTGATGATGTTTGTAACTATACGATCAGATTTATAAGTTTTGACTGAACTGTTGTTTTGACTTCTCAGTGTGAGAGTTATCTTACCCTGGTGTTTTATATTGTTCTGTATTATGCTTAAATGAATGGTGTTTGTGGCTATCTCTAAGGTTGTATAGAAACTTAGGAGTTTTCAGGAAGAAGAGCTGATTAGTTAGTTTTAGTGAGATTTTTAGTGAGTTTTAGTAAGATGTTGAATTTTGTTTAGGTAATGCATCTTGCATGATTAATAATCTTTTGATTTAGCAAAACACCAGGGAAGATATGTTCATTACTTTATTAAACTAAAGAGTTGAGAGTTGATATGATAAACTTTATTTTACTGTGGTGAGGACTTATGAAAATTCATTTTTCTAGCTTAAAGTTTTAATTAATTTATTTATTTACAATTACCAGTGTCATTGATTTGATAAAAATATTCAGTAGAGTATATTTTTATGAGAGGTTTGTTTTCTTTTTTTTGTCACTGCACCAAGAGAGGTTGAGTATGCAGACAGTTTAAAAGTAAAATTAATATTGCCTTATATCCTTTTTCTATTTAACAGATGTTGCCGTGACCTCGCGACTGGTAAACCACTATATATATTTGTATTTTGAATTATGTACTTCGTTTGATATTTTGTGTATGCGTTTATGTGAGTATTGTGTTTTGAGTAGAGCTGAATTCTTATATTAGTGCTCACCTAGCTCTTTGATACACTTTTAGTTAATTTAAGGTAGTGTCTGGTAATGGCATTTTTTTATGAATTGCTTTTGTTATTTGTATTTCTTTTAATTAATTGATTTGGTTATTTCGATTTTAAACTGAATTATTTAATGTCAGAACAATTGCTGGTGTTAATTTAATAATGAGTTTTTAAGTTCGTAAAATGTGTTAATGGATTTTAGGAAATTTGTATAACAGATTTGCATCACAAATTTCGATTTTATTTACAGTAATTCAGTTCTTTTGTTAACGTTAAAGCTGTTTAGATTTGTAAAGTTACGACGGACCAGTGATGGTCTGTTTAACGATTTTACTGAATTTATTTATTTGATTTTAGGGTATCAGCTTGAGTGAAGGTTTTGATAAGCTTTAATGAGCGTTCAATATTTTTCCTTGTTCTTGCTTGGCCTTAATGAGTTGTTCTAGTAGTAATTCAGATTATACCTGATTTCTGAGTTCTGTAGTTTGGTGAATAGTGATTCCTGTTAGAGAGAAATGGTTAAACATTAGAAGGTTAATGTTTTCCGTGAACTGAGAATTTTGGGGGCAATTTCATTTTGCGAATTTTTTTGTGGCAAGGTACAGGTGCTATAATTTATGAAATTAGGACAATTACTCTTCTACACTCATCGTACAGGCATTTAAGTTGTTATGTGTTATTCTGGTGAAAATTAATCACTGATTAGTGTATTTGTTTTTGAACCGTGAACTAAATTGTTATTTGATTAATCAATTATATATTTATCAGTTTTCTAGCATTTGTCACTGGATTTCAGTTCTTGATTAAATTTGTTGCAGATTTAAGGTTTAATTCAAATTCGCATTTGAGTTTTGCGCTGAATAAGGTCGTTGGTGTGAAGTGAGAATGGATACTTATAGGGGAGACTTTAAGTTGCTGGAACAGGTTTTGTGTGAATTTGGTATTATGAGTTTTTTTAGTATATCTTATGCATTTTCAGTTTATTGCCAATGCTTTTGATCTCACAAGATCTGTTGCTTTTTTCATGGGTAGAGACACTGCCAGGTTTCAGTGTGGAATTTTTCTTGGAGCTTAGTGTATAGAGTTTTGGATTCATAGGAATTGAGTTTGAGATTATTTTGGGATTTTGAGTTTTAAAACACTTTCTCCTTGATTGAGATTTTGCACATTTATTCCTCTCAGGTTTTTGGTAGTCTCTTTGGCAATTTTTGTGTTTATGCTAAGGACTGCATCTCACAATTGCAGTTCATGCACTTTTGTTCCTTAACAGACTGCTGTATCGATTTCTAAATTGGGTTTTGTATGTTTCATTTTTGCTTTGGGTTTTTTCTTTGTATAGATGTTGCTGAATACTGCGTCTTCTCAAATCAGTGCACATTCTTTAAACAGCTCTTTATGCAATTTTATGATTCATAAAGCACAACGAATTTATCTCTACTAAAAGTGAAAAAATTATTAACGGTCTTCACCGAATTGCTAAGAACACTTTTGGAGTAAGCTATGAAGTCGAGAAACTGATTTATCAGCAGTGTATTGTGCCTTTAATCTCGTATGGTTCTCGTGCTTAGGGACATGTTCTTTCAAAGAAGATTAACAAAAGAAATTTGAGAAAGATTCAACGTAGAATTCTCCTTCGTATTATTAGTGATTACAGAACACTAAGTTATGAGGCTACTTTTATTCTTGCAGGAGTTCCACCTATTGATTTCGAAATTGAATATAGGAATAATATTCTCGTGGCTTTGGCAACCAATACTTTGGAGGACTGCGTAAATGGAATTGTACCCTTTTCCGATATTCCTCATCCTGCTACTTTACAGCCCATAAATTTCTGTGATTATAAAGAAACTATTCTGAAGTCTTTTCATATGGTTTGTTTTACAGACGGCAGTAAAATGAACAATAAGGTTCGTCAAGCATTTGTTCTTTTTGAATATCAATCTGAGGTTTGCCATTTGAAGCATCGTATTCGAGATGAATGCACAGTTTTTCAAGCAGAACTTCTCTGTATTTATCTTGTCGTCAAGTGGATCAAGGATAATGGGTCTGCATTCTCAAGGTATCTTATATGTTCAGATTCTCTTTTTT
The DNA here is from genome assembly GCA_000611955.2 of Stegodyphus mimosarum. Lineage (NCBI taxonomy): Eukaryota > Metazoa > Arthropoda > Arachnida > Araneae > Eresidae > Stegodyphus > Stegodyphus mimosarum. The sequence continues at coordinate 206,633 of KK120526.1, read as the reverse complement.
CTCTCCACCTTTTGAACAGTACTACTAGCAACGACAAACGTATAATCGAAACTCTTTTAGCTGTTAGATCGCTAAGAGACAAGAAAATTGATATTCATTTTGCTTAATGTGCGTGGTCATCATGGATTCTACGGAAATGAAAGAGCCGATTTCTTAGCTAAAGATGCTTTAAATTTACCTATTGACTTAAATATTGGCATTCCGAAGAGTTACTGGAAGTCATTTTATTTTCAAAAGTTTGTATCTAAGTGGAATGAAGAATATATCTCATCTTGTAATGCTAAGTGTACCAAAAAGTTCTTTCCTTCTGTTAATTACAAGCTGCAATTTGAGTCTTTCTTTTTTACTAATTTTAAAGTATCTCAGTTTTTTTCTGGTCACGGTAAGTTTGTAAATTATTTGCTTCGTTTTAATCTTAAATCAAATAATTTATGTGAATATTCTAAAAGAGTACCTGAGGATGTGGAACATTTAATTTATTCGTGTCCTACCTTTGATGGTCCTAGATTATGCATGCAGAATGATTTAAAAAGGCTTGGTGTGATTTGGCCAGTGAACGTATCAGTTTTTGTGAAATCTAGACTGCTGTTGCTTGTTTTTGTTCGTTTTATTTATGAGTGTAATATTTAATGTTGTAGTTAACTTACATCTGTAAGCTCCGTGTTGTACTTTTGTGATGCACAGAGAGAGAGAGTATGTGTTTAAGAAAAAAAAACTTTTGTGGGTATTATTGAACACCTTCTGTTATTTTGCGTTTTCTATATGTGTTTTTTTAACTTGCCTCCGTTCGGTCTTGACTCATTCTTGGTGACAAATTTGTTTAGATTAATTTTTTCCGTAAATGTGTTATTTATGAGTACATTTAAAGTGTCTGGATTTTTCCTTTGCTCTTTGAAGAAATATTTTTATTATTAGATTTCATTTTAACTGCGCTTCTCTGTAGTGGTGGTATGGACATGTTTGAGAGTTCTCTTAGTTTCAGTTTGGGGTTCTTGGTTCTTGTTTAGGGAGTTTTTCGGTTGGCCAAATTTTTCTTTCCTGTTTTCAACTTAAGTTGCTATTAAATTTTTTTTGTTTTCCTTACTAGGCGACGCCTTAGTGTTTTGGATTACTTGTGGTTGAGTTACTGAATTTCGCTTCTGGAATTTTTCTCTACGTGTTTGTGCTTCTATTTCAATTTAGAGGTTAATTTGTTATAAACGTTTCTGGTTTATGTTACTGTTAGTGTTGGTTATGTAGAAAAAAAGGGCATGGATTTTTTTACACACTAGTGGTTTAATTGGTTTCTGGTTTATGAGAACTTTGTGCTACCAAGTTAGTAAACAAGGGCTTTTATGACAGTTTACTTTTGCTGTCTTTTTGTGTACAAAATGAATTGTGCTTAACGTTTCAGTTGAATTTTTTTAAATTTAATTGTCTATGTGTAGGTAAATTTGAGTTTGTTCTGAATAGATTATCGCTGATCTCCGTGACTACATACATTTGTTAATTAGTATCTCCCGCTTTGCATATTCCTTGTGTTTCTAATTATTCGGGGGTTTGCAGAAAAGTTTTTTTCCGGACCGTGGGGAATTGTTGTGTAGATTTCTGAAGTATTATTTTGCAGTGTGTAATGATTTCATTAATTTACAGTGAATAGTGAAATTGTAAAGTTAATGTTCGAGATTAAATTTTTAAATTATACTGTTGTTTATTTTTTTTTCATTTGATTGGGATAAAGGTCTTTAAGTTAGCAAAAAAGGTTGTACAGCGATAGGTAGATTTTTGCGTTCTCACGGACAAAGAATTTTGGAGTCAAGGGTAAGCGGGCAGCTGCATTTTTTAGTCCCCTTACCTTGCGGGGGCGAGCATCTGTATTTCTCGTTCACAGGCGAACTGCCCTAGCGGCGGCGATTCTTGATAGATTTATGGGGTAAAGGTAGTTAGGATTTCTCTGAGGAGTCGCAACGTTAACCGATTTACGTTGTAAACATTCCTTGGTTTTGCTCTAGAAATAGGGGCTTGTCACTGTGAAAAGAGAGGACTGATATTCTTATAATTTTGGATAGTATTTACTGATCTGGTTCTAGCGGTTAGATAGTTTTACTGTTTTGTGTAGGACTGCCGAATTTTAATTTTATGGAATTTTTGAACCAATAGGAAGTACAGAGGCGGTAGACATTTTGAGCGTCTCGACGTTTTAAAAATGGTCGGACACAGAGATTTTTTAAAGATTTATGTCAAATTTCGAGGCCTTTATTGAGGAGAATGAGAAAGCCCGGCGAACCCCCCCTCCTCGGGACCGTCCGTAGTACGACTGAGGTTGAAAATGTTTCGGTGCAAGAACTTGTCCGAGAACGATCCGGTCTCCTATCGTGCCGGTTTCGGCGAATTTCAGTTAAGATCTACGCTACGTTCCCATTCTCAAACGTTTGGATCTGTTTGCGTCGCTGGTGGGTTTTACCCTGCGGAAATTGTGGATATTCATGTTGTGGGACTGGAGGCTGACGGAGTGATAATCGTTTTGTAATGATTGACTGTGGTGGATTCTTAAAAAGGAGGTGAAGTGTTGGAAGGAGTCGTCAGAATTCTTTTTTTGACCGCGAATGAACCAGCCAACCATGAGTGTTTTTAAAGTTTAATAGACTATGGTTTCGAAGACTATCGTCCGAATATTGTTTCCGACGTGTTCACGAAATTATCCGGCAAATCCCGAGATCTACAGACGGTCGGTGTATGCGGTTTACCTTGAGTGTTTATTTTCTCTCTCTCGTATGGCTTTTGTTACTGATTTTTTAATTATTGATTTGAGAAAGTGATTAAAGATGTAATTGAGATGGATAATAATTAAAATTAAATTGAGGCCAAGTTGTTCTTTCTTAAAGAAAATTTTCACTAAATTGATGTGCATTCAATATTTCAAGTAGTTTAATTAATTTCAATTTGTCGGAAGATACATTGTTCATTGTTGAATTTTTTCTTATTCGGAAATTGAAATGTGAGTTTTGCAAAATACATGGCTAGTAAATGCTGGGTAAATTATTGATAATTGTACAGATTGTCAAATGAAAATCTACGAGAAATTTTTGGATAATGTTTTGTAGCACTACTCTGAACAGGTATCCGTAATTAAACTTTTTGGAATATTAAATAAATTTTTGTTGTTGATTTACTATTGTAAGTTTGTTTGTGTTTTTATCTTATGCTCTACTGTAGGTCACCGATGTGATCCTTTGGGAAAACATGGTTAAATTTCTATTCGAACGTGGATAGTTTATTGCGGGCGTAGGAGAATTTGATGGTGTTTGTAACTGTACGATCAGATTAATAAGATTTGATTTCTAAGTGTGAGATTTATATTACCCTGGTGTTTTGTATTGTTCCATGTTATGCTTAAATGAAAGTGTTTGTGGCTATCTCTAAGGTTGTATAGAAAGTTTTGATTTTTTAGGAGGAAGAGCTGATTAGTTAGTTTTCGTGAGAGATAGCATGTTGACGATTTTGTTTCGGTAATGCATCTTACATTATTAATAAATGTTTTATTTTATCAAAACACCAGGGAGGATATGTTCATTACTTTATTAAACTTAAGAGTTGAGAATTGATATGATAATCTTTATTTTACTGCGGTGAAGATTTATGAAAATTCATTTTTCTAGCTTAAAGTATTAAAGAATTAGTTATCAATCACCAGTCTGTTTGAATTGATTTAATGAATTCGCATTTATTATTATAAGAGTATGTCAGATATTGTTTTTGTTTTTTTTTCGTCGTGGCACCAGAAAGATAATAAAGCAGTAAATTTAAAAGTTAATATTAATATTTTTCTTCGCAAAAAAGTATATTTCATGAGAAGTTTAGTGTTGTATTTTAGTTTTTTCGCGGTACCAAGTTAGGGTTAGGTCAGGCAGAGAGTTAAATGTAAAAAGCAAACCCGTAATTTTTTTATTTTGCTTCGCAACAATCTTATGGTTGGCTAGTTCATTCGCGGTCAACAAACGGCTCTTTCCAACACTTGACCTCCTTCTTAAGAATCCAGCACAGTCAATTATTAGAAAACAATTACCACACCTTCAGCTTCGCTGAATCTCTATAAGAGGAAGTCCTACAGCTTGAATGTCCACAATTTCCGCAGGGAAAAATTCACCAGCGACGCAAACACATCCAGACGTTTAAGAATGGGAACGCAGCATAGATCTTAATTGCAATTCCCCAAAACCGGCACGATGGGAAACCGCATCGTTCTCGGACAAGTTCTCGCACCTAAAAATTTTCAACCGCAGTCGTATCACGGGCGGCCCCGAGGAGGGGGGGACCGCCGGGTTTTCTCACTCTCCTCAAAAAAAAGATTCGTATTCAGACAAAAATCTTAAAAAATCTCTGGGCGCGACCATTTTTAAAACGTCGAGACGCTCAAAATGCGGTCCGCCCCTGTAATTACTATTGTTTAAAAAAATCTGTAAAATTAAAATTCACTAATACTACACAAAACAGTAAACCTATCTAACCACTAGAACCAGAGCAATAACTACTAACCAAAATTCTAAGAAAATCAGTCCTGTCTTTTCACAATGACAAGCCCCTATTTCTCGCGCAAAACCAAGGAATGTTTACATCGTAAATCGGTTAACGTTACGACACTTCAGACAATTCGTAAATACTTTCACCTCATAATTCAATCAAGAATCGCCTCCGCTATAGCTGTTCGCCTATGAACGAGAAAGATAAGGGGACGAAAAAATGCAGCTGGCCGCCGACCCTTCACCCCAAAGTTCTCCGTTTGAGAGAATGCAAAAATCTGCCTGTGGCTCTACAATCGTTTCTGCTAACTTAAAGAACTTTGCCCTGATCAAATGAAATAATTTAAACAGCAACATAATTTAAAAATTAAATCTTAAACATGAACATTACAATTTCACTATTCACTGTAAATTAATAAAATCATTAAGCACTGTAAAATAATACTTAAGAAATCTACGCAACATAAATGCAATGTATTAAATTATAACAAAAAACAATACAACAGTAAAACATCAGATAAAACTGTTCAAGTAGAGTTGTGAATCGAAACTCGTTCGTATAGTATTCTCTGAACTAATAATTAAGCATAATAGAATAAAAAGAAGATCATCTCTTTCAAATCTTAATACAAAATTAACGTGAAAACTCTTTTCATAAAGCTGCTGTCTTCTGAGCACATACATTCATTCTTTAATACTAAGCTATCCAACAAATCTATTGCAGAATAAATTAAATCTTTTTGTTGAATATTATAAGATTGTTAATCTTTATGCATTTTACAAATCCAAACATGTCTGTTGTTCCAATTTCCAGAAACTAAGGTGGATTTTAGAATGCAAACTACTGATTTTGTGATATACTCTTTTTTAACACAATTAATTTTATTTACCAATGCATCATGGCAGTTAATTTACATTTTGACAACAGGATAATTAATTTAAACGCTGTCCTACCTTCTCTTTGGCTCACGCAGCATAAATTCACTTGGATCACAAGGTTAAATAAACTGGAACATAATCGTATCATTTACTCTGAAGAAAAGCCCAGAAGGCGGTCGCTAGGCTAAATCAGATAGTCTTTACTCAGGCATTTAGTAAATTAAAAAAGTAAAGCCTATTGAGGCACCAAAACTAAAACTCTTTCATCACAGTAGGCAAAATTAAATAGAAAATTCAGGGCAATTTTCAATGGTTAAACGTCAATGACAACTCTTGTCTCCTTGAGCGTGAATTGAACTCGCTGTGACTGGATACTCAAGACGAGCCGTTGCGTTTGTCTACTTCACTATTGGTAAGGAACGCTGAGCAGGCAATTTTACCTTTTGTTTGGTGAATACATTTTACAGTCTTTTCTGCATCTCTGAAGCCTGACGTTAGTTTTTTGGCTCGGGATTTTGCTTATCTGATTTCATTAATCACTTGCATTATTTGTCAGTTTAATGAATCGTTACTTTCTGGTGGACGTAATGATAGTTTCTTCTTGAATTTTTGCTGTAGTTTACTATGGTGTTAGGTTTTTCTTCGTGGAGAAGGTAAGGAAAATCTTATATTTTAAAACCTGGCACTAGATCTTTGCAGTGAGGGATTTTAGGTTTCGCTTTTTCGTGCTTTCTTTTATAAACCTCGCATTCACGAATGAAGTTCACATGAGGGCAGTTGATTTAATTTAGTTCCTCTGAGATTTTTGGGAATATTGACAGCTTTATTTTAAACATCCTGTTTCATTATAAAAGCAATTTTGGGTAAGCAGTGCTGATAAGCTGCAGGGATTTCAAAAGTAGCGTGTTTAGAAAGGTAGGATCTGGTAATGTGTTTCTTCAGTTTAAACTATTCAAGTCCTAACTTTCATACTGAATATGTTCTTAAAAATGTAGCTTGCATTGTCTTTGAAACTTCTCACCTATTTCAAAAAAATATGGGTGGTTTTTCTAGCAAGCTGTTTTCGTTCCCGTGAATTGTTTTACTTTAAATGAATGGATTTTTTTTCATTCAAAGTTTTCTTACTGCTTTTTCGAGAAAATATTTTAGTAGATTTTTCAAAACAGCTCTTACTTTTTTGTTATTTAGAGATAAGTTTAAGATATCATCTTTAATTCTTCTAGGAATTTAAAAACTGCTCGAAAGTCTGATATTGTTTTAAAGCTGAAACATTTTTTGATTCAGCTAATGTTCTCAGGTCCAATGTGCTTATAGATTTAGCAAGGTTTAGATTGTCTGTATTTCTTTGAGAAACTGTGATTGGTAGAATTGTTTTCTTCAGTTTTGTTTCCGTGTTTGATCCATTAGCTTTTTTTTGTTGATTTTAATGTCGGATGACTGAGGAGAAATGTGTTGATTAGTGATACTTTTATTGGCTCCGTTTCGAATCTGTCAGTTTTGCAGTTTTCAGTTTTCTGAAAGTGATCCAGATTTTTATTTTTCTTTCTGACTTTAATTGCACTGCTGGTTGATTTCTTATATAGATGTAGGCTTTAGATGAGAATTTCTAGCAATCTATCAGGTCCGTATTCTAAAACTCTTCCGCGGAATATTTCCCAAATTTGTTTGGATTTCTTCATTACTGATTACAGGAGTAACAGGTGCACTCTAAGGAATTCTTTTCCGTAATTTCTTATTTCTCTGTGCGGTCTATTCCTTTCATTGTAGTAACCATTGCCTTTAGTTTTTTTATAGTCATGAAGGCCGTATTTACTAGTCAATGACAGAGATGTAGCTGAGAGATCTTCATTTGAATACTCAGACATGCTTTCATTCTTCAGTATCCTAAAAGAGAGTGGATGCCGCTGGCAGAGATTTTCTTAAATTGTCACTTTGAGATGGTGGTAAATCTTAAAACTCCGGATATAATCACTCTGAGACGTTGGTCCTCCAAGAGTTACTACTTGGAAGTGAAGATTAATAAACGGATAAGGATTAATGAAGGGCACACGAAAGAAATTTTAAAAAATTAGTTATCTGTTGTTAATTGTACCTAATCTTATTAGGACATTAGGTATTGTACCTAACCTAATCTTAACTCAATGGCAATACCTTACGTTGATTACTTTCTTTCTTTCTAGTTGTATAGAATACGCTCCACGAGACACGCCTTTATCACAGGTTTTAAATTTTCTTTTCTTTCTCAATTCATTTTCTTCCTATTTTTTTTTAATTAATTCAGTGTAATCTTTTTCCTAATTTTAATACCTTTCTTCTTTGGAAATATATTTCATTTTAAGCTACATACTTCCATTCTCAAAGAAAGCAATTTTATTTCATTCCCTTAGATTTTGACTTAAAAATTTAAATGCATTTGTTTAGTAGCAGTTTTTAAGCAGGTTTGCCATTTCTTAGATATTATATATTTTGAAAAATATTAGCATAGCTTATTGTGGATGGATTCTGAGTTCTTGCAACACATTTTCCTCATCATTAATCTGTCGATATAATTCCCACCAAAATTTATTAAATAAATTCTTTTTCCTTTATTAAGCCTTTTGTTTGTTAAAATATTTCACAATTCCAATCTGCCGTTGTCATTTTATTTAAGTTTTGTTTTCTTATATCTTGACTTTAAAAGTTTTATTAATTGTTTTTAATTTGTAATAATTTTTTAAAATAATAATTTAGCTTATTACTTCTAATTTCACAAAATGTTCAGATGGTGCCTACTTTCAAAAATTGTCATTTTATAAGCATCAAATTTTATACAATATTTTTAGTTTTTGGTCACGTCGTAGATTACATTTTGATGACTTTTTAAAAAGACAAAAAAATTTAATGCATATTTTATTTTATTATATTCTTTATTGCAAAAAAGAATTTAATAGCTATACAGCATTTTAATTAATTTAAATTCTTTTTTTATTTTATGCTTACTTTTGATTTATTTCATGAATTCTTAATCATCCAGATCTAATTCCGAAACGAGTTTCTGTTGAAAATGTTTCAGCTGTTTCTTGAAAAAGAAAAGAAAATTTTTAGTTATTGTTTTATTATATTATTTTTATTAGATTTTTTTTGTTCTAATTCAGATATATGATTTTCATATTATTAACTTAACCATTAAATAACCACTAAATAGCAACTGGGCTTTACTTTTTTAACTTAACCGCCCTTAACCACTAAATTTTGATTTATTGTTTAATTATTATATCTTGATTATTTATTTAATTCGCAGGCTACTGCGCTATTTTAATAATTTCAATCTTCCTGATAACTTGACTTGAAGCCAACTTCTGATTCGCAAGGAAGATTTCTCATTTTGTGTCCGTTGTTTCTATCATGTCTTAATTACCATGAAAATAAGCAGAAACCAAGAGGATATTTCCTCAACTAAAGCTAGAAAATTACTGTACAAGTTGTATGTAAACTTTTCTTTTTTTCTATTTCATCGGTTTTCCTCTATTTAATGGTTATAGAGTAAATGGAGAATGCTATGTGTAACCGAAGATACACTTCATAAAAATTTTGATATTTTGATTTTCAAAATAAAACAAACTTTTGTTCTTTCTGTATTGAATTTTTAACTGAAATACCGAACATTAAGCTTCAACAAGCAAGTTACATTTAGTGTATAAACGAACATTTATTTTGTTTTCTATTCAAGTAATTTTGCTTCATTTATGTCACAGTTCTATAGATTTTCTTGTTTCTGAACTGAAAACATTGTGCGTTGTAAATATTCGGAATTATATAACGTAATATTACATATAAAATCACGATGTTTTTTTAAATGTCATAATTAAATTTTCTAACCTTTAAATTTCTAATAACATTTATGCAAAATATTACATTACCAGTTGATGTGCCGGGCGTTACCCGGGCTTTAAGCAGAGTTAAACGGCTTCATTTAGGAGGTTGATAGAATTTTTCTCGAACGATCAGGTAAACACTGATTTTCCTCTTATTTGGGTTTGTGGTAAATAGTACAAATTGTTTCCAAGCTCGAATAAAACTATAGAACGATAAAAATCTAACTAGGCGTCATGTAACGGTTTTATTAACAACTGATACTTTATGCTTATGTCGTTTTTCGGAAATGGTCTTTCAGAAAATCCCCATCCGCTTTAGCTTATTACTTCACTGTTTGTGAGACACTGACAAAAAGGTGATAGAGAGTACACAAATTCAGCTGCCAAGGTTCTGTAGTTTTCTGGAAAATTTTACGTTGTTCTAAAGATTTAGAAAAAACAGCGCGCCATCTAACCGTTTTGGTAAGTGCTGATAGCAAATGTGCAACAACGGTGACGTGAATCTGAGATAGTGACGTGATTTCAAAATCGAAACTGTGTAGCATCATTAATATTTATTTTTTGTAAAGAAATCAATTGTAAATTCTTTGCTTAGAATGTATGACATCCACTGATAACCGGACTTCAACAACGACGATGGGAAACTAAGATGGGTGACGTGAATGCGTAATGATTGTCACGAGCGCAACATTCTCAGGTAAATTATAGTTGATTTGAAGGTCAAGTGAGCCAAATTTCATCCGGATCCAAATAAAAGTGTACATTTGTATAACTTATAAATAAACGGGCATTCTTCTTTGGATATATACATAACTTGATTATTATGAGATTATTTTATTACATTTCTAAGTTATATTTTATTTCTAAGTTAAGAGATTTTGTAAATTTAAATTTCTTATTATTAGCGTTGTTATGTATTACATATTTCAGTTGTGAATTAAAATGTCTTAATTGTAATGATTTAACTTGGTTCTGCTATCAGACTTAAAGGTTATTAATTTGTTTTTATTTTGTAGTTGAACTTAAGTTTCTTTGCCTTGTTGGAAAGTAATTGTTGTCATTTAATTTTTCTTGACAGTTTTGGTTAACTCTGATTTTAAGTTGCTTGAGTAATTAATTTTTCTTCTTTTACTTTTGGTAGTTTGGTTAACTATTTAAATTTTTTTGTTTAGTTAATACTGTTCTTAACTTGGGTTGCTTAATGTTTAATCTTTTGTTAAGTTGACCCTTAAGGTCAAATTTTTTAAACTCTTTTAAAGTTTTTGTTTACACAAGTTGGTGTTAAAGGTTTAATTAAGTTTTTAATGTGCCCCCTTTTCTGTTAAATTTGGGATCCATATTTTCTGACTATGGTGGTCGTTTTGGTGTTGTGGAAAACATAAAATTTTTCCTACGTGATTATTATATTTTAATTGAAGTAATTTTTATTTTCTGACTATGGTGGTCATGTTTGGTGTTGTAAAAAACCTAAGAAATTTTTCTATGTGATTATTATATTTTAATTGAAGTACTTCTCTTCGCTCTTGTATTGATTAGTATTTGAAAAACAACAAATCCTTAATTCTTTTCGGAAACTTTTTACGTTGCCTTTTGGGAAATCAAGATTTATGACCTTGTTTTCGATTTTCCTTCACCCGCCAGACAGTGGTCTGGGTAGCCTCTGTCGTCAATGGAGACTTCAGCACCCTGCCGGAGAGGGTAATTTCAACCTACATTACGCTACGCCAAGGTTGAGGGGACGGGGTGATTTGCTTACTTGCAGGTTTTCACCATGGTGGATTGGGACCCCGAGACGAGGCTAGCTCTGCTGACAGGTTGATGACCTTGGAGGATCGGCGATTATTTGCCAACTTCAGGAGTTCAAACTACCTTGCTTCACCTTCCTGTGTGCATTTTTCCCCTGGGTTGCCAGCACTTGGCCTGTTTTGTACCATCTCGGATCGCCAAACGAGTATTTGGCGGAAAGAAGAAAAGGGCTTGGAGCGATCTACGAGAGTGAGAGAGAGAGACGTGGCAGACGGTGAGAAGGAAAATTATACTGTAGGAGTCATGAGACCAGAAAACTGCCGCTTCGTCCAGAGTATCTGTCTGCGTTATCAGAGAACGATGTCGGAAGAAATGGATAAGAGAAGGCTCCTATGGAGGGCGACGAAAATGACAAAACATTTCAATAACTAATTTTAATTTTTTTTCTCTCCTTATAGAAAGCAAGTGAAATGGCAAACCAAGAAAATTTTTGTTGACGTCTACTGCCATGATTGTGTATCCACGTATCTTCATGTACCCTTACCATTGTCAAAATCGGTATGAAAATTTTATTTTTACTTTTGAAACACCACCACCCTCACCTATGTAAAATTTTGTATTAAGTCAGTTTATCTCTTAATAAATCCTCTATTTAATTTAACTTATCTTGTAATGTCTTCACTTTTGATTTAGAACACTGGACGCAATAGTTTATTTTAAATTTTACACAACGCAAAACTTAATTACTCTGTTGGAGTTTCTCTGGTAGTATTTACTATTTATTTAAACACACAAGTTTACAGTCTAAATGTTGTTTATCATGTATGTCACAAACCTTTTACACCCATGCAATATTTGCCATATTCATGTTATTTAGAATTGTTATCCTAATTTTGATTTTCATGTGATATTGAATTTTTAAAACTTAAACACTTAAATTAGTAAACTCCAACTGCGTTAACTACCTAATCCCACTTCATATTATAAATAAGAAGAAGCTTTTATAGAAAAATCGATAAAATTTTCTTTTTTTGTTCAGATTTGAAGTGTTAATCTCCCTCAAAATGCTACATATTTCTTTATCCTAAAACGTTTCCTGTCACCTATAGCTTTGAAAGAACAATATTATATTTTCTATTTGTCTATACTGGTATGTAAAATAAAATAGAAGTTAAGAAATGCCTTTCAGACCCAATGCATAATTTCAAAAAGAAATAAGTTCACAAATAACTAGTGTTGTAATAAAATTGCAGTAATCAAGTAAAGTAAAAAGAAAATAAATGTTTCATTAATATAGATTTGAGAAACAAGACTAACAGAAAAAGCAATATTTGATTATTTTGTTAATGTACTTTAAATTATGCATAGCCGACAAAAATTCGAAAGTACTTTATGTTATTCGTGGGGCAATTAAAAACGGCCATTCTAGTTTGATTTATAGGAATTTTTACAGCAAATTTATTTTATAGCTCCCACAATTGTGTTAAAAGGAGAGTAAAAATTACTTTATTATACTCGAGAGTTCCCGGTTTAAATTTTAATGCTTAGCGAATTTTCCTTCGAGCTTAAATTGCATCTAGGAAAGAGTAGGAAAACTGCCATCATTATCAATCTTTTTTAATTTGTCTCTAAATGTAGTTAGTTACCTTAAGATTTATTTATAAAAGTCTTATTTTTTTACTTAGTGCATTCTTCAATGTTTCTTAGCCTCTTTTTTAGGAATGACTTCAGAATATTAATGCATTTGATTTTACAACTCAGACTTAAATTTATTTTTAAGTGGGAGTAATGAGTAGTTTTTTTTATTTTTATTGGAGTTAAAATCTTATGTCAGGTTTATATGAAATCCCATGAGAAGAAATTAAACGTAAAACATACTGTTTAACCGCGTTCGTATCTTATGAGCAATTTCTAAAATAATGCAAGTAAGAGAACCATAGGATATCATTCAAATTACACATGCATTTTTTACTAAACGGATCCGGTCCTGGAATCAAAAGTTCCGTCATAATAGAACATGAATAAAAATTGTAGGAATCATCTGAATGCGTATATATCTAAAAGCTTTAAATGTTTATCAATGACATCACTTTCTCGAAATTCAGTTTATTTACAACAAAAGATGTTATAAAAATAATTATTCTCTCGACATTTGAAAAATTTGAAAGAACCATAATATCAACATTAGTTTAGCACATGATTTTTAAGAATACGAAAGGTTATTAATAATTTTACGATCTTAAAAATTCATTTTAGAAAGAATTTGTTATTAGTTTATTTGGAGAGGAAATCTAGAGAAAATATATTTATTTTAAAGGAATATACGACATACATTTAATAAAATTTATAATGAAAATAGATTACATTTCATGGCTCTGAATAGCATCTCTTCGAAATGCACAATTATTCCAATATCTATTCATGTAATATTTCGAAATATATTAGAAATAACCTTGATTATATTACAGCAATTTAATCAGGTATATAATGGAATTAACTATGTTTAAAAATTGAAAGAAGCATATTTCCGTTACACGTAGACCACTTCTAAACATTTACTGGTATCCATACATTAATTATATACGCAAGAGATTTTAAACTCCTGAATCTTAGGTATTTAAATCCCTGAAAAATCTTACCTTACTGTACATTTAAATCATATATCTGAATAAATGTGCCAAAGAAAGCATATGATTTATACTGTTCATTATTTAAGAGAAAATTAATTAATTTCCCAGGCTATAAAGAATTTACTCTCACGTATAGTGGTACGAGATTAATTTTCGAATATTTTAGCAGCATGTAAATTCGAAGCAACTGGCTGAGAGCCAAAGAAGTAGGGAAGGAATATCATAGGAAAGAAGGAAATATTATTTATTTATTTTGTTTCATTTTTCTCTCTTGGGAAACATATTAAAACTTGAAAGTTGGAGAGAATTTGATAAATGATATGAAGTATATCTATCACACAGATACATGAATATCCATTTACATATATCATGGGCATTCTTAAAGTATGAAGTTTCATTTTCTTGTTGACCGAAAACATTAAATTCTTTATACTGTTGGATCTTCAAAGGAATTCAGCACATGATGTTTTTGTCAAGGCAAATTATTATGCATTTCTTTAGAAATGGTAAGTAAAGTTGTCACTGATACGGATAGGAAATTTTAATCTTACAGTGGAATACTGAAATGCAAAGTTTAATGTATATGTTTAATATTTTATAATACTATAAAAATGAAGTTTAATTGAATTTCAAGATTTCTATACTATACCACACAGAAGTGATAATACGGTAAAATTTTGGCAGAAAAGCTATGCTATTCCTAAATTTTAAATAAACAAGTGAAATTTCGATCATTTTTAAACAGAAAGCATGAAACAGAATTTTCTTCATATCACCTTGTAAGGTTTTAGTTAAACTAATTAAGTTTTATTTTAATTTAAATCTTTCTATCTCTTCTCTGTTTCAACTTCCCGTCAGAAGAAGCGCGCGTTTTCAGCTTATGCTAATTTTGAAGTACAGCCAAGTACTATTTAAACCAGAGGTAGAAACCTCTCAATGTGAGAGAGCTTAGTCTCAGATCACGGTCACTCTGCTCAACGTTCGCCTGACCAGCTAGCAGTTAAAATTTATAAGCCATAGTGCTTACTACGTGATTGCATTGTGAAACAATTGAAGTGCGCTAGTATTAGTATATCTTGCTACGCACCATTTAGTGAGAGGCCAACTTCCGCGAATTGCTCTGCGAAGCAAAGTTGAATTGCATTTCTATTTTAGATTTAGTAAAATTTATTTTAGTATTTAAATTTATTTGATTGTTAAGTTCGACCCAAGTGCGGTCTTTTACTTTCTGTATCTCTCCCGAGTTGGGAAGTGTGTAAATAATAGTGATTTAATAAAAGAGGATTTCAAATCCCTTTCAAGTGCAGTTATCCGCCAATACAGTATCTACACCAGCACATAGCGTACCTTCCGCTCCCTGTTCCAGTTCAGGACTGAGACTTGAGGATAAGGACCCTATTACAGACTTTACTATGTTCTCAAAGAACACGCACAGAATACTCAGTCCTGATAACCTTACTATGGAAACAAATGCTGCTGTTTACCTAAATTATAAGCCAAAATTGTTATAATTAATTATTTAACTAAATCGGTATAACTTTGCTGCAGAAGAGTTCTCTACACTGCTTAGATCAATATACAAATATTCCTAATACACGTTTTTAGTAAAACTTAAATTAGGGTCATTTAAAATTAAATTAAAATTTATATTTTGGTTATATATCTTTTTCAGTACTGTCATACTGCGGGAAAATACTACACAATTTGTCTGCGTGCTGTGTTTTGGTAAAAGAGGAATCGAAATGTTACTTTAACAAAATTTAATCTAAGCTGACGAATATTAGTTACAACTAATATATTAGTTATGTTGTAAAAAGAGTATAATAATGGCCACCTTATTAAATATACAACCTAATTAATTAATTGCTACCTTACAAAGCCATGATTTTAAGTGAATTATTGGATTTTCAGATACCGATGTAGCAACAAAGCAACTTTTTTCCAAAAGCATTTAACAAAGAATGGCTCGAAAATTAAGAAACAGAAAAGTTGATTATAATCAAAGGATTAATAGATAAAGCAAATATTTCGATTCTTTCCAAAATGCGCGTATACTCCTCAAGCATTTCATAAAATTATCTGATGTAAAATGGATGCAATTGTATATGAACATAGAAAAGTTAAAAATCGAAGGATGACATCACATGACTTAAGTGCAGATCTTAGGAAATGAATACAATCGGAGCGTCTAAATTTCTGTTATAAAAGAATAAGGTTAAAAATCGGAACGAGTACCAGAATTTGTATATTCCAGAAAATTTTGGAAATCTTTTATAATCAATGAACTATATTGCACACTACGAATATTGCACATTACGAATTATAACTAGAGAAAATTTGTTATGATGATATTTGTAAAATTATTCAGAAACGCGATTTATTTAAAACCGTGATTACTCAGAATTTTGAAAGCTCAAATAATAAGTTTTATGATATCAAAATCTACTTTTGCTATTTTATTTGAACAGAAGCTGTGGAAGAAATAAACTAATTCTAAAGGGATGGCGGGAATCCTTATTTAGTAAAAATTCTGAAGAAAATGGATTACATTTCATATCCATGAGAATATCTTCCCTTCAAAATGCACATTTCAATTCGTGAAATAATCTTTTGGATTCTTTAGAACACGATATTATTCAGAACGCCGAAATTGGGACTCTTCTTAAATTTTAACCACAGTCATATTTAAGTTAAACTCTGTACTGTCTTTCTTGACTCACGTCACACTATTCATTCAGATCAGACAGCTATAAAAATTTAATTTTCTGGCAAGCGTATAGTGTAAAAACAAGGATTTAATCTTAAATGTAAGGTTACTTCGTTGTAATGTAAGTACCTTCGTTGACGGCAGCCTGGAATTCTCTCCTATTACACGTATCCTTCGGGACAAAAACCAACTTTCTTGGATAATCTGTCTGGCAGAAGTAACGACAAGAATATTGCCCATTCTGCGCATTCCTTCCCCTATATCTTACTTCACGTGCGTCGGAGAGCTGCACATTTCACATCATTCGCATAACTCAGTAACGTGCGTCTACTCTAAAATTTGCATAAATTTCTGACCACTCCTTCTTGGTGTTGCATTTTCAATGTCGAGCAGTGTATACAGAGAGACAATCCTATAATGCAGTTTGCAATTATAGGATCCTGAGCAGGTCGAATCAACATGGGTTCACGTTTACAAGCTAGAAGACCGTTTACAGACATTTCTGCAGAAAGAGAAATTTCCATCCTGAATTTGAACTATATATTCATGGGTGTGGAACTGCTTATCCAGAAATAAAATTTGAATGATCGATCGAAAACTGACCGCTCTCCTCCATGTACTATACTTGAGGAAGAAATGCTTTAAAATCGTACCTCTTCTTAAAGTCTTCACCAATACCTCTTGGCTTGTAGGTCTATGCTAGGTTTTTACAGTAGTGCGTTTTAAACTGGACCACGATTCAGTGGTTTATGTTCGAGCACGGCGTTTTGTGTTATTAAAACTAGATTTTGTTCATTACAAGCATTGGGAAACCGGTTACTACCGCAACATCCTTTTAATATCGCATTGCAAAATGACATGTTTCATCGTTTACTTGAAGCACGGTCATCTTGTGTGCGTTACTTCTCCATAAGAGTCCGATCGCTGATTGATGAGTATGGATTATCAGATATAAATGCCCAGTCTGTGAAGCATTTTTATATCTCGCCTTGGGAAAATGCACAGTTACAACTCCTTAATGTTTTTCACGAATTCAAGAAAAATGTACAAACTATATCATCTACAATCAGCTTTTACTTGAGCACAATCAAAAATACAGCAGCTTATATTCCGATATATACGAACAGATCCAAAGCAACCAATCATGCCAGAGCTTCTCGTGTGATAAAAAATCACATGGATAAGGCTTGCTCAGTACTAACCTCACAGTTCTCTGTTCTGTATTATGCTCTTTCGTACAAATTCAACCTGCACCAAAAAGATTTCGTTATATAACTCACACTTGTAATGAACTAAACTTGTGGAAGCGGTAGGTTTTGTACTGCTGGGTACCCGGACACAAGAGTATAAAACGAAATGGCCTGGTATACATTATAACGCATTTTCCGCCTTCCTAACATGCCTTCGTGTTGTAGTGGTCATCACACTCGGCGCGTATTCGATAGGTTCGTGGTTCGAGTCCCGGCGAGTGCATTGCTCATTTCTTCGATTTCCTTGTTTCGAAAAATTCTAGAATGATTCTACAAAGGGGACCGAACTAAAATGGTGGTGAATGATGATTCTCCAACAGGGATTTGGCGATTGGGTCCCCTAATCCCCAGTCGCCCTTTAAAACTAAAAGTATATAAAGCATTTCTCCCGCCTTCGTGGTGTAGTGATCAGCACGCTCGGGGCGTATTAGAGAGGTCCGTGTTTCGAGTCCCGGTGAAGGCATTGCTCCTTTTTCATATCTTCAGTTTCAAAATAATCTAATATCTCTACAACATCACAGCTAAATTCGCTGCTGATATGTAAAGCCAGCTTGTTCCATTTATGGATACCCGCTAGGTCATCAACAGGAAAGTCATAAATAAGTGGCAACTGCTATGGAATGTACAGCTAAACAACAGGCTAGAAACTGTATCACCTCTGGTTAAATATTGGGATGGAACGAGAAGCCGGAAGAAGGAGGTCCTTTTAACGTCTTGGAATAGGTCACTGTCGAGCTACACATATTTACCTTCTGAAAGCCGAGAGTGAACTTATTTATTCAAAGTTTAATGTTATTTTATCAGTTCTCATACTTTAGCATCCTGCTCCTATTTAACTTTGTTTCAAATATTTTAATACCGATGATGTACGTTTTCACCGTTTGTTTGAGAAAGAGGTGAATGTTAACCTGTTTTCGTATCTAAAAGAAATTGGATTTTATGATTTAATTTGATTTTTTTGTATTTTTATTAGATGTTCCAAATATTTTAATATGTGTTTTTGTAGCTGGATTGTATCAAGTCTTTATGCTTCTATTTATCATTCACATTTCACTCATTCTGTTGATTAGACCTTCTGTTATCATCATGAACATATTTTTAATGCTGCTTTTATTTTTCAACTGTATATATTCAAAACTCTCACCATTCGTCTGGCATAACCTTAAAGGCTATGCCCCAGACGAATGGTTCATTAGGCATAACCTTAAAGATTATGCTCCATGAAACTTACATGCTTACGTACTTACTTGCCTCAGAATTAGATCTATTAGCAACAAAAGTACTTTCAGGGAGATGAATATGAACGGGCATTTACTTGAGGATATACATAGAAGGAAAACAAAATATCAAATATAGAATTGTTGGTGTGAAAAAGTTGAAAATTAGAGAGGTAATATGATTATATGTTTTTAAAGAAGTTATTTCTCATTGAACAGAAATACTAAGAGTTTCAAAAATTAATACAGAATTACCGTAGAACGCATAAGGGGTCTAAATATTGACACAATTAATTCTACGAAGTTGATACAGTAATTTAAAATTACTGAGGTACTAATTTAGTTTAAAAGTATGCTAAACATTTTGTGAATTTTAATTTTTAACTAAATAATTTTCAAAACTTTTTAACTCTAAATGTTAGAATAAATATAAAACGACTTAAATTCCTGAATAAATGTGTAATTATCAATGCAAATTTTAAGTAATTCTGTGAATAAGGAATGTTTTATGTCTATCTCAGTGTCGGTTGAAAATCTCTATCTAATTCCTCTTATCAAGAACAACTGGAAGTCGTATAGCATTGAAAATAAAATGAAATATTTTATCGATACGACATTTCAAACCGTTCACTACATATGTCTGAAACGAAGTTTAAACTGAAGTTACTATATTTTTTGCGCATTTTTGTTCACAGTCTGTATTTAGGGTAAAGCGTTCAGTATATATACATATCAATAAATCATATTTAAATTAAATTTGAAAGTGGTAATATTCAGATATATATTACAGTAACATCGTGACAGTGTACTCAAAGCATTTGTAAATAAATATAAATATCATTATGATCAGGGTAAATATTTCAAAACGCATGTATTTAAATATAGGTTATTTCGAAACTTGAAAAAAATCATTGTAGTTAGCTGCGCAAAAAGAGAAAAACCGTCACCTCGATGTACATTGAATTCATCCTATTATTATTATTTTCGTAAGTAAATCACTAAATGCGTTGTGGAAAATCATATAAGGAATTGCATTTATTATTTAAGATGTTACCATATTCAGTCGAAAGTTACTGAAGCATCCAATGAGCGGTAATTTTTTTCTTGGAATTATACGGTCTAATTAGGTTATTAATTTCCCTCGGTAGTTCAACCGGGACATGAAATAAAATTCCTTTATTGAACGTACAGGAAGGTAAAATATTTTCTGTCATCCTCTAATCTGTTTATTGTTTAGACTCTGGCAGTACCGCATCAACTGCAATATTTGGGGTAATAGAGTAAAATGCTACTCCAAGACTACTAGATATCTTTTGTCAAAATTGTTTTGACGAAAGTCAATTTTTAGATCAAATTTCTTGACGATGCATACAGATTTTCAATTTGATGGATGCTTTAACCAATTCAAGTTTGTTAATTCAAAGTTAAAAACCATTTTTGACCATTTTTTCTGCATGTAAAAATTCACATTTTTAGTTTTAACATCCAAAGGGATGTACGTAAATTTTATAATGAGAATATTTAATAACTCCGTTGCTCACTCAGTTCAGTCGAAATTAATGAAGTCATTTGACGCACGATGCGATTTCGCATCTTTACTTCCCTTATCTAGTACTCTCAATGATTTTACGTGAAAGTAATGATATTATTAAAGAAGAATCCAACATATATGAGAGTAGAAACTTCGTACATCATTTACTGTCGACTCTCTATTTACTGGCAATCCTGTTTTAAAAATTATATCAAGAGCGACTATGCAAATTCAGATATTCGAAATATGCATCTTTAATAAATACAATATGTTTGAGTGCATATTTTGTGTAACTATTCCCTATATAGTAATATAATGATAACAAAAGTGGTAGCTTTCCTTATATTTATTTTAATATTCAACATCGAAAACTTTTGTCTAATATAAATTTCG
The DNA here is from genome assembly GCA_000611955.2 of Stegodyphus mimosarum. Classification (NCBI taxonomy): domain Eukaryota; kingdom Metazoa; phylum Arthropoda; class Arachnida; order Araneae; family Eresidae; genus Stegodyphus; species Stegodyphus mimosarum. The sequence continues at coordinate 185,927 of KK120526.1, read as the reverse complement.
AAAACGTATTAAATATCAAGTTCAGATCTATAAATCTAAAAATAATTCTTAATTTTTTTTCTCATAGAAAATAAAAGAAAATTACTAGAATGGATGAAAAGACACGATAATAACGTTTGGTAATACTTCAATAACTTACATGTAACTTTCTAGTAATTTTTACTACATAAATATAATCTTATTTTAATTTGGTAGCATTTTGGTAGCACGTTTAATTTCGTAGCACGTGTATGTGTAATGTTTAATTAAATATTTCGGAATCTAAAAAACAGTTAATTGTTCGCAAAATATTTCGTAATTTGTAGAGCTTTAAAAGCTTTCTCATATACATTATAATTGTTTCTAGTAATACACAGGCATTCACTATAACAAAAGATGAGTGCAGTCAATTGTTCGCAAACAATTTCATAATTTGTAAAGCTTGAAAATCCTTCACATATACATAATAATTGTTTTTAGCAATGAAAATACAAAGGCATTCACTATAACAAAAGATATGTGCATTGTACTCAAATATTCATATTTGTACTCATTGTACTGCATTGTACTCATTGTATAACTTTGTGCATTGCACTCATTGCTGAAGAAAGCAGTACATATATAAAAGATGATTGCCTTTTTATATTCATGGAATACAAACATTCTAATATTCTGAATTTTCCTTAGACTATAAGGTTTCCACTTTTTCTGACTTTATTTGATTATAATATAACAGATTTGGTAATAGTTCTTATAATTCTTTGTCACACATTTCACACAATTACAAATGTATTAAGCCTTTTCCTCTGTATTCGTGGCATCACAGTTCTTTGCTTTTTATTTCCTTGTATCTTGTTATTTATGTTCCGAGCACTTTTACTCTACTTTCCAGTTCTTTATTTTTTTTCATAAGACGGAGAAAATCGCATTGCGACGAAAGAAAATATTTAAGTGCAACTGGGAAAATGCAGTATGTGAGATCTTCATTCCAGTAATACTTAATATTATTTATATGCAAAGGTTAAAAATTTTGAGGTGCGCTGTATCATTTTACAAAGTACTGAGTTACCTTTAAAAGTAAATAACAGTCGGTTCAGTATAAGTTAATTCGAAAGAAAATCTCTAGTCAGTTCAATTTTCGAGAAATTTTAATGGGATGCGCGGACTTCACAACTTCTTAAAATCTGCATTTGGAATAAAAATAAATGTCTATCTTAAGGACATTAATGTAAAGGAAACAAACTCGAATCTTGTTTCATCTATCGGAAATAGCATATTGATATTTCTCTGGAGGTGGTGTGTTTCTCAAAATAGAACACATATAGTTAGTTTCTCAGAAGAGTTTAATATTTGTCAATATTTCTCAGTGTTTTAATAAACTTAAAATGTGAAAAAAATATAAGTAAAATATGTCTTACTGGGCCCTTTCATATGTTTTCTTCTGCAAAGGAAACGACAATAAACAGTTGAGTTAGCTTCGGTTCATCTCAAAAGCAGGTCCTTTGTCGGTTTAAATAGTGTTGGGAGTCGCAAGGCTGCTGGATTGACTGAAACATAGAAATGCATGAATATCTTAAACAAGCAAACTAATATGAGACGTAAGAAAATATTCCAGTATCATCATCACATTTTCATATATTCATGTGTAATTTCCTTTATAATCTATTTTAGATTGATTTTATTAGTAATACAGAAAGAAACTATTAAACTGTTCTTTATCGCTTTGGCTCTAATCTTATACACGTAAGGCAATATTAAAATTTTGATATTTTTCTTTGTATATATAGCTAAGAAAAGTTTGTTATTTACCTAAAATTCGAATAAATTATTAAAAGTAAGTTTCAAAATCATCATTTTATATGTAATCTAAGTTGTAAAAATTATTAACATAACTACAAGTACATTTTTAAAATAGGAATTTCCTGTTATTTACCTTACCTAGATTGAGAAAATTATAACAAATTAAGATGGAAAAGCAATGCTGAAGAAACAAATGTGATAAAAATATAAGATGTTTAATTTAAAATTCAAAAATTTGTAGAAAGTGATTTATCCTATAATGATACATTACGTTCTTACAGCAAATGCTGCACATGGCGCCTCTCTAGTTTAGTGCTTTTGTCTACACGGTTTACCATATCCTTAAACATATGAAAACTAATGTTTATTCTTATCTGTATCCTGGGCGGTAACAGTAACGCTCCTTTAATGTGTGGCTATGGACACAGTGTGTTTTAAGCATCAACCCAAAAATCATCTTCATCGGCACAAATTGAAATTCGTAACATTCCATGTTTCTTCAGATGCAGTTCTGTTGCCAAAAATTATCTCCAGCATCTTTACTGTGGAGGCATTTTGCAGTATCTAGCAGTGATATTCATTCTCTTGGATCAAAGTCAAGCAAACTGCTAAACTGCATCTGGTAGAACTCAGTGTATGTGTTTGTATTGCAATGAATAGGAAGCGAATAATTCGTTGCTTTGACATAACTCAGTATTCAACGCCAAACAAAAATTTCTCAAAATGTTAAGGAGGCTCAACAAAAGATGAGATTTTCAGAGCTAAATGTTAGATAATTTTGGAAACATATATATCCACTTAGATCAAGCGGTACCTCATCTGTGAAAATCCCCAGTTGAAATCGAAATGGGGCCAAGAATAAATTAAATCCTTGTGAAACAACAATCGGAGACGTCACACGCATTATGACAGTGTTCGCCAACTGCTTCTGTTAAAGAATTCATAATACCGATTTCTGTTTCAAAGTTTTTATGCTTACTCTAAATAAACATTTTAGCCTTTTACATTAAAAAAAAATTCAGGAATCAGAGAAAATGCACAGACTTATGTACATTAAATGTGAAGTCCAATTTTAACTTGAACATGCTATGCATATTTATTTTAAGAGCCTCAATAAATGCATATTAATTTATTTTCCCTAATTTTCGAGGCAAATTATTGAGTTAATGTCCATAATAACTATAATTTTATCTCTCCTCATTATTGAAAGATCTTTTAGGAACGAATTTAATAGCTCTTTAAATTCAGTTAAAATGGAACAGAAAAATTCAAAACATAAAATTGATCAGTCAGATGAATCATAAAATCATATTTTTGATGTGTAGAAGAGCAAAATACTTACGCCTTAGTTTATTAAATACAAAAACTTTAATATGTATGCCTTGCAATCAGATTACATATTCATAGTGGCCTAATGGATAATAATGTAACCTCTAACTATTATTTCCTCTGTATCGTTCTAAAACTAATACCTATATCAGGTAGTTTATTTAAGGTTCAATTCACGTCTGCGGAAAAACTTGCTGCTTTGTGATTCCACCATGGGGGCAAAGGCCTTAATAGTATATGAGACTCAATACCCTTACACTCAATACCCTTACACTCACATTACTCGTATGTTTCAGTTTTTAAATATACAAAAACATTCGACGATTTTTTTCGTACGTTTTTCACTTAAGTACAATTAGTTGTAAAGAGAGTTCAATATTAAATTTAGCACTTAATTACAGTTAGGTCTGAAACAAGCTTAATAACAATTCTATACTCGTAATTCTTTTTAAAATTAGTTTAATGACAATATGAGTTGAGCCGTTATGCAGTTTGAGTGATAGCTGAAAAATGTTATGAATAAAAAGTTTGCAAAAAATTAAGACAAGTAATGCATAGTAAGTTTTTAACGATAGTATATTTTGAAATAAAAATACTATATGAATTTCTTGAAAATTCAAATGATTTTATTAACTGCAAAGCAATAACGGAAGCTGTTTAATTTGCATAAAATAGCAAAAGGATAATGCAATTTAAAATAATGTTTCTTATGAATGTTACTTAGTATTGTTTTCATGTATTTACAAATTTATTGAAAAACACTATTACCATCATGATGATTAAAGCATTATAGTGACCGTGTTTCCTCAATATTTATGTGATAAAATTTTAATCGTTTTTATCCCGAGAATAGATATTTATATGATAGGAATTATTTCGTAATCCATTTATTTATTAAAAGTTAGGCATATCAGAAAAAAAGACACCACTTTGTTACGACCTCTGTTTTAGCGAATTTAATTACATATTTGAAAATTTTAATAACATCTTCACTCAAAAGACTTTTGCTAGATAACGCGAAGTGTAATTCATAATGACATACTTTCATTTTCTATTAATGGGATGCTATAGCTCCTTAATTTTAGCTGCGGATATTAAAGTACTCTTTTGTTAATTTTCAAAATAGTGAATGTATTTTATGGGACGTTTTTTGGGGGTGGAGTGGGGGGAGGGATTTGTTATGTTACTGTTCATGATATTAAATTTCAAATTGTTAGGCAATGTAAATTTTATTCTTTGTTTCTATTTAATTGAAATTATCATTAAATAAAATATTTTTTTTCATAAAAATCCAAGGATGTGCTATTTTTGGGGGCAGAACTAACCTGTGCTCTTATTTATTATTTGTGTGAATTATTCTGGAATATATTTTGGCATAAAGTTTAATACATTTCGGAACATTTTTGTTTTCTTTCTTCCATTTTTTTTTTTATTCTCTTTCTTTTCTTCTTTCCGTTTTAGCCTCCAAAAAGGCTATTAGATTCGAAATGAAGTTTTATGGTGGTTCACTATAAACGGCGGATCATCTTTCAAAATTATTGCCATGAAGTATTATCTCCCTGAATTATTTTTAGAGAAATCAAATAATGAAGCCTCTGTACGTATGCATGTATGCTCCTCTCATTCTGAATAAAAATCGGTACCCACAGCCATCAAACTTTGAATAAAATAATCCGTCATGCGAACATTGCTACCTGGAAACCAGAGTTTTGAATTTCGACTTCATTAGTCCAAATGGGCAATTTGCCCAGAACTATTAATTCGTTTTGGCATTTTGCGTTGATTCACTACAAGCGTTGTTTCACTTTTCAAATTGTTGCCACCAAATATTAGAGTCCTGTATTATATTTAATGAAATTAAATAAGAATCTGCGTAAATGTATGTGTGTTTCTCACATTGTCATAAAACAACGGTACATAAAGCCATCAAATTTTGAATAATGTAATCCTCTTACAAATACGGGTATCTGGAGGCCCAAATTTGAAATTTGGAATTTGTATTATTATCGATTTCATATTTTGTAACACTTTAACGAATTTTTGATTAACAAACTCAAGTATTTCAAAGCGAGCAATGGCAACGTTGTACAGAAAAAACTTTTTTATCTCCATTTTATCATTTTTATCATTTTTAATTCTAAAGATATGAGCGTTATAAAATTATTTTGTGATATCGCCTTTGAACTGAATTTTATGCTTTAAGTGCGAAAAATATGATATTTAATAAGTAAAGGTAGCACACAAAATGTTAAAAAAAGCCCCTTTGGACGTAATTTAAAATTTGAAACTTTTCAGATTTTTTTATTATTTATTTCATATTTTGTAATACTTTAATGAATTTTTGATTGGAACTCAACTAACTGAAAGCGAGCAGTGGCAACAAAAATCGAAATAAGACGCTTTAATTTCGCATACGCGGAGAATTAGTAGTCGGAAAAAGGGAGAGTAGTGGGAAAAATGTAAGATATTTATTTTTCACTTTTATATAACAAAATCGGCTCTACGAAAGCAGTGAAAAACAGCAATGAAGGCATAGAAAGATCTAAGAACTTATATGATAACTGCAGTTAATGACTTGCTACGGAATGAAATGAAATATTTTCATTTTCCACGCACCTGAGTGTTGCCGTTCAGTAATATTTAGGATACTTTCAAATTTAATCTGAAAAGTTACTGAGTAACGAACTAAGCGATTAAAAAGCAATAAAAGCAGTTCTTGAATGTTTTTCTACTTTTTAAAACGATTGATTGAAATAAATATGTATTAAGATCATGAGTTGACTAATTAGAAATATTCAAAATTTTCAAGAAATTACTCAAACTGGACTCAATAAAATATTTTCGTTTTAATGAAACTAATTTAGGCGTCTGGCCATGACAAAGGCTAGCGTTTAAAAAAATAATATAGCAGTTATAAAACTATGTACGACATCTCTTAACATTCTATCCGGTATTCTAAATATGTGCTGTTTTTAAATATTTTGGGATTCTTATGTAGAATTGAATTTTATGTGGTGTAAGATCGAAGAACGTGATACGTAATAAAAAGTGTTAACACATGCAAAGTTGAATAAATAGACAGAAAAAATATTAGCCATCTTGTTAAAAAACTGAACATTGATATAGTAAACAGCGGAAAGTCTGAAAAAAATACAAAAGTGCCATGACAACACTTAACCTTGCACCAGAAATTCTAAACATATGCTGATATGCAGCTTTGAAACATTTTGTGACTTTGTTGTTGAAATATGAGGCAAAGGGAATGATGCTTAAAAAACAAATAAAAAAGACAAAAAAATATGAGTTTCCAAGGAGTGAGTATAAGAGTAATATGGTAGATTGCGTGCTAAGCAAGATGTAAGAGACCTAAAAAAACTCTTTCAAAAGACGACTAAAATCAGAAACCTTTCAATTTAAAATTTTTTTGATGTTATTTATCTGAGCAAATTTCTAATTTATCTTTCTTTTAAAAGAAATAACTGGGAAATGGTTTGTGCATGTATACTTAAATGAATGCTGTATGCAAGACTTTAAATAAATTAAATAGTAAATTGTTTCTACCCTGTTCAAAAGTTTGAAGTCTTTTTAACTTGAAAATGTGTCGAATATTATGCTTATAATGCTGCATCGGAGAGAGTGTTGTGTCGTGAATTTTTCATTCTGCTTATGTTAATTAATTAATCAATATTTAAGCATTTTTATTTGTATTTGATTTAAATTTGAAATTGTAACGAGCGTAGTGGAATATATATATTAGTAACTGTTAAAAACTATAGCTATTTATTTTTCAACGGTTAGATTTTCTAACAACGATGCTTTTCTTTGAACATTCTGGAGAGATATGACTTCTATACCCATAGCTTTTACGATAACAGAGGCAGAATAGTAGTGTTGTTTCGCATGTTTTTTACTGCGGGGATTGTTTTACAGGGTGGTAAAAGAAAGGTTTAATTGGCGTTTTGCATTCACTTTCTCAGTGAAAGCTGAAGTGTTGAGTATATGATATTTTTTCGGACAAAGGCATCTGTAAAATTCATTCTAAGGGACAGCTTGCTTTGATTCTTATCTCTTGTTAGTTGGGGGTCGAATTTTGGTTTCTCACGCTTCTAGGTGACTCACTGTTTCCAGATGGTCAATTTCTTTGTACAACGTCACTGCTTCGACTTGTTGGGGTGTGAAGTTTTTCAGCAATATTAAAAACGGAAATTCTCGAATTTTATGGTAATTTTTGGGTCTATTGTTTTTAGTGGGTGCAGAAACCCAGTTTGCTTCGAAACCTGTAAGGGTGTTGAAGACAAATAGGTTTGAGTCTTACAGTGGGGAGGTTAGTTTAAAAGAGATCGCGGGACATTTATCTTGCTGAGCGCTTGCCCTGCTGTGAGCGGTCTGCACCCGCGGGTTCTTAACTACTGAAGCATTTCAGATAGAAGTATGTGTCTTCAGTATCCGACACCTGCTCTTCGTGCTCCAGATAGAAGTATTTTACATTGGGTTCCGGCCCATGAGGTTCCTGACTTAAAAACGTATTCCAGATACAAGTATTTTTCAATGGGTTCCAGCACTTACGGTTTCTTCTGAAGCGTTCTAGATAGAAGTATTTGTTTTTAGTATCCGACATCTTGTGTTTCTGACGATAACGGACGATTAAGTGTGAGATAATTCTACACTGGCAGACTTTTAACACACGAAACTGGTGCGAAAAACTCATCGTAAGCCCAGCCATTAAACATTCTTGATCTGTATTCGGCAGTTAGCACGATTTAGGTTTCTGTGGAGATTCCCTGCGCGGTCAAACGAGAATAAGCAGGACGATCTGTTGAACTATTAAATCTCCTAATATTCAGTTAATGATGGCAATCCCCAGTTTAGAAGATTGATGCAAGAACTTCCCCCTGTGAGTGATGTTTTTTTCCCTGTCTTTTCTATTTAAACTGTGACTAAATAATGATAAATTATGTGTCGTAGCTGGCATTGGAAAATCAAACAGTTCTAGAATTCTGAGGAGACAGAAGGAAACTAGATAATTTTCACCAGAAAGAAAGGGCAAACGTGGAAGAAAAGGGAAACAACTCCAAAGTATGATCGTTTTTTTCCTACTATGACATAATTTGTCCAATAAAAACTAGCGCAGACCTTAAAAAGAAATATATTTTATACTGGTATTGATATTCATTCTTCAAATGTACAGCGTAGACTTCTCGCTGCTAGTTAGAACTTATTAATAAACAAGTTTCAATCTTTAATATGAAGGAAAATGATTATTGTGGGGCAAAATATAAAAATCTTGGACCACAAATGATTGAAGAAAGGTCATTTATAGCAGTACGATTCATTTATTTGTTATTGGCTGCACATCCAAAGTTGTTAGACGAAGCATGGGTGTTTCAGTAAGACCACCTTATATCCGACAAACCGAAAAATAATTTCATAAACAAATATTTTGGAATTTTATCCGTGCAGATGGCACTAAAAGTCTAGTTTCTATTGATGAATTCATCGAAGTATAATGAAATTTTAAAACATAGGATTGTGCCGTGTTCGTTGCAGGGACATTTCAACATGGCTTTGATCTATGCCACAATTCAAAATCTGTCAGAAGATTCATGTTAACAAGTAAAATTATTGCACAGATCGGCCTAGAAATTAACCAGAATTATGTCCGATCGAAAACTTGTGGCACATTTTCAAGGAATGTCTTAAACTCATCGTAAGCCCAGCCATTAAACATTCTTGATCTGTATTCGGCAGTTAGCACGGTTTAGGTTTCTGTGGAGATTTGATATTAGACTGTAGGACAAAAAAGACATGATTAAGAATGCTATAAATGTGTGAATCCATGATAAAGAAGTAAAATATATGTGCGCAAGACTAGTAGAGTTATTAGGTATTTCTTCCTCCTTCTTAGCATGTTCTTAGCGTGATGTAGTCGACGAGAATTCGAGAGGTCCACGGTTCGAGTCTCGGCGAGCGCACTGTTCATTTCTTCGACTTCCTTGTTTAAAAAAAAATCTGTCTCTACAAGTGGCTCCCGAACTAAAAAGACTGTTTAGACCGAAGACTGATGATTCTTCACCATCGGGATTTGGCGATTGTATCCCCTAATCCCCAGTCACCCTTTAAAAGGGAGAGTATATAAGGTATTTCTTCAGCCTTCTTAACATATCTTCGTGGTGTAGTGGTCAGCATGCTTGACGCGAATTCGAGAGGTCCGTGGTAAGAGTCCCCGCGAGAGCAATGCTCATTTTTCACATCTCCTACTTCCAAATAACTAATGACTCTACAGGATCAATGGCTATAAAAATCATTTGCGCTAAAGGACGACATGCATGTATTTATTTTCATTTTATTATTATCGCTCTTTATGAAGTTATGTATATAAATCATCAAAACAATCGCTTCGTCAAAATTAATTTGTACAATATAATACCTTTCATGATATCAGCCACGAGCCAAGATCATTTATTGTGAGCCCCTTCGAGTATTAATAAACTAAAGTTAAATCCGTCGAAAAAAAGTAAGATTTATAATATTGAATAAATATTTAGTTCTAAGGCATCATTTTCTTTATATCTATGATACATGTAAATACTGGAATTTAATTTTGAAAACACTTTAAGCACTGGCAATGATAATTATGTCCAAGTAGAATCTGGATAAATAAAATTAAACTATGAATTAATTTGTTTACTAGCATGTTACAGTCACAAAAGACGCTTACAGAATTATACAATATGTAATTTTCTTTTGATCCTCAGTACACAAACTCGACAAAAATAATTCTGCCGTACCGTAAAATTTTGGACTGATAATATGTATCGCTAAAGCCCCAAACATATTACATTTTTTATAATAAACAATAATTAATATTTACTGTATATATTTTTCTGCTTCAATTAATATTTTTTTCTTTTGCAGGAAAATTCTACTTTGTAAATAAAGCCACATTACTAATATTTCTAAATGCCTTGCGTAATTATTCGCATTACTGTGCACTTTATTATTATTTTTAGCACTTGCGTTTTCTGCATAATTTCTCAGAACATATTAATTCATCCTTTTCATAAATTTTCATATTTTTGTTTATAATACATAAAATGAGAGTACACTTTGTTGCAGCTAATTAATACCAATGTTCGTTAATAATTTAACAGAAACTGACATAGTAAAGAAGCATTAAAATGTTATTGCCGGATGCCCATGGGATAAAAATGTTTTAAAATATTTAAGACTGAGCATAAAATTATGTTTACTTTGGTGTTGTAATAAGATAACGTCTTACCTTTGAAGTGGTAAAATATCTACTACACGCAAGTTTGACTCTCGACGGTGTAGTACACTTCTGCAGTTTGCTTTGGTAACCGAGGAGATGCTGAACACATTTCCACAGCGACTGATGTTGCGTAAACTGAGCAGGTATTGAAGAAAGAAAAAAATTAGCGAATGCTAAAAAAATTGTACTTTAAAACTGTTAGGTATTATAGTTATACTACTTGTAGAATGTTTCCAAAGTTGTACGGATTTATTTATAATTTTTTATTTCGTCAATTTCCATCGATATCACAATGCAGTTTTCCAACATAGTCCAATTTAATTGAATACAAGTATCTAAAAGAAAAGCTAAGTTTTTAAGGCCAATGCTCAAAGAACGTTTATAGTATCTCCTGTCTTTCTCCTTATGGGATGGTTAAACGCTCGTACAAGTTCTTTTTTATTTCCTTTTTTTAAAAATATGGGAAGAGAATATTCTTATAAATTGAAATAATTTCTGAAGATTTCACTTTCACATTCTTTGAAAAGAATATGATCCTCTTCGCATCTCTAATGGTTGCAAAAGACTGTCAAACCACTTAATTGGACTAATAAATGTTGCACGAGACATCTGCGTAAGCACACCAAGACTTGTCTCTGGCCGACAGTGTTGCCTGTAAATTCTACGAATTTAATTATATTTCAACATTTAAAGTTTGGAAACATTCCAAGTACGCTATTGCAATAGATTAAAAATAAAAAATTATACAGGTATTACATCGTTGTAACATAAATTAATGTTTAAAATAAAGCGTATGTGCAAATAATATCATCACATTTTTATTAAATTTATGCATCACGGATATCGTCAATTCGCAAGAGACTTACTTAAATTTTAAGTTGCTGAAGAGATTACTTTATAAATCCAAAAGAACGTTGTTGGTTATCATCTTGTTTTATGTGAAACCTTTCACATCTACCTTGATAACTTCCACATCTACCTCGATAACTTCCACATCTACCTCGATTCATGTGCATTTTCTCTATGTTGTGCGTAACAATAATGCTTTTATGCAAATTTATCACATATGTGTGATTACATTTCATTTAGGGTATATTTTCCTTGCATGATGATTTTTCAGCAAGTGATAAACTTAACATTTTTATAAATACATTTGGCAGTGTTTTTGATTATTTTTTTCTTTCCGCGTTTAGCAAATAAATAACCATTTTACATATTGTTATTATATCGACATTTGAACAATTTTTAGTTTAGTGCAATTAATGTGGTAGCACATTGCTGGCCATATAAGCGAGATGTGATCGCGTATTGTGCTACTGAAATGCAGCCGCAGACAAGGAACGATAACAGGCTGTAAAGTCTCAGTGATATATCATTGGCTAGTGAGTGTACCGACAATGCGTAATATAGGCAGCGAGAGTAGAATCCAATACCACCCTACACCATAACACCGGGTGCAGGACCAGTATGACTATGCATAACACAACAGTCGAGCAAACGTTGTGCCTCCAAACTCAAATACAGCCATCGTGGTATTGCAGGCAGAAGCTTGCTTTCACGAAATTACAATGTCATGCCATTCGGATGTCCACCTCCGCCGTTCAAAGCACATGGCAAAAGTCTGTGGTTTCAAGTTAAAGGCAAGCGAAGCAATGGACATCTAGTGGACAGTCCATTATACCGTAAACGACGTCGTTGTGATGTTGCAGCAGATATCCCAGTGCTCTCCATTAGTGCCATGCGCACAATATACCTATCTTCCCATGGAATGGCGCGAAGAGGCTGTTGCAGTTGCTCCTGTTCGCTCCTGCATCCACCGATTCAATATTCTCATGACTGTTGCTTGGCTATGTCCGACACAATGACCGATGTTTTGGAAGGATAATCCGCAGTCTTTATGCAGCGATTCTGGCACCGTTGAATACAGAAACGTGCTTGAATGATGCTCGTGCTTTTCTACGAGACATATTAAAGCTGCACACACAAAATTTCTCGCCAGAGAACAATTCCCGTTAATCAAAACGGCAATCATTCCTCCCTTTATATTCGGATTGTAAGGAGCTCTGCGGTTGTCTATGATATGCACGTGAGCTGAAATTCTAATCATTTGCATTTCGATCACTGTATACGCATGAAACAAGTTTCATACTGTTTGGATGTTTCTTCATTGTGTTGCATTTTGGATGACTAGTAGTGCAAATAATAAGGAAGGAGTAATACTGTAATAAAAAGTTCTCGATCTTCATTAGATAATACAATTTTGTTAATATCAGTAACACATAATTTTGGTTCTAGAAGTTGCACACATAAGATAACGATATGATATCGGATATACTTAATTTTATCGTTAGGTAATAAAAGATAAATCTAAGAATATCGGTATTTAAAATATTCGAAATGTTCAACTGTAACTACTCTGTAGTCTTTTGTATAACTTGACAAGTGTGCTTATCTCTATCAAAACAGAGAGGCAACAGAGGTAGATATAAGCAACAGTTAAACACAGCAGCACTTTTATGAATTGACCGGATATGCATCTCAATAGATAAACACAAAAGCCAACGCGGTTAATGAAATTTATCCTCGTATTTGATTAAGTTCAGAAATGAATAATTCTCACCTTCAATATCATTAGGAAGTGGAATAATATCTGGACTCTTTTCATTTCCGTCAACTAAACTATCATTGGGTTCCTTTTTAATTGGCGAGGGATACCTAAAATATAAAAATTTGAGAATTGACGTCATAATAGCTTTCAGAAGGAAATACAAAAGCAACACCAAACATACATTCGATTTTATTAGACATAATAGTTATTCTAATCCAACGAAAATAAATATTTAAGGTCGCATAAAGAGTTACTAAAGTATATACCTGTTTTTAATGTAACGACGGAAGAAATTACGCCTGAAGTTAATTTTTTAATCAGGATCGTATGAAATGAACATACATTCACTCACTGTACTTAATTTTAATAGACTAAAAATACAATTTATGGTTATTGCTTACCTTGAGAAAATTTATTTATGGTTCCATTAATGTATGTGAAACGCTAAATGTATTTATTAGTGTAACAAAAAACATAGTTAAAGTTATTAAACGGATGGCGACATTAATTTTATCTTCGTGAAAGTTCTTAGCACTTCTTCATTTTATGTACTTTTAATAATAAAAAATTATAATTATCATTTTTGCATATAAGTTTTGATAAAATAAATTACAATAAATCTATCTATTGCAAATAATAACTGATTAATGGTTTAACATAGTTTTGGGAATTATTTTTCAAATAAAGTTTTGTAACTTTTACATAAATTTAGTTTTGTATAAACTCATTTAAAATAGTAACATTTAAAGAAAGTAATAAGTAACTCTAATAGGCCTTTTTAATAGGACAGGTTGAAGCCTTCTTAGAAGCAGAATTTTCATGATTTTGATATATCGCCACTAGACAAAATGGTACTACAAAGGATTTTGATACTAGCTGATCGCACAACAGCTACGATTTGATTTTAGTGGTCATATTGAAATCTCATCTACATAAATTATAAGTCATCAATTTGCATAAAGTATTTCTTAAAACACACAATTCTAAGTATATTATTGGCCTACCAAGGGCTGAGAAGTAAATTTTCTGAACACTGGTACTTCTGACTTGGTTTCGATTATAAGAGAACGGGCTGGCTGTATGAGCGTTTTCTTAGTTTTCCCTATGTGTAACGCGTATACGAGACAGTTTCCGTCAGAAAGTCCTCCAAAAACATCCCTTTCCTTAGGCAGATAATCATTGAGTGCTTAATTAATAATTAAGCAGACCAACTAGGTATACTAGTACATTACTTCAGAAAAGATCTACGAAACTGTCATTACCTTACAGTTGACTGGAAGAAGGAAAAACTACATAGTTGTGTCAAAGTAACGAATAATTAAAATACTAAAACAAATAGTCTTAATTAGCTTTAAAGAAATTTAAGATAAAGTTCCTTTCTAATTGTGAGTTACATATAGTAGAAGACCATTCTATACCATTAAATTTTATGGATATTTCTAGAAAGATTTAGTCTAAACATATGGAAAGTTAATATTATTTTTAAACAATTTCGTTTTACTCTTCATTATGAAAATATTTTTTAAAGTAATAAAGTCTGAGGCTGTTTTAAGTAGCTTAGAAATGTTTATAACTGTTTTCTTAAATATAAAGCCGTAAATTAATTATATTTTTACTCATCATTTGGTGAATTACCAATGCTTCCTGAACTGTGTGTTGAGCAGTCTTTAATCTGAGTAATTGTACATATGTGATTAAACACCGATTTTATAAAATGGTTAGTTTTAAGTTCAAAGAAGCGGAACAACTAAAAGGAGACTTTATTTTTTTCATAAAAATCTACACTTTAATATCGATTTTTGTGAAATTTGGCACACTTGACCTTCAAACCAAGATGAAGGTCACTGCTGTCTGCGTGATTTTTTCGAAAATCCACCACATGGGGTTTATACTTTTTATAAAAAGCGTGAATATATACACATGTATATAAAGGGGATATATATAGATATATATAGATAGATAGATAGGTAGATATATAGATATATTTTGCAGGAATTTAACGAATTTTTGATTAAAAACTCAGTGAATAAAAAGGAATGGACTGTCATTGTCCGAATAAACATACTTTTATTTTCCCGGCACAGTGCGTTATCGTTCATTAAATCATAAGATATTAAATTATTTTTTCAAATTTAGTATTTGTTAATAAATTTACAAACTAAGAGATTTTACAGAAAAAAAACTGCAGATTAATTTCGTTGGTATTAATTACTGGCTAGATCGATGAAAATATTCTACCTGGATTTATTAAAATTGTTTGCACATATATAAAGAAGAATGTCTGTTTGCTTGTAGTTCATGAAAATCTGCAGTTCCATTCCTGAGGATGGCCACTGTTTACATAAAATTTCGAAAAATCTACCTACTAGAATATATTAAGACGTTGCGCTCAAGACACTTATACTGCATTCAAGTGACCCATCTTAGGTTCATGTCGTCTTTTTTGCGTTCCCTCTATCATTGGACGTCATACATGCTAAGCAAGGAATTTATATATATTTTTGTTTTTTACAAAAATAAATATAAATATTTTACGCAATTACAATTTCGAAATCATGTCACTCATCTTAGCTTCACAGTGACGCTGTTGAATTCTCGTAAAACCGTTAGATGGCGCCATGTTCATTTGGAAATGAATTTTCATTATTTCGTGTTGTCTTTAGAAAAGTGTAAAACTTTTCTAAAGAAAAACAGTACAGTATATTTAAAACAGAATTTAAATGCGCTCTCTGTCAGATTTTCGAAAAAATTTCTAAAATGCTGAAGAATTTAGCTAAAGTGGTTGATACTTTTCTGAAAAATTACATAACTTATACCAAAGCAAATATTTATTCTGACTAAAACCGTTGCATGACGCCGTCTTAGTTCTCTTTATTACAGTTTCGTTTGAGCTTAGTGAAATTTGTCCAATTCACCTTGAACCAAAATAAGAAGAAAATCATTGTCTACCTGAGATTTCTGAGAAACTATCTCCATCCCCCTTAAACGAAGTCTCTTTATTCTGCGCAAAGATCCGGAAACTCTGAATATTTCAGCTAGTGTAAAAACAAAAGTCATATGCTTTCCGCTTCACAAATCATTGTTTCTTTCTTAAAAATCAGCAATCTACTTGTTAGATTTCTATTTCTTTCTCACGCCAAAAGTAACAATCTTAAGAACACATTTGAATTAGTAGTAATGCTACTAGCAGATATCTGAGAAAAAAAAATAGGCTTTTAAGAAGAAAACAGGAAAAGAAAATAGACTGATTTTTTTCAAAATCACTCGAACTATGGTTTAGGGAGGTTCCTTACAACAATGATAAATTTTACTAGTTTATATTTAAATATTTAAAATGCAACTGAATGTCCTACATGGTGTGAAAAACGAAAAAGTTCGATATACAGCGAAATATTTGCTTTCAGCTCCTGATCATTGATAACAAATGGGAACTAAAATTTTATTATATTTGCGTTATCATGCATCATTAACAAAAGCAATCTAACAAATTGTGTAAAATAATTATTTATCCATCTACTGGTTTGGTTTTTGGTCTACTGGTCCAGTTTTTGGTTATTAATTCAATCAAATTTGTTGCCTCTAGTTTATTATATGAAACTGTTGCAAAAGGATGTGTCTGGTTTAAATACAAAATTAAAGAAATGTGTACTGCTCTAATGAAAATCGGATTAATTAATTGCTGAAATTTTATGCAAGTGTTCTTTACTAAAGTATTGGAATATTTTCATGAATTGGGGTTTATTAAAAGTATGAACTTGCTAACAGATCAAAGGTTGTTTTCACTCTCCTATAGGAATGGGAATATAATGTATTATTAATTAAATTGGTTTACCCTTTACAGACACAAATGTTTGCCTATAATTTAAGTTTCACAAAAGCTTGAATTATGTACTGTTTAAAAAGTATTTTTTGTTTATTTTCCAGTGAATTGTTTCTGGTATAATACTCATCCTCCAAACACTTTTCTCAGGTCAGAAAAATGCTTACAATCGTCTAGAAAGTTAACTATTAATTTTACTAAAACGGATATCACTTTAAATAATTTAAATAATACCAGAAATTACAGTGATACTGCAAAAACCTTTTAATTGTTTGGTTCAAAATGTACTGAGCCAGTATTATAGTTAGATGCATTAACAACGCTCTCAGGGATCAGGGTTTCCTATAATTATCATCATTTCATTGATAACTGAGAAGGAATCACACAAAATTTTTGTTTCGTTGTATTTTATGGCACAAAAGCAGAAAAATGGTATTTCCGCACCAAACACATGATTAATTATTTAACGAAATTTGAAAAAACGAATCAGTCAAAGTGCATTTCGAGCAGTCAAAACTTTGGAAATTTTAGTAAGACCAGCTAAAATTCACATACAATACATACATACCTTACAAATGAATAACGCTAAGTCGTACATATAACAAATAAAATGTTGATGGACCTGCTTCCGACAAAATTAAAGAATAATATGAAAAAATATCTCTTTATTTTAATGAATACATGTGAATGAAATATTTTCTTCAGTAATTTTCTTACAGTCTCCCTTTATATGCAGTGCGATACAGCCAATTGCATTCTTTGGCATTTACACTAATAATTTTAAAATGGTCATACAATGTTCCAATTTGTATAAATGGGATATAGAAATATTCTCCTGGGATTTAGATATATGTCCCATTTGTTACGATGATCAGAAAGATAATTGTCTGTTCTAACCATTAGTTTCTGCTAAGAAAGCATTGTCCAAATCCTGTTAGCAATTTCTTTTTGCAATGCCAGGCAACCCGAAAGCGAATAAAATCTTAAATCAGCAAATCAAATCAATATGAGCTGCAATTTCTACCTATTACACAATGAAATATACTTCTGAATAAATGGCATACTATTTATTTTCCTTTTCTGGAACAAACGCCACAATGCTCAACGTCACAATGTTCTTTTATTAATACACAGTCCAGTCACATTAATGTGACCACCACGTACTTTCCATGTGAGAGTTAAATAACCAATCACAGAAGGCAGGTGGCAGCACAGTGCAGTTGAGCGTATATAAAGGGTGTGTGAGGGCTTCGGAAAACATTTCAATCGTTGGCGTAATGCAGAAACGAAGCGATTTATCCGACTTCCAAAAGGGCATGATCATTGGCTTTCGGGCCAAGGGTGGAAGCATTTCCGAAACGGCTGAGTTTGTGAACTGTTCGCGTGCCGCCGTGGTAAAAGTGTACCGTGCATGGCAAAATGGGACTGTTCAAAATCAGCGACGTGGCAAATGTGGTGCACCACGGGCCATAGATGACAGAGGCGAACGACGGTTGCGGAGATGCGTTCGGGCAGATAGACGGGCTACCGTTGAGCAACTGACCACCAAAATGAACCAAGGGGCTACCAAAAGTGTCTCCCAAAGTACTATTCAGCGAACATTGCTGCGTCTGGGCCTCCGAAGCAGACGCCTGGTTCGTGCACCTATGCTGACTGCTGTTCATCGACGGCGAAGGCTAGAATTTGCACGCCAGTACAGCAGCTGGACGTCCACTGAGTGGCGACAGGTTGCGTTTTCGGATGAATCGCGTTTTATGCTCCATCGGACAGATGGACGTTGGCGTATAAGGCGTGAAACCTCTGAAAGGAACCACCCTGCAACCATTGCCGGAACGGTCCAAGCTGGAGGCGGGAGCATTATGGTCTGGGGAATGTTTTCCTGGCATTCTCTAGGTTCACTGATCATTGTGGAAGGCACAATGGATCAATACAAGTACGCATCTGTCCTTGCGGACCATGTTCACCCCTACATGCGCATTGTTTTTCCTCAGGATGATGGCATCTTCCAGCAGGACAATGCGAGGTGCCATACAGCTGCCAGTGTACGTGCGTGGTTCGAAGAGCACCAGGATGAGTTTACCGTCCTCCCCTGGCCAGCAAACTCACCTGACTTAAACCCAATCGAGCATCTGTGGAACCATCTCGATCGAGTTGTTCGCGCCATGGATCCTCAACCGCGTAATCTAGCGCAGCTGGCCACGGCATTAGAGTCGGCATGGCTCAACATCCCAGAGAACACCTTCAGGGACCTATGTGACTCTCTTCCTGCACGTCTCGTAGCAGTCCGCTCTGCGAAAGGTGGTTATTCTGGCTTTTGACAGATGGTCACATTAATGTGACTGGACTGTGTATAAAAAGGGCTTAGACTTTTATTTCTCTTATTTTGTAAATAATTTAAATTTGTAAAGTTTCGATTTTAGAAATTTCACTTCGAGGTACTTTTATTCCTCATTTAACAAGCATAAGTTGTCCATATTGTTATGTACACTTTTTTTCATTTATTTTCTCTACTTACTTCCAGAAATTTCAAAATTGGAACTGGTTGTTTCAAAACTGTTACTAATATTTTTATTAAGGCCAATTTCTGAACCGCCCAAACGGGATAGTAATTAGTGATGCTGTTTGCCACTCTGCAGGGCCATTCGTATTCAAATCTTTTTGATGCCACGGATGCTTGTAAAGGTACAGTGTGACATAGGGACATTCAAAATATTCAGCAAGCCCAAATTCTCTTGATTGGGTTGGTGCTAGGGTAAGAGGGGCACATTCCCTCTTACCCTAGCACATTCCCTATGGCGCAGTTGTTCAAAATTGGTGCGGAACTGAGCAAAGCGTACCGTCACCTGTATGGTGCTCAAGCATCATGCGAACGATAGACGCAATCTTGTACTCTTTGCCAGGATAAAATTCATGATCTTGTTCTGATTAGTTCAGATAAACAAGATTATCCATGACAACGACAAGACTGTTTTCTCTACCTCTCATCTTCGCTTGCAACAAGTTATTTATATTAGTCAGTATAGTATTTATATTATTGAAATGGATTTTATACATAGTTAATGTGACACAAAAATAAGGGATGTCTACATATTTTGTTTTTGCAAGACATTCTGTTAAATAAAACTTCATTATGATGTTACTAATAGCGAATTTGATAGCAATAAAAGGGATCCCATCAAAAGCGTCGGATTCAATATGCCCCATAAAATATTTTATTTTAAAAAATGCGAAATATTTTTACTTATTTACAACAGGTAAATGTTCCGATTTAAGATTAACAATAATGTTCTCTATGACTTGGTTTCCAACACCGCACTCTTTCGCTGAAATTCGTAATCACTTTCTCACATAATAATTAATTAAGAGTGGCTTATGATACATTAAATTTCTTTGGTTTTTCTTGTTGTTAATCTTTCTAGGATTCTGTGTTCGGATTTTGTGGCACTTAAAATGATGCTATCATTTACAATAGTGACGTTTTAACAGACCGACTGAATCGAGAACAAAATGATTAAATATCTGCTGTCGAAAAACGGGTCCTCAAATTATTTAATCAAACTGCGAATTTATTTCACTGGATGTACTTTTACATCCAAAAAATACATAAAACTTCCTAACAGTCTGTGTATAACACTCATCATTCTGATAAGAGTTTTCACAATCAAAACTTGCTGTAATATTGCATAACGATCCATCTAGACTAAGCAGAAACGAAGATGCGCTGAGTGACAAAATACCAGTGATGTCAAGTGATAAAATACCAGTATTGCCAAGTTCCAATTTAAAACTCTGCCAAACGTCAGATTTTCAAATCGAAGCATTTTTCTGTTGTAAATGTGCAGAAATAGTTTCATTTTCTATACATAAAATATTTTTGCAGGCATATTAAAAGCGGCGCTTTTGTCGGGGCGCCTTATATGAGACTTCTGTTAAATTCTAACATAAAAATAATGAACAGTTAGCTCTTTGAACATTCAATCGAATAAATAAGCACTTTGAAACACCATCTTCCAAACTTACTGTTGATGAGCAATACACAAGTTTAAATGATATTCTTAATGCTGCCATGTTATTCTGAATGACACTACAAAAATATATTTGAGAATTTAATCATGGCACTTAATACTAGCAAAATATGCAAACTAAGTGGAATCAAGCTGCTTCTAAACAGTTCAATTGAAAGTTCACTTTAATTTCCAAATTGTACAGCATTTGTAATGAATGTATTCTTATTATACATTTATACTTGGAGTAACTGCTATACAAAATAATGTAACACCATTTACGTAGGTTAAGTATTAGATAATTCCTCACGAAGTTTGGAATGAAGCATTCTAGAATATGTCGGAATAAAATTCCGATAAACTACATGATAATTCGCTTATTCATTTAAAATGAAACTTTGATAATGTTAGATGCGAAGTGAATACTCCAAGCAGATATATTCAAGCTGAAATTTCTCATTGGAATTTATTTGAAATAGATAACGACAAACATAAATATCCGAGAAAGCTTACGCTTCTAACAGAATTAGCTTTTAATTAGTGTGAAATTTTAAAGACTATTGATTATGTTATAAATGAAGAAGACTGGCACACAGTAGGTACAATCTGCATAGTACATAAAAATAGTCTTAGTAAATTGTAAAATACAAGTTTGCGGACCTGCCTGTATGAATTTTTCGTTTTTTTCTAATTACCCAGTTTCAAAATTTCATGTATTAAAAATATCTCTATTTGGAAGATTTATTATACTGTAAAGGAAATGAAGAAAGTAGGATAAAATCTATAATTTTTCCTTTTTTAATTATTTATTGCATTTGAAAATTATTCAGATGCCCACTATTAATTATTCCTCTGGAATTATCAAATGTAATTTTTTACAAAAGATTGTTTTCTACATTATTAATACAGAATAAAATTATACTCTATTGGTAATTATAAACTTATTATACATCTTATACTTTATAGTAAGATACTAATATTATACTTATTAATGTACTTCGTAATTTAGAAAAATAACTAGCAAAATAAATGTGTAAAATATAAAAATAGTCCAAAATATGCATAAATAAAGAAAAATAGATGTTGCGAGCACATGCACGTTTAGGTCAAATTTTTCGGATGCATTTACAGCAATTTCAGCAAACACTTTGAGTAAAAATGATTCGCTAGCATATGATAAAGTGTGTTTTTCAATTTTATACTTAAAAATAAGTTAAAACATGAAATATTTGATTATCCGTGAAACATAATATAAGGTTATTTCATTCCTAAAGTGTTTTAAACTCGTTTCAAAAAGAGAATTAAGGCGGTCATTGGAGCTAGAAACTTAGAAAATTAACGTAACAAATCTTAAAAATCAAAATTATCTTGAAACTGAATTTTACTTACTTTTTTAAAGCCAAGACTAAGAAATAGTAGTGCTATAGAAAATAGTAAAATGCAAAATAAGTTTTTGATTTAAGTAAATCTAAGAAAAGAAATTTTACCTCAGTAAACCCTGTGAAGTAAATAAAAATCCAGTTTCACAGAATATTAATATATTTAGAGGATAGATTATAGAATGAAACATGTTACATTTGTATATTAATTTGCTAAATGAGAAAATGATTGATTACTATTTTAACTACTCACTCATGTTATTTTAACTACTCACTCATGTAGTTTTAATGAAAAAAAATCCTGTCAGAAATAGATCGTTTTATGCATGGGATTTTATTATCTTACATTAACTTTCATGATATTGTTACGAATTTTGTATATATGTAAATAATTTAAATGAAATTACATGCAAATTGTAGTATCTCTTCTATAATGTAACATGATAGACTTCAAGAGGGCGAACCATTGCCAGAAAAATTAAAGTTACAGGAGGTACGTCTGTTTAACATTGAGGTAAATGGTTATGTCGTCAAGTTAGCGACGGTTTTAGCAACTAAATTTTGTCACCAGATTTCGCAAGATATCGTCAAAAGTCGCTAATCGTGGCAACAGTTTGGCGATATTTTTGTCCAATCTCTGTGTAACTATAATTATTCTGAAACTATGTAACTGTAATTGTATCTGAGCTTATATAACTCTAACTATGTGTGCCTTCCAGAAATTTCGAGAAATCCTAGGAACTGGAATTTCTTTGCTGATAGGGAAAACTGGATAGAAGACCGGAGGGACTTCAATTTTTAGTTTAGTTCCGAGTTGAGTTCACAATTTACCTCAGAGTATTGAGAGAGAACTCTGCCAGGTTACACATTTAAGGCTTTATGTATTGCCTTGTGTTTAATGCTCTCAGTTTGAACTACTGATTATGCTCCGTCATTCTCAGAAGAGCTATAAGAGTGCATTTTTTTGAAAAGTTTAGAACTGTGAAGTGTTTTGTAAAAATAAATTTCATTTTTTCATAGGTTCAGTGTGAATTTAATTCATTATGAACCGTACGCATGTAATAATATACTTCAAAACCTTGGGCTACTGATTATCCAATCAGAATTTAAGATCTTTAGTTTTAAACTGTTCCTTTAATCAAATTATTTGATTGATAACTTTTGCAGTTAATCCCATAGTAAAACAAGGTTTCTCAACTCTTATATATATATATATATATATATTGTAAGTTTTTACTGGTATTACGTGAAAATGATTTAGCATGAAACCAGAGTTTGAAGAACGTAGCTTCGACTTTTGCACGACTATACATCGCAGAGACAAAACGGAAACCTAACAAATGGGGTTTTATACGTCACTAGGAGGGATAAAATTAGTTTATTGATATGTCAATGCCTAATATGTGACTGCAATAAGTTTCTTTCATTTAGCTTGTTGAAATAATTCAGGAAATATTTCAAGTATAAAAGACCTATAGGCTATGAACCTATAGGTTTTAGGCAGTTAGACTTTTAGACTCCAAACTAACTTTATTTTAAAGGAACATATATAGCAGATAAGAAAGTAGTCTCTTTAACTGTTTAAAAAACCGATCACCGCTAAATATTTTCTATATGTAAGTCACTGGAAACATTTGGTTTAAAAATTTTTAGAACTGCATGGTTGTCGATAACAGGAGCTACAATTAAAGATAAAATTTAATGATTATTTTAATTTGGTATTTAGATATTATTGTAAATATCTGTTGAATTTATATTCATTGATAAGTATAAAAAGGTTTTAGTTTTAATGTAACAAAAGGGTTATTTAACTACATACTTTTATCTATTAAGGAAATAAATAATGAATTTGGTGTATTTAAACATATATTTGAATGTTAATTAATAAATAGTTTTTACCACATTTATCTCTAAGATTTGAAAATATGTAAACAATGACAAAATATGGAATATGTTTTCTTAATTACATCCTTACCTATATGTATCAATAAAATTTTCAGTATTATCTAGAATTCATAAAAAAGTAAAATATTTATGAAATATCTAAAAACATACATTTTATATAGCATTAAAAACCTTCCCATACTTTCAGAACAACTACAAACTCCGAATGGCTCCAAAATCGACAATATACCTCGCTTTTACCATACATTAAATCTTTATTTTAAGAGGTTACAAACAAATTACTGTCGTGAAGATAATAATAATATAAAGTCATTTCTATCTTTATGAACAAAGTCTTGCGAACAATCCCCAGTTCTAAACATTTTACCTAAAAGAAATCGTTGGCGTAACAACTGGTAAAATCATCGTTCCCATTAAACTGTTCTGGAACGTTTAGATGAGATCATAATAGGTCTTTTCTTGTGTGTGTTGCGAGAGAGTGTATGGGTTCGCGATGTTCGGGGAGGGTCCTGCTGGAGCAATTCCAATGGAAGGAATTCTAAAGCATAATATCCCTTTTATCCGAACCAACTTCCGGAAAATAATTGAACTCGGCACAGAAGGGTGGGTACCATCAAACGATCTCATTTCCTGCGGAGGGATGGGGTCTCTGTCGGAATCGGAAGCTCTAGCACATTTTTGTATCGAGGAGGTGTATGAGATTGCTCATCTGATGTCGCGGAAATTATGCGTTTTTATTTCCTTCTGTAAATGGTGTTGCAGTTTGCTGTAATTTCTTTTGCTCGACTTCTGGTTCAATATATAGCATCCGGTTAGAAAAGAGCAGGATTGCTGTTGTATCTCTGTTTTAATTCCAAATAGCATTCTCAGTAAAGATGGAAAACCGATTCATCAGAAAAGGTATTGGAAACTAACTTGTTTGCATAGAAGTAATACTGATATTGCTACAGATGGTGCAAATGAGACAAAACTAGATTTATTTTTTGCATCATCAGTTTGCTTGTAAAATGCTGCAATTTAAAGGGAATTATCTTTATTTCTGAAAGTGTAATCACCAATTAGGAAAAAAAGCATAAAAATTAAATTGAAAGGATTTCTAGTAATATATATCTATATATATATATACGCACATGCACGCAAAAGTTTAAGAATTTAAAGTAAAATTAATAATTTCTTGATTGTATATATATATATCTATATGTAGCTGATTATATATAAATGAATTAAAAATTAGGACTAAAATTCTTAGAAAAAACCGTACGAACACCTAGATGTAACCGTCCCTTATTTTTTCCGTAAAACCTTGCGAAAAGAAATTTAAAAAAAAAAAAACAATATTTGAGCCAAAAAAATGTATAAAACATGAAAAAACAAATAAAACATGAAACACTTAGCAGCACTAGGGGCTAATTTGCAGGTTAGGCGCTTGTTAATTCTTTAGTAATTTTTCAAAAATATAACCTTTTTTCGACTTTTCTAATTTCTATATATATATATGTGTAGATATTAATCAAGAAATTGTTAATTATAATTAATTATGTATACATATATATATATAATAATAAATGCAAAACTCCTCATGCTCAACAAGGTAGGGCACGAGGTAAACAACTCAGCAGCACAAAGAAAATATAAAACAGTGCAATAACAGTGTTGAATATTGCTAAGGCTGATTAAACTCCAGAATAGTTTGATGCTCCTGAAAATTATACCTTGGAAGAGAGTTGTGCAAAATCTACTCGAATCAGTATTTGAGAGGTTACGAAACAGAAGTCTAGTATGGTATTAGGTTTGCGTACAAGAAGAAAGGAAGGAGGACGACACACTGGTTGTGAACTGGCTAAAAAAACATGTGGGACCAGCGCCCTGGAGGCTTATTGCTTCGTCATTTATTACTGGTGTTGGATTCATTCAAGGGTCATAAGACAGAAAATGTGAACGAACATCTCAGTGTTTGTCAAACTGATCTCACAATGACTTCAGACGGCCTAACATCGATGGTGAAATCCCTTGACGTTTGTATCAATAGGCCATTTAAATCAAATTTCAAATGTTGTTAAGGCAAGTGGATTTCCATTAATTCTCATGCTACAACACCAACAGGACTTTCGAAGAGGGCATCACCTGCTGAAGTATGTACCAGGATCATTCTGGACAATTTTTTCTAGGATTTCGTTTTTCTTTTTTATTTTGGTTTTAGTGACAAGTACCGGTATATTGTAAAGGTAATAATTTCGAATAAAACGTAGCATTAAACCGAGAGTTACCTGTAATTTTTTTCTATGCATGTCCATTTTCTATTCCCTGTTCTGACAGTCCGCATAATGTCCACATCTCTCATCTTTACGCCAAATTTTAATAAAATAGGACGGACATTATAGGGGCATATATGATATTAATTTTTACCATTAAGAAAAAATATATCGGCCTTTAAATGTCCGGACTGTACATGAAGTAAAATCGTAGCTACACACAGCTAAGTACTCCCCTTTAAAACTGAATAGATTAAGTGCGTCACGATTGTTTCCTTCGCACATTAAAAAATAATAATTGTAGATATTGTAAGGTATATTTATAATAGTTACTTTAATTTTGAAGCCCTCTCATGTCAATTCCTGTTTCCACTTACAACTTAAAAAATGTTATCAGATGTAGGTCAAGTTCAAGCAGTCATATTCCTGAAGAACAACAGAATGAAAATGTCATTTTCCCTAAGTAAAAACAAATTTTCGAATAAGATAGGGGAAAAAAATAATTTAGCACTAGAACTGCGGCAGTTTCGGTATGCCTAAAATCGCCGGCTGGGCCAAATTGACCCCAATTAATAAAAACCCGTGTTGTTATGCCAGAAGTACGTTGTAATTATTTGACAATGACATTTATTCATTTTTAACATTAAATAAGTGATAAAAAATAATATTATAATATGGAATATTGTATACAGTTAGTAAAATATACAAACAACTTCAATAGAAATATTTAGTTTCTTACCAGTCAAGATTTTCTACGCAGTTCATGCACATTTTGAGCAACATCTGTACACTTTCCGGTATTTTACAATCAGAGCAAGTATCTACAGTTTGATTCTACTCTTGAAAGCTTGGCAATGAACCCATTTTGCATCTGCCCAGATTCTCCTGTAGTATCCGTTTTTGTCTTACTTCTTTTGTGAATATACTTACTACGCAAATCTTCAATGAAATGGTGAAGATATTCTCTCCTCGTACGTATTTTCCTGTAACTTTATTGTATAAAATCCATGAATTTATCTCTGCAAGATCAAGAGTATTGTAGAATACACTGGTGTACAAAAATTAAGGACGAAGTCGAAAAATTAACATATCAGCTGAACGAAGAAGCAGAGCGAACAGAAAGACCAATCAGGAGATTAAGTAAGGTGATGTACGGTAGCACATGCGCAGATATGCAGGTAGACGTAATGGGGGAGTGTCTGAGTAGTATAAAGCATGTTGTCGGTGTAAGATCAGTATTTCTGGCAAAGAGATTGCACGCCGTATAGCAGTTAAAATCACACCGAGTTGCTGCCTCAGCGAGAAATGGCGAATAATCAATCTGTTAGACGACATCTGGATGCTTTTACCCGAGGTCGAATCATTGGGAAGTTGGAGGAAGGCCGCAGTGTGACAAGTGTGGCTGCAGAGTTCGGAATTGCGCACAGCATCGTTTCACGACTTTGGAGACAATTTCAAACTACAAGAACAGCTATCCGGGGGTTTAGTAGTGGTCGTCCACGAGGAACCACACCCGCAGATGACCGGTATATTGCCTTACAGGCCAGAAGAAACAGGCGGCAGACAGCGGGAGAAATCGCTAGACACACGACACAGGCGACTGGACGACCGATATCGCGTTTTACCGTGGCCAGAAGACTGCACGGTGGTGGTCTGTTTGCACGACGCCCTGTACGGTGTGTACCTCTAACGCCTGCCCATCGGAGAAGGCGTTCTCTGTGGTGCCGGGAACACTGGAATTGGAGAGACAATGAATGGAGACGAGTACTCTTTACAGATGAGAGAAGATTTAGTCTGAGTTGAGATTCTAGACACATACACATCTGGACAGAGCGGGGAACACGCAATAACCAATTCAACATCATCCAAAGGGACTGTTTTGGAGGTCGCGGAGTTCTCGTTCGAGCAGACATAATGCTTGGTAGCCGGACCGACCTTCATATCTCCCAAGGAGGTTCCTCACCTGGGACTGCTATTGAAATGAGGTTCTTCTTCCTTACATGCGTTTTTTCACAAGGGCTATGGGTCCTCAGTTCCTCTTCATGGACGACAACGCTCCACCTCATCGCACAGTTACTGTCGAAGAGCTGTTGGAGAGTGAAGATATTGAACACATGGATTGGTCGGCAAGGTCTCTGGATCTAAATCGCGTCAAGCATGTACGGAACTTACTAGGGAGACCCGTGGCAGCACGTAACTTATCGCCAATAACGATTCCGAAACTGCGATTGGTGCTACAAGAGGAACGAGCAGCAGTGTCTCAACAGCTCATTAACAACCACATATCCAGCATGCACAAATGATGTGAAACCTGCCTAGCAGTCAGTGGAGATCATATCCCCTATTAAAGACCGGATGTTTCTTGCTAGACACCCATCACAGGGATGTTTCGGCCTTCAGTCGCATTGCGCTCCATGCTACTTTTTCAATAAATAAAGCTTCTTTTTATCTCTCTGATTTCTCTTTTAGTAAGTGCTGCTTACATTACTCATGTCCTTACGTATTGGGGATCTTACGGTATTAAATGTGTTGATTTGGAAAGCTTTTGTACAAAGTTATATTTAAAAAACCGTGTCTTCCTTAATTTTTGCACACCAGTGTACATGAATAGGCCACCTCCTTGAACCTGTCTTCACAGAATATGTCCGAGCCATTTGGTCAGCAATGTCGAAACCAAATTTTGTTGAGCTATAAAATGATATTGTTTCTGGAAGCTTTTTTCTGTGATTATTGTCGATATCAACTGTGGGATGAAGGGAGCTCAATAGTAAGACAGTTTTGCTGGTTGTTTCCCTAATAAACTGTCAAAGTTATATCATTATGCTCCAGTAACAATGTATCGTATAACGGCATCTTTACGTTTTTCACAAATTCAGGTACTTCTTAAAATTTCGTGACATCGTTCCAATTAAACTAGTGTTCTTCGGTTTTAACACTTGGGGCAGATTTAGTGTAGTGAAAAAATTATCTGTAGAGATATTTCTTCCTTTATTTTCGGTAGGCTCTATCAAACGCAAAACGACGTATTCGGAGAGAGATAGGTTTTCGGGACGTTCTTCATCTTTACTCAAATATGGAAAACCATTGAGCACGTATTTACTATCAACATCAGCGGCAAGCCAGAACTTGATACTAAGTTTATCTGCTTTACCTGACATATATTGCATGAAACGGCATCTGGCTTTAGACGAAAACAGCTGTTCATCAATAGTTATACATGGTCCTGGTTTATAGCAAATTATTGAATTTTCAATAAATTTCTTCCAAACATCAGAAATGAAACAGAATTTATCTGTTCAGATCATGTAGTTGTTTTGTCGAGTCGCAGAAATTTCAGAAGTTCTCTGAATCTGTCTCTCGCCATAATATCGCGGAAAAAAGATGGACCCCAAACAGCAGACCACAGACTATCAAGCTCTAGAATATTTGCACCGTATATACCTCGAGCGTACAAAATTGATATAAAAGCATCTGTTTCGTCTAAAATTGTGTACCATTATTTTTTCCCAGTTGCCGGTGAGCTTCTTCCTCTGTACAAATTTTGATATGACGAAGCACAGGCTCATCTATAAGTAGCCTCCATGAAATAATTGCATAGCCATTTTCAGTATTTCGCTTTGCATAACTGGTTAAACCCCTCTTTTCTTTGAAAACATTATGTTTAGCAATTCTTCCACGCATACAACTTTCAGAGGTGATGTTTTCCAACACGTTCCATCATTTGTAACAAAAGCTCCAGAGCTCAATTCTTCTGGATTTGAATCTGATAACTTTTTACGTTTATTTACACATTGTTCATTCTTCCCAGAAGTGGTTTTTCTGTTACTACATTGTACAGGAAAATTAGATACTTTATCTTCATCTGGAGGCATATATTCCTCATCGCTCAAAATAATTTCTTCATCATTATCGTTTTCGGATTCATTTTCCGATAATTGTCGCATATATTCGAGGGCCTCACTAACTGCTAATTTACGCATATTTCTTTCAGCTATTTTCACTTAACATCAATTTTATCTCCGCGTGTAAAGAAGGTGGCAAAAATCGAACAGACTGGTACATTCAAACTATCTCCAAGGCAATGCGAACAACCAGTTGTGCAGTCATAAAGAACCAGATGTGCGCCCGTTAGACTACCGCATTAGCTATGATAGTATTGTACCACATTCGATTCAACAGGCCAAAACATAAAACATCGGAGAGAAAACGTTCCTCGAACACGCTAATTAGAGGCATTTTTTTCGTACGGAATTATAACGGGAGGGGAGGGGGTTTGCAACACTGGCTATTACTGCTACTATAAAATTCTCAGCTGCTCTTCTGTTATCAGTAACAACACTAGCTACTACTCTTACAACAAAATTCTCAGCTGCTCTTCTGTTATCAGTAACAGTCTACTGACCTTGAAGTATTGTTCTGCATACAATTGGGAAATGGTGTGAAATGGGAAAAGGCCTGAAAAGCTTTTCCCATTGCAGGAAACGTTGAATTGCGAATTTAGTACTTGGGATTATAATGGGGTCAAAACGACCCATTCCGCGTTTTTAGGTATAAATATTAAAAACAAACAAAATTATAAGTATTTAACATATCATATTTTCACAGATTATTATTGGTATAGTGCAGAAATCGTTTTCAATTCGATTATTAATTTTTTGAGAAAATCGGAAACAAAATTGCTTGTAAAACGTGGTCAAAATGACCCCGTCCGCTGTTCTAGTTTAAATGAATGTTTTTGCTTCTCTTATAAGACGGGATAACAATGCTAATATTATATATATAGTAGTAGAAAACAGATATATATATATATTCGACTACTATACGGCGAATTCCTTATGGTGATCCCTCTGGTTGATTATCTAGTAGTCTATAATATATTTTGCAAAAAACCTTAACAGTGGAAAACAAGCAAATAAGAGCGGGAAACGCCCTGCAAACACATTAAGCAAAAGAAGATATTTTCCCACCCTATATTTTTAAACTTTTTATGGTATTTTTCTCCAGGAAAATTGTTGAAGCATACCATACCAAAACACATTATTAATGAATCATTAAATGTATGGCCTGTCAAATGAGAAAACGATGACAGCATGATTCTCTAGTTGAAATAGAAGCAAATATTCCACAGTGTAACATTCCTTCAAGACGGAGCTCATTGGTCTTGCTCAATCAGCATCTGCTACAATTGGCATTTGACTGCGACCTTGTTCTCAATCGCTCTTTCCCATGCCAGCGAACATCAAAGCCTCCATACCTTCCATTTTGCGGCTTTTAGTTATGGGGGCTACTTGAAGGCCGTAGATGCGTACCGAAGAGGTATAGATGTCAATCGAAAATTATTGGTCATGCTGAAAGAACTTATGTGATAGACATTGCAACTGACTCTTCTTTGATGCTGTGCGTCTGATGGTCATTTTCATAAATGACGGCAGCCGCTTTGAACATTAGTAACCATGGCTACACTATAAATACAGACTGGCAAAGTCGCTCTTTTATGCTTGATCAGAACAGAATGAATGCATTTTATGCATTGAAATGAATTGGTTCATTTTATGAGTTACCGCTCACTAAACGTAACCTTGACAGAAAATGTTGGGAACAAAAGAA
>KK120526.1:104296-148864 GCA_000611955.2 Stegodyphus mimosarum | reverse complement strand
AGGACGATGTTTATCTTCCAGAGTACGACGAAAAGGACACTTACCTGGCTGCTTTTCTATTTTTGAAAGGACAGCGTATCAAAAAGACAAAGAAAGAAGAAACTGATAGTTCAGGAGTGAAGCTGAAACAACAAAAACCACAAATGTGATTAACGTTGGTATCATGTGAAGCTTATTATTTTGTGCATGTGTATTCTGGCGTGACAATAACAAAAACACCATGTAAATTGTTTGCTTAAGTGAGTTCTTCTTCGATATAAAAGAAGCGCACTGCCCTTCGCAAAATAAAACCATCTACATATTTTATGGCACGCAGAAGTGCAATTTTTGTTCATCGTTTCATTCTTTTCCAAGTTTGGTAAATTTCATCTTTTGAATTCTTTTCTGTTACTTAAAGTGAAAACTTTATATTCAAGGACAAAAAATTGTTAACATTTAGAAATTCCAGAAATCTGAGTAGGAAAATAAAAAAGTATTTCAGTAAATGATTACGGGATAATTCGAAATCGCTGAGAACATAGCGATTTATAGCGATAAACTGAGAAAAATTCCAAAAAAATTATTAATTATATGAAAAAGGTAATGGAGATCGAAATAAGCAGAATTTTTGATGGAATGTGTGCGCTGAAATGACGCGTTGAAGTGGTGTAGGGCGTTATGAAGCAAAACATAGAAGCATTGCCCTGGCGTAAATAGTCATTTCCCGCGCTGAGTTTGAGCAGTATGTATGTCTATTTTATAAGCTCGCTCTGTCAGTGTTTGGTTTGTTCTTAAATTTCCTAGAAATGACCATTGCCACATAAAAATCCTTAATTTTGTCCGAAATTCGCAATAAACCCTTATTTTTTTGTAATCTAATATTTGTATCTCTTTTTCATGACTGGCATTCTAAGTGTGGATTTACATTTTTAATGAATACAGACATCAAATTACGGCTCATAAGGGAGCCATTGCAAAAGATTTTATAAGCAACAACGAAAGATCGGTCATCCAGTAGATGAAAGTTTCGAGGTGCCTGTTTTTTTGCTCGTGTAACTTTTCAAAACTGGTGTGATCAGCAAGAATATTAGCTGTTTGCACTGAAAACATTTCAAAGAATCAGTGTGATGTATGATGAAGTTATTGACTTTCTTGAAGGTCACTCCATGACGAAAGCGTTACTTTCAAGATAGTCAAAGACCTGAACTTCATAAAATTAGTTTATTCATCAAGTTTTTTAAGTTAATATAGAAATATTTTACGAGTATTTATAAAGAAACACGACTATGGCTCTTGAGAAGAAGGAGGATATTTTGAAAACATTTGCCGGTCTTATACTAATCTAAACTTTGGAAATATCTACGGAACAGTATTAATTGTTCTAGATCTAAGGCAACAGGAATAATGCATATCTACAACTTTTATAAATATTTCATATTTTTATAAAAACTGTTCTAGCTTTGCAATCTTCTAACGTGAAACATTCAGTTGTTCAAGAATTTTCAATTTATCAATTTTTTAGATATATAAAAAAACCTGTTTGGCAATTATTTACCAAATATGCATTTGAATCGCGTTTTGTTGACAGACATTCGAATGAATTTTTTGCCACTCTAAATTCGGTGACTCATCAATATTTTGGCGATTTTAAGATCAATTTGTCCATAACTTTTTTCGGAGGTTTACCCCCTGAATTGCAAATACTGGCTTCTATTTTGACAAAATACTGATCAGATACTGTCAAGTCATAAATTACAAATCATCTTAAATACAGGGGATGTTGAAAAAAAGGAGTCTGCGCTCTGCAGAGTCGATTGAAAATGTGGGGATCGTTTAAGAATCAAACTTCTCTGTATACATTTATACAAAGAGGAAAATAGAAAAAAAATTGAATTCTTTGAATGACTGGAATACTATTAAAATGGATTACTGAACAATAAACTATAAGGCAAATAACATCTTCTTTTTAAAGACATAGGAGTAGAAAGATATATATTTGTTACATCATAAAATTTGTGGTGTAAATATTTTGTATTTCGAATACCATATTACATGTATACGGAATATTTGAGTATCTCACAAAGTAATCTTAACTCAGATGGCCAATATTATTTGATTTAATCTTAAAATTATTTGATAATCTTAAAATTATTCTTATATTCTGAATAATAGAACCATTATTCTTAACCATAATTCACTAGTTTAAATCCTATTTTGGTTTCAAATAATTTTAATTAATTACATTAATGGTGCAATTATTTGTAGAAACTATTAATAAAACAGTTGTCATAAACGCATTTTTAGTGTTATTTATGTACTGTATTATAGCTCAGTTTATTTTATGATAATATGAGAGAATAAAATAAATAAATTATTTGCTGATATTTGGGAAAATTTCAGTAATGATACTAAAGAATCAGAACTGGATTTGAATCCAGGAAATTATGATTTGTTGACGAGAATAGATACTGATAGTCAATGAGAAGATATCTGTTTTAATATTTATTTGAAGAAACATATTTAAAGATGTACAGTTATTATTACTTAAATTAACCAGGTTTTTATGTTTTGGATCTTTACTGTAACTTCGCTTTCCCATTTTCTTCGTTAGAATGTAAGTGAGTGTAACTTAATTTAAGGTTTTTGAATTTTAATAGAGAACGTGTTTCTCGCCTGCAAATGAACGCTATGTTTAGTTCCTTATAGCTCTGATAAGTTGTAATTATTTGCTTTGCATTATATTGCAGCCGACACTTGATTATGATGTGCCAGAAGATTTACCGAGCCAGCTAAAAGTGCATTTAAATGTGCAGTCTCTGATTTCTCTTTCACGCTTTAACTTGAAATTGACTATTCTGTTTACTTACATCACCAAAAGCTGTGGTTGATTTGTTAGCACAAAAATGTGCATTTATGTTCTAATTTTTTTAAAGTTATTATTTTATAAAATTATAAAATTTTATATACTTATTAAAAAGGTTTTTTTAAATAAAAAGGTTTTCCCTGGCATTGTAGTTTCTTCAGGCTTAGCGATAATTCGTTTCCTGTCTGTTAGGGGTTTTGAATTAACTTAATTAATGTTTCCCAGATCAAGTAAAACCCCATAATTATCCTATTTAAGTAATTTTCCTAGCAATATTACATACGAAAGAAAACTTATTCAAGTAATTAGAGATATATTTATGTCATTCCCTTTGTAATTTGGAATATACACACACACACATATATATATATATATATTTAATTTGCATTTATGTTGAATTTGTTTTACCATTACTAGTAGTTCATGCTTGATAGACAATTTTGCTCTTTATCTTCATTTTTCACTTTTTTATGTTTTCTTTTAGAAATTACAGTTCTTTTTAAAAATTATTCTCATTTTATTTTTGTGTTTTTGGAATTGATTTTAAATTTCTTAGCTGATTGGACTTGATGTTGACGTTAAATTGAAATTTCTAGTTTTGGTTAAATTTATAGTTTTGATAGTACTTCCATTTAATTAATTTTATTACATATATATATCAACATGAAGACTACTCAAGAAGTCCTATTCTTAATATCTTAATCTAACATTTATTTTGTCTTTTCATTACTCACAAGCATGGAAAATTGGAAAAGGGGATCTCGTTATATGGACAGGCGTTAGTAAAAACGAAGTCCTCTCTTAATTAAAAATTTGTAATTTCTCAGTGCATCCTACATCATTCTAAAAGGTTTTCTGCAGTTGCATCCAGTATTGATGTTCTTAAAGAATCAAATCTAGCAGTTCTGTTTATTCTAAATACATGCAGCGTTTTAAAAACAACATGCGTTCAGTATTTTGTTTTAATATAAGAATTTTTAATCAGTGACCATGGCAGTCTTCTTTAACATATGTGTGACTATTATATGAGTAAAATAAAAATTATTCGTGAATTTTCCGAGCTTAATGTCTATTATTTCACAACCTTTAGGAAGTTGATTTTATTCTCAAATTTGTTTTGAAATTAGGTTTTTATTAGATTATGCTTAATAATGATGCGTCTTACATTTCTCATTAGAATTGTGTTACAAGAGTGAGGTCGATTGCATAGATAGTGTTTTTGGGTATGCTAACAGGCCCTTTTGATGACAGGCCTTTAATTGCTTTTATTGATGGTCCTTAAAATGTCTTAAAAGTATTCGACTTTCATACAGAGGAATTCACGCGAACCCTGTCTGTGTATGTCTACACTTTAGGGTATTTTATATTAATTAACGAATTATTATGATTCCAACCTTTTCATACAACTTCTTCCCATGCTCCTCACCAGAACGCAAATTAGTTGCTAGTACATTTAAGCTAAGGGTCTGAATGTTAAGAGTTAGAGACTTTGGCAACCTCGTCTTGCTGTTACTTAGTACTGTCCGCTCTGCCAAGTTTTATTCCTGCTTTAAACCTTGATAGTCGACGTCTAAAATAGACTGGTGTGCAAAACATAAGAAACAATGTAAATTTTAATCAGATAGCCATGAAAGTATTGCAGAAAAGGAGTTCTTGCGATCAGGACAATGAACACGCAATTCAGTAGAAAGCTGTATGCAAATGTAAGCATGTGTATGCAAATGTAAAGAACAAAACGTTACAGGTGACGTGAGCGTATGCAAAACGCGTGCGGTTGACGCGCTCAACTCAAGACTACAATAAACGGAAGGACGGAGGCACTATTAAAGACTTTCGCTGCATATGCAAGTGAGTTCTTTCGTGAAATATGGCTAGAAAATCACCAGGATGACTTCACACGTGGAAAAATGATCGAAAAGCTGGAGGAGGCGCGTAGTGTGACCAGTGTAGCTGAAGAGTTAAGAATCAACAAAAGTGTCGCGCACTTGGAAAGCCTTCCAAACCATAGCTACAGTTGTTACAAAGTTTGGTGGTGACCGCCCCAGGAAAATAACTGCAGTGGATGACAGATAATCGTCCTGCAGGTGAAAAGAGCCCAAAACCAGGCCGCAAGCTCCATAGCTCAGCAACTGTGTACAGCAACGGGGCGACAAGTTTCGCTGTTTACTGCGTCCAGACGCCTTCACGAAGGTGGCTTATTCGACCGACGTCCTGAAAGCTATATCCCTTTGAAAGTTGGCTATCGGCGCCATCTTTAGGGTGATACAAGGAAGATAAAAACTGGACATCCCATCAATGGAGTCGTGTTCTCTTTACGGATGAGAGTCGTTTTACTACTACAAGCGATGCCAGTTGATTTGGAGATAGGTCGGGACACGGTTTCATCCCAGTAACATCACGAAAAGAGACCGTTACGGTGGTCCTGAAGTTCTCGTTTGGGGAGCCATTATGCTTAACGAGCGGACAGAACTCCAGGTTTTCGATAGAGGTTCTGTAACCGGAGATTGCTATTGCCAGGAAGTCATCCTTCCCCTTGTACGTCTAAGTGAAGATATCACTCGAAAGGATTGGCCAGCGTACTCCCCTGATTTAAATCCCATAGAACATGTGCGGTATGCTTTGGGGAGACGCCTTGCGGCACGATTACATCCTCCGGGAAACACCCAATAACTGAAACAGATGCTGATTGCGAAATGAGCAGTCTTACCTCAAGATCTGTTGGACAATCTGGTGTTGAATATGGAAACACGGTGCCAAGCACTATTGCAGTAAGGGGACGGCATATCCCGTAAGAAACATCTGCTTGTTGTATTTCCTCTTGTAGAGACAATCATATGTAATGATACTATGAGTTCAATAAGGCCTTTTTTCGTTTAATTCCATACTGTATGCATAGTATTCATTTTTGCGCAACTATGCTTTCGTCATCTTGTAAATATAAAATGCAGTCTCCCATTTCTGAATTTCATGTCTTTCAGATGATTTCTCATGGAGTTATGCCAAAATAAACACCTGCTGCTTACGTTTTGCTCACCACCTTTGACTAGCGCAAGTGGTCTATTTTGTGTTGCAGTCTCAGTCCAAGTTGCCTGTATTTGAATTTATCTTATGGTGATTTTAATGCCTTCAAGTACCACAGGTTAGTCTGTCGCACAAGCTGCGGCTTTCTATTCATTTAATATTTGAATAAAAGTGCTATATCAATCATCCTTAGATTTTGGGATTTGTTTCAGATTCAGACACGTTCCAGTCTAGTAAGTTTCAGTCTTTCACAACTCGTATCAGTCTAGCCAGGTCCGTAGAACAATATAACAGGCTTGTAGATGCAACACAATCAAATCTGCAACACTGCAACACAATCAAATCGCTATCCAGAAGACTGGCTATAACTGGATGTGTTGTTATCATCAACAAAAGAGTAAAACTATATTCGTTGTTTGTAAAATGTATGCTTTTAAAAGAATTAAGTTATAGGAAATATCATGATATTTTTGTTATCTTAAGCTATTAAACAAATAAACTTTTCAGGTAGTTAATTTTCGTACCGAAAAAAAATCAGAATGATATGTAACTTTTAAGTTATCAAATTGCTTTTCCATAAATAGCCTAGGGATCGAAGATCAATGAAATTGCATATGATATTCATTGGATATTTTTTCGTCAAGTGACAAATATTGCAAACATTTCGGAAATGTTTTTACTTTCAATAGCAAAGCTTAAGCTTGGATGTATTAAATGATATGAAATCGTGCGGAAAATCACAGCTAATTTCCTCGATCAAGCACCGTTCTCTTCAAATCTCCTCGGAACATATGCGTCTTCGAAATTGCCATCAAATCCTTTTTATGTTCGTTGTAAATCACATCTATTGCACACAAAAAAGTAAAAAAAAAGTTACGGCGATTAGATAATGTTTCCAGAAAGTTTGGATAATCAATTCAGGAGATAATTAATTAAACGTTCGTGTTCCTGATTTGTGTAACGCTAGCAAAAGAGTAAATTGAAATTCCGAAGAGGAATATAGGAGAGAGAGTGAAGCAAAAAAGATAAAAACGATTACGATAATGATGAACGATATATTGGCACTTATTTCTCATCATTTCGCTTAAGTCAGCTGTTTTGGATGGCCCCTTGCTATGATTAAGCATAGTAATGGTCCAGCATTAAATTGAAATGCAAGAAAAATGTAAGCATATTTTTTATTGATTTCAAGTTGAGTGCTTAAATATTGCTACTGAGATAAGCATATTTTTCGTATTAGTTTCTGTAATGTGCTAGTAGATTTTAATTGAATATTCAGCAGTTTCGCCTAATAAATTCAAAGTCATACTACAGTAAGTCTTTGATAGACTGACAGACGCCTTGAGTTGAAAATTTTAACAAACGCGCTTTACTATCCGCAATGACACAACTTCTAGAAAGAAGATGTATAAAAGCAATATTGATATTTACTTAATTTTTATTTACATAAATGCCTTCCTTCTTTGGCTGGATGACTGAATTTGCTCCAAAATTAATTTTCAAGTTTATTAGCTACAAAATGAAGTAGCTCAACGTAAACATAGCACAAATAACAAGAGAATTATCGTCGACTGCAATTTCGCTAGATCTCAATCCTTCTTTTTTTTAAAGTATTACTGCTACTGTAAATAGGGTAGAAGTTTCGGTTTTTTTATTTCAGATCGAAAGACGAAATCTGGAAACAGGTATTTTTTGGAGTGCAACAGAAATAAGATAGATAATTTTTAATACTGACTTATTTTCTTTTCTAAAATAGAAAATATAAGGAGGTATAGATAAATCACGCCACAAAAAAGTTCGTACTAAAATATTTAAAAAAAATTTTATAAATAAAATTATCGTCTACCATGTTTTTTTTTATTTTTGCATTTTGGTGACATTTAAAAGATTATTTGGCTTTTTATTTTCTTAATTCGCTATATTTTATTTAATGTTTAAATAGTAGTCGTAAGGAAGCAACGAACAGCATTCAAAAACTGATAATGTTTTATCATAAGGATGGAAATTCGATTCGGGATATCGTTAAATTAGTAAATTTATCCCATTCTATGGTGCAGCATGTGAAAAAATTCTCTAAAGAAGAAAATCGGATCCAAAATAAAGTATAAAGAGGTTGTCTGGCAAAGAGGACTCAATGTGATCAGAGATTTATAGTTAGAAAATCTGTGAAAAATCCACTTTTGAGTGTTGTAAAGGTTTCTACAGAATTTACTGAAAAGTTTTCTGCTTCAGTTTCACTTGAAACGATTCGAAGGGGGCTCAGATCAGCTGGATTGTATGGGCACTCTCTCAAAGATATCTTTTGGAAGTGCAAAAAAATAGAACGCTTAGAGTTTTCTTCTCAAAATCAATGGTAAGTAAGCTCGAAGTGTATTATAATCATGATTTATTTGCAGAAGAAAGCAAATTTAACATTTTGGGTTCCAATGGGAGCCTAATTGTATGGAGAAAAAATGAGGAGTTTAACCCCAAGACCTTGGTTGGAACAACAAAGCAAAACGATGGAGGTGTTCTAGGATGCATGTCAGCATCAGTATTAAATAATGTAGTATTTAATAATGGCACAATCAAACATGACCTTTATTTAAATATTCTAAAAGATATTCTAAAATTATTTGCCTAAAATTTGGATACTGGAAACAACTTTATTTTTTATCAAGGTAACTGTGCAGGCAAGCCTCCACATTATTCAAGCGTCATGTTTGTTAATCGCAACCGCAGGATGACAACGCCAAAATAATGCAACAACCGGTTTCTTCCTCTCTTGTGCTGGAGTTCGGATGTGTAGGATGGCCTTCTAGCCTGGTCCTCTCCTGACGACGTTTCTTCTTCTTTCTTGAATGCTGTGCCTGACAATACCATGCGAACATTTGTGAGAGGAATTCAGCTTGATGGTACAACGCAAGAAAAGTATTTCTCCAGATTCATATAATATCGCTGCTGTTGATCATTTCTGTCCAGCTGCATTGTCGATTAAGATGTCTTTGCCTCGCGAGTGATCGCTGTGCACATGTGTCTCCTCTTCTTTGGATATAAAAAACACGATCTTTTACCGAATATGCTTATTGACTGCCCTAATATTTGATGGTTCCAATTCCTCCAGAACTTTCATTTTGTATAGATGGAAGACGATTGACTGTCAAGATGAGTTCAGCGTTATATTCTCAATGTTCGTTAAGTCAAATGTAACGTGTTCCGGGTGTGATTTTGTATAAATACCTGCGTTTTTCTGTCTGGCAAATGCCTTCTTTATTATTGCTTAGTGCTTATTCTGAAGTAGTGATGCTAAAAGAAAAATAAAAATAATTGGTTTTCTTGTGATATATTTGAATTATCGTCTTTTGGGTTAAGTTTACTTTGATCTCATATTTGACTTCATAGATCATACATTTCTAGTCTCACATTTGTATGTAACTATAGGTTATCGCAACGTAATCTCAGTTATCTTGATCTTAATTGACAATTTAAGGATTTAAATAATTTTTACCTTTAGCATCCACTTTTCCAAATTCTATTACATTTGGTCCAATAATTTATTACAGTAACGATCCTAAGCACGCGGCACTCAACGTTCGCCTTTTGGGTACCTATAATTGTCCACAAGTTCTGAAAACGCCACCTCAGTAACCAGATTTAAACCAACAAAATTAGGAGTTAGAATACGAAGACACAACATTCAAAGAAAAGCGGAACTAAAAACAGTAATGATAGAAGTGTGGCGGAACATTGATGTAATTATTACAAAAAAAAACTGTTTAATTCTATGCCCAGACGTTTGAAAGCTTTGATAAATACTGCAAGATATACTATAAAATACTAACTGAGAGAAATACTGCAATATTTACTAATATATGCAGATTTCGTTAAAGCGTATGAAGACTATTGCGAGTTACCTTTTCTGTTACTTTTTTATTATTGATTTTCCAAAAAAAAAGTTTTAATATGTTTATAAAATAATTAATGCAGTTTTTCGAAGAGAAATTTATAGGTATTATTAAAAAATCATTCTAAAATATTAATTTTTATTCATAAATAAAGCAATATTTCACTTAAACTCGTGAGCGTACGAACACTTTGTGAGCTACTGTACGTCATTTCTGGTTTTCCAAGCGCCAGAAAAAATTTCTAGAATAGTCATTAATGTCAAATTTTCGGGTATTCCTTTAATTTACATTAAAAAGCTACACAGATTAATAAAACAGTTAAGATTCAAATAGCAGATACTAAATAAAGATTCTAGTGTCTACACAAATCTGTAATAGAAACCAGAAATTTATATTTTTACCCATCTATTTTCTGAATACAGATTCTTGCATTAGAAAAGACGAGGAGAAAAGAGAAGGAAGTTTGAGGAAGTTATTTAAAAGAATAAAAATTTCACTTACTTGAATTTTTCTTCTTCAAAATATGTTCCTGAAAATGAAGAAATTATTTTATAAATATTGTAATATTTCATCATATTTTATTAACAAAAAAATCAAAATTAGAAAAATATAAAATAAAATAACAATGTTTTTAACGATCTAAGAAAGAAAGTTCTTAAAACAAATCCTCGTTTTTAGAGCAAACATGAATATTATCTTGATGAATATTAACTATATTATTTTAATAAGGATAGAAAATTTCTTTAAAATTAGTTTCTCTAATTCGACAAATGTTAATAGATAGATAACGTAACAAAATATAAGATTACAAAAAATTTTAAAAAATATGGAAGATCATTAATTTAGATCATTTTCAATTTAAGAAATGAATTCTTTTGCAAATTCTTTGGATGTGCTTTGCATATTCGTAAAGCATTCGCTTTCAGAGGTTTGAATGGTAAAAAATACAGTAGTAAATTTAATAATTTCACGATTTTGAACACCGAAATATGAAGCTTTATTCTTCCAAATAAGTTTTTTTTTTAAATTTATAGAGTTAAATAGAGGTTTCCTTGCAAAATTAATTTGAAATGTACGTAATCTCACGGAAATAAACAGAAGTTTTACCAT
This sequence comes from Stegodyphus mimosarum, assembly GCA_000611955.2. NCBI lineage: Eukaryota > Metazoa > Arthropoda > Arachnida > Araneae > Eresidae > Stegodyphus > Stegodyphus mimosarum. The sequence goes on along the minus strand of KK120526.1, from coordinate 138,007 downwards.
GGGCATTAGAAGTGATTATTCGGTACAATTTTCAAGGAATTTTCTCAATACAAACAAATTATGCTTTCACGAAATGCGGTTTTCAGACAGAAAAATGCAGGGAGACTGGAGGAAAGAACGACACATATTTGCATATACAATATATCCTCGTACATTCTCTCCTTCTCTTTAACTCATTTTATCTTTCGAAAATCAAGAGGGGAATTTAAGCTAATAATTAAATTTCCAAAAGACGCGTTGTCCTTAAGGAAATAATGAATTATAGTGATGGATAAACTATTGGTAATTATCACAATAATATTTCTTTGAAAGAAACCTACGTTTCAATAAACACAGTCATATTAACATTACAATATCTAATAAGACATCTTCATTTCTACTTCCTTGAAACCTTGATCTCGCTCGTTCTTATTGTTATCTTTGTTACTCCTTAGGCCTCAGGTCTTCCATACAAAATTAGAGAAGACGAATCTGTAGCTGACTCAGCGAAATCGTTGAATGGATTTTCCGTGTTTGTTTCGTTGTGATTAATGTGTTCATTTAATGTTAGTCTGGCATAACGTTCTACATCTAGAAAATAAAGTTTCGGAGTGACTTTCGCAGGTAGTTTGAGAGGAAAAAGAGAACAATCACTACTTGCACGAATTTATTTTAAAATTTTAGTAGAGCTTGTTCTCTTATCTAATTCAGAAAGGGGAAAATTACGCGAATACATTTTTTTAATTTTTTGAACCTGGAGCTAAAACGCTGAGAGGAAATATGCCAAGAAATATGGTATATTTTCAGTCGACATTTCATGTTGATGGCTTTTTAATCCTGCCCTTGTTTTCCTTCACGTGGAGACCTTAGGTCGGTAGAATTTGACTTGCAGTACGACCAAGTAACAGAAAGCTTTATCCGAAATCAGTGTGTTTATTGCATTTAGTTTAAATAGCAGACAGAAGAACTTAAAGGGTTTTGTTCGCTGCAAAACTGATGTGGTGCAGACGAATTTGATCTCTTAAGATTTATTCCTGCGGCGAATTAATGCCTTAATTAATGCTTTCAAAACAGTGCATGAGATCACCTAAACATAGTTCGAGCTACAAAAGACACGCACACAGAAATGTATACGATGAGGTTTTTGAGTAATTCTTTCCAGCTATGTAAATTTAAATGCAATAAACATTATTGATTTTAGATATATCATGTGTTCTCTTTCATTACTCCTTTTTCAAATAATTGATAATGTTTCGGTTCTAAAAAGAGCTCTCTTCATTTTCCAATAGCCAAAACTGGCAAGTCATTTAGTTAGGATGAGAAGATGTTCATCAGGATAAACGTTTTCGCTCCAATGCATGTGCAGATAATTCAGTTCAGCATCTGAACTGTTTATGTATATTGAGCTTATTTCTAAGCCGAAAAATATTGGACACCACACTGTAGAAAATTGAGGGTATAATGGTGCTATAATATCAAAACCTGATTCAGATCAACTCACTGTTCTGGTATATCTATTCAGCCAAAAGTGTGCTTCATATCTAAACTGGATATTTTTAAACCTAAATTTGCCCTTTTATAGCATCAACACTATTAACTATTCAAAAACCGTAATGTGTGCAACTTACTCACTCTCTGGAAATGCTGTCAAATATGTATTTATATGGAAATATTTCCCCAGCTTTCATCCTTCTTTTCAAAGAAGTATTATCTAATTACGATGAAGCCTTCGTGGATGTTTAGTTTGGCTTATTTAATTATGTCATATCTTTCTGGGTTAGCGTTTCTCAGACTTTCAGTATTTGCGACCCAATTTTCAATCAGAATTTTCATTGCGGCTCCCTCTCACGCAATAACAATATATGCAGTAATAATGTATTTTCATTATTTTGACGATAACATTCTATTACAACTTTAATTCTAAAGCTTATACATTACCAAGAATAAGTATATACACATATACATATTGATATTTCACAGCACCGATCCACTGCATTCACAAAACCAGAATCGATGGCTCTCTGTTTTACGTCTACCATATCGGGCATTCTCGAAACATCGCGAGACATTCCGATCTGTTTCGAACATTCTGAAACGTCTTCGCAACTATTACGTAAAAATGCATAAATGCTGCATCTAATTTCAATTTCAGTCAGTCGCAGTCGAGTCGATGCTTCTACCGCTGTCAAATCTGTTGCTAATATGTCTGTTCTAAATTACGTGTTAATTGCAGTTCACGGTTTTCAACATTTACGGCAGATTTACACAGACCCATAGATAAATTTTTAAGTGGGTGTGAGCGAGCCTTAGACGATAATGAAGCATCAGCAAATGCCCAAACAAGCTAGCTTTCAAAAACAAAATCAAGAAACATTTCTCAAGAATGCTTAAATTTCGGGTTTACCAGTCCTGAAGTAAATGAAGAAGAAATGTCCCTGTGTGTCATTTGCTAAAATTTTTTCGAAGACTGGCAAAAAATTTCATAAATTTAAACAACATTTAGTGAGGCCATTAACAAACCCTGAGAATTCTGCAAATTATATGAAAAGCAAAAATCATAAAAAAAAATTTCTGTGAGTGAAAAAGCTTTACTTGCCTTTTACAAAGTTTCCTTTAAATTACCAGATGAAAAAGACTCACATCATTGGTGAAGAGCTTATTTTAACAATTAAACTTGCTACACAAGGTCAGGTCAAATTTAAATGCAGTGAACACCTTATGTTTAACTATAGCTAATATGGGTATAATCCAAATGCACTAATTATTTAGACCACAAGTCACCACAGGGGACATGCCGAGTACCTTGAAAAATATTTTGCAGTTGGTGCCTTTCGCACTTACATTAATTTAAAACAGTTAGCGCCTTTTGCATTTATAATAATTTAGAACATTTGCTTTTTTCACTTACAATAGCTTATACAAGGCACTTTTCTGCAATTGAGATTGTAGAAAATATGTTTGGAGATAATTTTGCCAAAATTGTAGCCATACCTCTATAAATGATAGGATTGCTCGTCGAATTGGTGATTCAGCTGAAGATGTGAAGTATCAGCTTTTCAGGAAGTTATGGGATGTACTGCTTTCTATTCAGCTTGATTACGCAACAGAGAGCGATAAAGATGCTCATTCCATTGCTTACGTTTGCTTTTGTGGTGGTGTGTCAGCAGTGGAAGAACTGCCTTTCTGCAAACTAATAAAACTCAAACAGCAGTGCTCGCATTATTTTCTACCTTTATGAGCGAGGCAAATGCAGCATGGTAAAATTCAGCTTGGGCATCGGAATATGCACCGAAGGTGCTTGTTGAATGCGTAGAAGATTTTAAAGCATACAAGCAGTTGCGAAACAAAAGTCTCCTCAGTGGTGGACACATTACATGATCTACAAACAAACTCTGGTTTACAAATAAATCAGTCCTGTTCTGAATATTGTATTAACCATGGTTGTAGTTGTACTAAATTATATGAAAATAAGATCTCTAAATTCCAGAATCTTTTCTGAATCTTTCTTGTAAGTATATGGTTGCAGTATACTGAGAGTTCCTATTTTATTGCCAGGTAAGATGGCTATGGCGTGGTAAATTTTTCAAACTTGTTTAAGATGAAATTGTCATTTTTCTAGTACAAAAAAAACCGACGGGATGTGGACAGTTTACGAGATGCTTTATCTTTGATAAAATTGAGCTACTTGGTTGACGTAGCTGTGAAATTAACTATATTGAATCTGTGTAAATACCAGGGCAAATAAGTCCTATTTTTAATGCATGCATTATATTCGTGCAAATTTTTGTTTTTTGTTATATCAAAATAGAGTCTTTTTCTCTTTTAGTAAGTTATCAATGTAACAATATTTTCTTTTCGATGTGCTTATTTAGTGTTATCGTGTCCCAATACAGGGGCGCATTCCACAATTTGAGAATCGATGGGCTTAGGTAGCCTGCCTAAGAAGATGGAGGCCTTCGTGGAGGACTTTTAAGGATGAGAGACTCCAATGCACATTACACGTAAGGAAACTATGAAGACACTTACGCAGCTAGACCATTCGCCTGAAATCGAAACCAGGTTGAACTGACAGTCTTCAGCGAAATTACTGGTTGGTCGCTGGTGGGTACCTTTCATGGAAAAGCAGAGTGATTGTTTTCCATTAAATATGTGAGAAATTTCTGTGTGATTATTTCTGTGATAAAAATAGATTGGTTGCTAAATCCTGCATTTCTTTCAACATAACAACATTTGTATGACTCAAAGCTTTCTATTTATATTTAAAAAAATAATGAAATAATAAATGGTATGTATATGCCACTTTAAAACTGAATCTTTCAAATTTATTCCCATTCAGTATTCACTTCAGTAGGAGTTATCTTTGCTTTTATGAAACTTGCGAGAGGTATATTATCTTTATCATATCCATAAATATTTATTAAGAAGAATAGATGTTCATATGTTCTTATTAGTAATGTGTATTGAATAATGTATATTGTTCTTATCAATTATCTATGAAATTAAAAAATGGAGTTCTGTCTTCAAATTGTATTTTTTTTAATTTAGTGCATACATTTTCTTGATAATGTACCTATGACATAAGTTTCCAGTTAAGATAGGGTTCATAAATATAAAATTTTCAGTGTATGTTTAAAATATATTTAAAAAAAATACTTCTAACACTACGTGAAACGAAACGTATTCTACTAGAAATTTTAAAGTGAACATTTAAAATGCTCCTTTATTTCTGCAATAAATTGCTTTGCATGATAAAAAATATATAGAGAATGAAGGCTAGTAACAAAATAAGGATAAGTTTTATGACGCTGCATGATATTTTAGCAACAGCGCTCTGATAAATTTTCTGTCTAAATATTGTCAAAATTAGAAGTGTGTGTTCAAGGAAGTAGATATGCACATAACAAAATGTTGATACTTACTTATATATACAGCATTAAATAATGGAAGATACAGATATTAAACTAATGGACATAGAAGTAACCATATCCAGCAAATAAGCCAAAAAGAAACAGAAATATTTCCTATGGGAGTATTTCATCCTTTCGTGCAAGTCAATAAGCCTAGTTTAGTTTCATCCCCAATATCGTGAGTTTCAGCGTGTTCATAACATTTTTATCCATATAAAGTTAAATGTATTTCTGTTTGTTTCTATTAGACTAGGGGTTCTCAGGTGAGTTTTTGTAGTTTCAGAAGATGACTGCGGTTAGTCTTTCATTTAACTTTTATGTATTTAATTTTAGTTTATGAATATAAAAAAGGTACAATTCGCAAAAAAAAAAAAGAAAAGAAAGGGACTGTTCTATATCTCCCGTTCTACTGGGCCGATTGACGAAATTCAAATTGCGTTCTTCATGTTTCGAAAGCACGACTTGGAAGATATATTAGATTGATATATAGCACTGTTCTAATATAGGTATTTTGACACAAAATCTGGCTTTTCTGAAATAACATACCAATGTTTTTACATATTTCGATTCTACGACTCAAATTATGCCTAGATCTTAAATTTTGTAAAATTGGGTCCGAAATTTACGGAGAAATTCAAAATTTTAACTTGGCACGTTTTTGTTCAGTTTGGGCCAAGAATAGTTCACTTGGCTAACTTCTTAATGTATGGCAACCTATTTTCCTTTCCCTTTTTACATGAACGTGAGGAAAAAAAGTCACAATCGTTCCCTACTTTCAAAACATTTTCTTTATATTACATTTTGCTACTATTTTAATTAATTTTATATTATATTTTATTATTATATAATTGTTATTATTTTAAAGAATTCTTTTCTTTTTCGAATTTCATTTTAATTGTTTAAGTTGTTTCTTTTAGACAACTGTTTTAAACTTTTCTATTTACTCATTCGAACTGCGCAGTTTAAATAAAAGGTGCATCGCTTATTTTTGAAAATAGTTTTCTTTATACTACATTTTTAGTCATAGTTATTATTTTAGGTCATTTTTAAATTTTCAGAATTTTATTTTAATTGTTTGTGCTGCATTGTTTCTTCAGATAATTGCTTTAAAATTTTCTATTTATTCATTCGTACTGCGCATTTTAAATAATATAAAAATTTTCCAGAATTTGATTTTATGTAGTTGAATTGCGTTTCTTTCGAAAGCATACTTTGTGACGCAGACTACGATGCATTTGAAAACTGTATATATTAAAAGAGAAAATACAGTAAAGCACAGTTGACACGCCTTTCAATGGGCCGTTCAGAAAAGATATATAAATAAGAGAGATACACAACCTACTCAGGTTACTGGTACAACGATCAGTATAACATGACTGACCTGTAATGCCCGTTGAGAGGTGAGGCAGGCGGAATAATAAATAAATAAATAAATAAATGTAACTGACATTTTAACTTAGGATGACATTCATACATGGCTTTAAACAATTTTATCATTGTGCCCATTGCTTTACACAATTTTATCATCCTACATTTAATTTCTTAAAATGTTATTCGTATTTTAGTCAAATATTTTATTTTTGAAATCGCAAGAATCAAATATCATAAAATTAAAAAAGTTTTAAATAAAAAAAATGCTAAATTTTATTCAAAAATTAATTTTTTCTTCTTAATAGCTTGCTCTTTTTCTTCAAGCATTCTGCAAGTATATTAAAAAGCATCCAACTTTTCGAAATATCTTGGTATTTCTGACATTCATTTTAAATAAAGTTATCACCTTACATTTCATAAGGGCCCACAAACGGCCAAGCGGCAAAGCCGCTGAACATCGGTAGTTCGCTCCAGGGTTTATATCCTGGTGAACGGGGTGGTTGTATAGGCATTTTCGTGGTTCTTCTCATGTGTAACGTGCATACGAACTGGTTTCCCTTAGAAAGTTCTTCACGAAGGTATCCCTTCTTTTAGGCAGATAGCCTTGCTTTGCCGTAACTTAATAATCCAATTCAATCAATTTCATCAGTCTTTAGAGGCTAGGCATTTTGAAGGCAAGAGATTTAAAGAAAGACTGGTTTCATCAAGAGGGAAAGCGTCTTTAGATGACATCCATATACATCACTGAATAAATTCCTGAATCTTCAAATAATTCGACTGAGAAATCATGGGATTCTCCGTTTATGATACGATATGATGTACTCTGACGTAATTCAAATTTATACCACCATATAGTCGAAAACCAGTCGCTCTTCGCTTTAATCTGCAATGATATCGTTTATGTCTTTCCGTCAAGACAAGCTCAATTGAGGGTATTTGCTGATGTTACGCGTCCAAATGTTTTCTCTTTGAACACCCAAATTCCTTGAAGTATTCTGAAAGTACTACATTCAAAAGCATCCAACTTTTCGAATCATCTTAGTATTTTTCACAGCCAAATTCTTCTTCAAATTTTTTGCTTACTTTTCTCCCAAATTTTCTTCTTTTCTTCTACATTTATTTTCAGTGCTCACACAAGAAAACTAAGATTTTTCGATTATTACACTTCCATAAATTTTGCATTCTTGTCATTTTTTTTAAAATATCGATTACATAAGTTGCCCTTCAGCTGAAGACAGCTTTCATTTTCTAGGCATTTTAACTATAAATAAAGTTTAAAACAAAGTCCAAAGGATAAATATTTTAATTAAAAGATTTTTTGCTAAATGATAAAGAGTTAAAACAGTTTATAAAACATCAAACGAAAGTTCGCAGTTCTAGGCAATTCGATTTAAATGAATTTAAAGTAAACTAGCAGACGATAACACGGCAAATGTAAAATTTTACTACTACAGATATTTAAAAAAAAGAAAAAAGAAAGAAATTTTAAAAATCTAAACAAGATCATCTATAATTTTAAAAAAAGTAGCTTTTCGTATAGGATAAAATAAGCTTTTCATTCATTTTCATTGAGGGGAAAAATTCAAAATAATTAATTTTCCGTAAAAATTTATTTGAAAATTAAGGTAAAAAATAGCTGTGACAATTCACTGTAAGAAAATCCATAAACCACATTTGGCATTATAATCGCTCAAAAAAAAGATGCCAAATTTCAAAACTTTCCAATATGTAAATTCATGTATATCTTAGAAAATTTTGAATAAAAAACTCTAATTTTTTGCAGGTGTGTCTAGAAATACTTTAAAATGGTGTTAAAAATTTCGTAGGTTATAGTTAAAGACTTCTTCGAAAAATATATAAGAATTATTTTATACTACAAATTTTAAAAATAAATCATAAAAAAGGGGTGAATTTTATTTGGAATGAACCTAAGTTTCTAATTCTAAAAGAAAGGAATCAAGTAAGTTTAATAAAAAAGAGATATTAATAAATATATACCAAATTCAATTAACACTAAGGAGCTAAAATTTTGAGAGCTAATATTTTAAAAACTACTCGCGCGATTTTAACAAAACTTGGCAGTTTCGCATAATTTGAGTCGTAGAATCGAAATATGTAAAAAACTTTGGTATGTTACTTCAGAAAATGTCCGATATTGTGTCAAAAAATACCTATGTTAGAATAATGCGATATATAAATCTAATGTATAGCCTACGTCGCGCTTTCGAGACATGAGAAACGTAAGTTGAATTTCGTCAATTGGCCCAGTAAAACGCGAAAAATAGAACTGCCACTTTTTTTTTTTTTTTTTTTTGTGCGCAGCGTACATAAGAATGCGTAAGTGATAACTTTAATGTTTCAACATTGTAAAAGAGTATGCATATGTATTATTCCCCAACATGTAATTGTTTCAGTCTATATGTCTTATTTCAATACATGTATCTTCGATTTTCAAAGTTTGCCTATGGTTGTGATAGATTATGTTTCTCGCATAAAACAGTTTCTTCATTATTTAGAATTTCATGGTTACCATAGATTTATTCAAATCACATCACCGATTAAATTTGTGGACAACTTTTACACAAAATTTCAAATTAAACATGATATTCGTCGCTAATTTATTTAAAATCGAAATTTTCGAATTTATTTGTTACAGTGCTTATAATTTAAAACAAAATTAATAAAGATTCAACGCACAAAGTGCTATATAAGTGAAATATTCTTGTGTGAACATTTAACATCTGTTAACAACAACATGCAAAAAAATCTTTTTTCATATAAGTTTGATATATAAATGCTTTATAACATTTCCAAAGAAGTTTTATTTAATTTCAACCTACATAGGCAGTACATCCTGCCTTTATTTTCTCGTATAAATTTTTTAATTCTTTCGAAGCGTTAATATTTTAATAAATATGCTATAAAAATAAGCTTTTTTCTCAAATTTTCTCGTTGAATTTAGGTTTAGCTTTGTGTGCGTCACTCATCATTGCAGCTGACCTGATACAGTAACTGACCTGAAACGATTTGATTTCCGTCAAACTTGACAACACTGATATTCAGGAATTAAGATCACTTGCGGATCAACATCAACAAGGATATCATTGTTTAACCTCAATAAAAGTATTTCATATTTTATTGTATCGCATGAAAGTAGTATTATCAGGAAGATTTGTACGGCATTATAACTTACATAGTTAATGTAAATAGTGTACATAAATGATTAATAAAACTTTATTTTGCTTAACAAAAGCTTTATTATCTTTGAATTGGTTACAAGCTTTTTTAAATCAAATCAAATACTTCTATTTTTTATTATATGCACTAAATAGCGAAATAAAAACGTTCTTTTTAAATTACAATGATAGACTACTTACATGAATCAAAAACAAAAAGGCTAATATATAGAAAATGCAAACGATATTAAATGATATGAGCTCGCATAGCAGTAACTTTGAATTTTCAGTAAATATTATCTATTAAGCCTTCTGCAAATTTGTAGATCGCAAAATTGCAGTAGTTTAATTTGGATTGCAGCAAATAAAATGTTTTATTGCTTTCTGAACGTGACGAATCAAATTGGATTTTTCAAATTTAAGTTAAGAAATAAAGTTTTCGTTTGATTTGGCATGCTTTTAGGTCGAGAAAATGTAAATGTATCATTTATATTTGATAAGAAATAAATTATTGCATGAGTCAAATTTATTTTCATCGCAGCATTTATATCTTTCTTTTCTTGAGGTACAAACTAATCATAGCTTTGAGAAAGTTACCCTAATGAGAAAGTGCGCTGTGTCTCTTCCACACATTATATTTTAAAATCAATTATATGTATGGCTTTAGATTATTTAGATTACTGCCAAAGTTAGGGGCAACTTCCTGAATGACCTTTTAAGGGTATCTATTCAGTATTCATATAAAAACTTGGGGAAAGCCATGAAAATTCCCATGCATTTATTCTGTTAACCGAGATCTGAACTTGAGACAAACTGCCGCTGTTTAGCGATTTTACCGCTCGGTCGCTGATGAGCACTTAATTAGATACAGTAAATTCATTATTTTATACACACGCTTTATGTAAGAAAGTTAAATAACTTTGCAATAAGTCAGTTGCACTATATTATTGGTCATCAAAATCTATCTCAGCATATACGCGAAAATTGCCACTTACTTCTTGTAGGTGGAGGACCTTGGATTCTCATCACTATTACGATTATTAAAGCCATAACGACTAAGGCAACTACGACTCCCACTAAAACCCCCACTGCGGGAGACATGACAAAGCTCGTGGGTTGACTTTTGGCGTCCCCACCGTTTTCCTCTTCATCTGTAGATGGGGCGATAACACCCATGTCTGTTGTGACCTCTCCTATAATTAAAATGAAATTATATGACCGAAATAATGAAACAGATCAAAGCAACTAAATATTAACATGTAAGTATTTTGAAGTTTAACACATTTTAGGACGATAAATCAGAAATATTCAACTTTAAATGTGTGAACAAAAGGCAATTCAGCTCTTCAGTGGCAATAAATGCGAATTCAGATTATATTCAGCTATGAAATATGCAGAAGTTAGTATAATGAACATACTAAAGAAGAAATTAAAGCTATAGAACTGCACCCGCAGTGTTGACATTGTGTCAGAATAGCCCGTTGTCATAACCTTGAGCCCGGCTTCGAATACTGGAGAAAGATTAATGGGAGTATAATAATTTTAAGGCATGGAAGTGTTTAAAATACTGTCGGGCCGAAAGTTTTGTTGATATGTTGGTATTAGGTGAAAAAGGAAAAAGACTTTCTGATTCCCAACTCGTCAAAATTGTGACACACTCTTTTCCAATTGTCAATTCAGTCGCACCCTGTGGTGTAAGCGGAACCCGTTTTCCGACAATGAGAAGGTTAAATGGTTGGCCAAGGTTATTATACTACAAAATTTGTTGTTCGCGATCAAGGTTAACTAGCGTATTGACGTCGCTCTGCTCCAAAGCAAGGTTCTTCCCAATCTGTAAGGAAAGTGATATCCTTGAATATAGAGGTAAGAGACGTTACTGTCTCTAGTGGCAGGAAACGTCAAAAGAACATAATTATGTTTGCATACTGATCTTGGGTTTATGTGTTCCCGAAGAATGTATTATATTGAATATATTCGGACATTTGAAAGAAAAACATCATATAACCGCACTATATATTCCCCCATATTTTGTTTAGGTAGCTTGTTTACGAAACGAAACATCTTCCTGAGTACACGCATATCAAGGAACACTGAATGTTACATGTTTTGCTATTGTTAAACATCAAAAATAGAAAGAAAATATTGTTGTAAATAAAGGATTTGAAAACTATACTGCGTAACTCAATTCCCTTTATCTAACAGCATCATTTTTTTCTGCTTCTTGAAAGCAGTTCGAGCATAGTGAGACATATTTTATATGATAAATGATTGGATTTCTGAAGGTTCGTTGTGTTTCTTTAGGTTTGCTGTAATACACAAAGAACAATGAAAAATAATTGATAACTCCAGAAGGTCAAGCAATGATTGGCGGCAATGGTTTGCTTAATGGATTGATAACTCTTCAGACGGTGATGAATAGCGTGATAGCATTTTAAGCAATAGTTACGACATCTATCTATGTTCAACTTAATATTGGCATAATATGTAGGTGCCCATACGCCTTGTAAAGTTGGCCGATTTCGAAGTCCATATTAATATTCTGAAAAGTTTTCATCTATATTCATGTTCTTTTATAGTAATAAACATAAACTAGGTAAGTATATACATACATTAAATTTAAAGGTGCACCTCACGTTTGTATTTTGATACCTATAGATTAATTACAAACAGTGTAATCCCCCCCAAAAAAGCCTAGTTTAAGGATTAATCATTATTTCTTGATGCATGAAATAAATTTATTGATAAAAAAAATCAAATTTCAGACTAAAACATTTCAGTAATATTTGACTGCTAAGAAAATCATTTTTATGTTCTTTTTATAATGTTGACAATGATTTTTGTCACAACGTTCGAAAACGTTGCTGGGAGTCATTAATCTTAAGTTTTTAATTTTGTAAATTATTAGTTTCCTTTTTATTGTCCAGTCTTTGCTTTTTTAATGAATCTACTTACATTATTTATACATTTGTTTTTACTCTAAGTAATGGAACATTTTCAAAATTATTCATCTATCACATGAAATAGCCGTTTTTTTTAACATTTCAACTTCAAAGATTTTTTGTTCCAAAATACATGATTTGTTTTTAAGTGTGGATATTCCCACTGATGTATAAATGACTACCTGGTTTTTTGGCATATTGCCATTTCTTAAGGGAATATTTTGCAATTTTTAGCACCTGTATTTTTTATGCTTATGTTAAAGAAATCTTGTATTTCTCTTTCATTGATGATTTAGGTTACTTTCCTTTATACTTTTTTATATTAGGAAAAATAACATGATTATATGTTACATTTTTTTCTCAGCAAACTGCGTTTATTTTTCGTAAAAATAAGTTCAAAATATCAATTAAGCAATAGCTTCAAGACCTATTTATTTGCATCACATTTAAAGAGAAATACAATGCCTTTTTTGTCATTTGCCTTTTTTGTTGATATACTGCAGATGCCTTTTACCTAAATGCGCCGTATTATTAAATACTGCTTTCAGATAATCAATTTAAAGTTATCTTGTTTCAGAGATTATGCACTAGTTTCAAAAATTAGAAAACAACTTTCACTTAAAAAGAATTACAGAATTCCACGCGCAATAATATTGTTGCGTACGTACGGGTTCGTAATAGATTGAATGCACAAGTTTGATAAAAAGTTAATAAAATTTATTCTTATTCCAAGAAATAAAACAAAATGCTGAATTTTTCATCAAAGATATTCGTACAATATCACACAGTAGTTATAATACAAACTATTAAAACGTTAAATAGAACGTAATCTAAAGCGCAGAGAAGGCTAATCCGATCTCACCGCGAATTCGCTACAATCAACAATAACACCTAAGTAAACAGCTGAACTGAGAGATTTCGCTCCGGCTTTCTAAGCTTTTTAAACGTCATGAGAAGGTTCGGGTAATTTATTTTTTCTCGAGGATTGTGGAAAGTAAAAGAATAGAATTACGGTTATAGTTAACAATTATATTTATTCAAATTAAATATTATTTACGAAGATGAACTTTTATTCAATGTTAAATGCACATGTCCTTGTATTTTTAATTTTTTGGCTCAGCTTTCTCTTAAAATATGTCACGCGCTGCATTGCACAATTTTAATTATAATTCTGTTAAAAATTTCCAACTAAATGCAAAATTGGTAACACTGCCCCCTTGCCAAGGGCTGCACATCCCGGGAAGTACAATCCCTAGAAGTCATACTTACAACTAAAGCATCAATTCAGTAATACACGTTACATTTCAAAAACAAACAATATAAACAATAATTGAGATAACTTAAAACAAATCAAATACTATCAAATACCAAATACATCAAATCAAATACAAATTTAGAAACAGGACCATGGTCTTATATTATTTACATTACGTACACTACGTACTATGGCCATAGTATGGAGCTAGCCTGTCGTAATGAACGACTTTAGGCTTAGAGTTCGATAACTGACGGATTCGAACCACGACGTCATTCAGCTTGTTTAGGACTATGTGTTGACATCGCAAGTTGACTGTAGTTTAGGACAGAGTCTTTTTCGTGGAGTCGGATTCTACAATTACAAGTTGTGTCCTTCGTTCAATTGATGTTCAGTAGCTCTCGTATTGTATCAGGTCTTCACCTTCCTCGTCGCCATGTTGACTCGCTCTCGCGCAAAATTGTGATCACTTCAAACCGAGACTGCACATCTTGAATGTATTCCTCAGGCGATGAAGGGGCATCCAGGAGGCAACCAAAAAGAGATCACAAGGCAAACGAAAGTCACGACTGATGAGCATCTGGGATCGAGAATAGCCGAGAGTCTCGTGTTTCTATTCGACCCTAGTATGATTTCGGCAGCTTTCTGAGCAGGGTCTTTCAGACAAGGCGTCGGCGTTTCCAAGTGAGGATCTCTTCTGATGATGGATAGTTATGTCGTCTGACGCCGAAGGCAGTATGTTGCTTTTGATGCACGAGGAAAAACTGTATTTCTCTAAAACGTCAAATCCAACTATGCAAGGATCTGTAATATCTGCCACACACGCCGTCTGATAGCAAACGACACAGGATGGCGTCCAAATGACTCCATCTTTAAATTGTTGGGCTAAATCCTTTCTAATGACGGTAAAATTAGCTCCTGTGTCAATGATCATATTCCAAGGAGCTGCATAGAGATGCCCATTGATGGATAGTCAATTATTGTTGCTACTCGCTGCAGAAATCTAGAGCGCTTTAAAAAGGGGGCTTTTCATTGTCGATCAACTCCGGTCAGCAATATGGTCATTAATTTCGTTCCTCCTCGTTGCTGGAAAATGGTATTAGTTTCTATGCCCTGGTGTGGTCTGCAGTTCTTTCGTATATGGCCTTCAGCACCGCAGTTCCAGCATTTTGGTTTCTTCTCACTTCTTTTGCGTTTCATGGCATTTAATTGTCTGTTTAAATCGTCTGTATTATTTTCCGTGCTCTCCCGAGTTCTGCAGTTCCTTCGTATGGGGCCTTTAACGCCGCAGTTCCAGCACCTTAGAACTGATTTCTTTTCACTCCTGTTCCATCTCAAGACACTGAATTATCTGGTCAAATCACGCGTTTTATTTTCCGTGTTCTTATGTGTTCTGCAATTCCGCCGTATGTGGCCTTCAATACCACATTTCCAACACTTAAGAACCAGTTTGTTCTCCCTCCTACTCCTTATCAAAGCACTGACTTGCCTGGATAAATCATCAAACGAGCCATCACTTGATCCACTGGCTCGTGGATTGCACAGCTCTAACTGGGTTAACTGGATCTCTATGGGTTGCTTGCTGGACTGCCTCGAATTTCTTGGCGTAAACCAGGGCGCTTTCTAAATGCTTCATATCCGCCATTCTCAGAGCTTTCTGTATTTCGGGATCCCAGATGTCATCGAAAAAGTACTGCAGACAGGATTTCCCTTGTTTCTCTAGGACACTCCGTAAAGGCAAGGTGAGACTGCCTTTCAATATCTGTGGAGAGCTCCTGGAGTGTTTCTGTGGGCTTCTGTTGGCAGGATTTTAATCGAAGCTTGCTTTAAACTTTTAAACATTTCTCATCAAAGCGCAGCTCCAATGCTCCGGACAAAGCTTTGTATCAGACAGGACAGAGCCTTTGGGTTTCGGGAAGAATCTGAAGGATATCCGCTGTGTATGTTCTCAAAGATAGGATGAGCTGGCAGGCCTTAGCTTGGGAATCCCATCCATTCGCATCTGCAACTATAGAAAATTTTGTCTTATATACTTGCCAGAAGGTTTTCCCATTATACGTAGACAGCTTCAGTGAGGAACGAGTAGGCATGGGTAAAAATTTAAAACCATCTGAATTGCTCCCTGCCTTCGCTACGAATTTAAAGTATCAACTTCTTTGGCTACTGCAGAAACCCTGTCATCAATTTGTTGTTAAACGGCAGAAACTCTTTCTTCAATTTCTTCAACTCTGTTTTCAACCCTGTCGATTCGGTCTTCTGTAGCTTCAAATTTGTTTTCTGCTATGCAAGTGATTTCTCTTTTCATTTCCTCTTGGTCCACTTTCATTTCTTCTTTAACAACTTCCATCTTTTCTTGAAAGACTTTCATTGCTTCTTTAACAGAAACTTCACCAGCTTCCATCTTTTCTTGAACGGCTTTCATTTCTTCTTTAAGAGAAACTTAAGCAACTTCCATCTTTTCTTGAACGAATTCATGTCCCTCTTTAATCTCTTCTTTAAAACATGCTTGGCCAGTTTCTATCTTTTCTAGAAATGGAGCAAAAGCAGTGATGAGCTGTCTCAATTGTTCTTCTATCGCTCTTCTGGCATGCAGTCCCACTCCTGACACCAAAAAGTATTGCATGCTTACGAGTTCGTAATAGATTAAATGCACAAGGTCTGACTAAAAGTTAATATTTATTCTTATCACATGAAATAAAACAAAATGCTGAATTTTCCTCAAAGGTGTTCGTACAATACAGCACAGTAGGTATATTTTCAAACACTAAAACGTTAAATAGAACGTAATCCAAAGCGCAGAGAAGGCTAATCCGATCTCACCGCGAATTCGCTACAATCAACAGTAACAACTAAGTAAACAACTGAACTTAGAGGTTTCGCTCCGGCTTTCTAAAGCTTTTTAAAAGTCATAAGAAGGTTAGGGTAATTTCTGTTTTCTGGAGGATTGTGGAAAGTAAAAGAGTAGAATTACGGTTACAGTAAACAATTACCTTTATTCAAATTAAATATTGTTGCGTTTTACGGGTTCGTGGATTTGAGAGTATCCGATGAAACACGATGCAGAACAATAAAAAGCTCAATTTATTTACAAGAATCACTATTTACAGCACAGTTCCAAAATTACGTTTAAAAACGTTGAAAATCTACAATAAATACGCTGAAACAATCAGCAACACAGCTTCAGGCTGTAACTGTAAAGTAGCTTCACGGCAACACTAAACTTATAATAAACACCGTGGAACAATCACCAATACACTGTCAAGCTATTCTGTAAAGGTAGCTTCACGGCAAAGCACTATCTCGATCGCTTTCCGTTCACAAAACTCTCGCGTAGCTTAGCACTCACAGTAAGCAGCTATTCTCACAACTAATCACACTGCTCGCAACACTTCACAATACTTCACAATTCTTCACAATCTCGCAACACGACTGCTCTCAGAAACGCAAGGGTTTATATAGCTTTTCTTTAAGTTCCACACGTTTCGAGAAATATCTCGACAGGAAGTTATTCTAGAAGCTTCCCGATTGGACCATGGGATATCGCCAATTTGGTCGCCAAATGGGCGATAAAGTCGCCAATCTGGAAACCCTACCATACACTATTTTATGGCAACCCTAATGCTATGCCGGAAAGCTTACATACAGGCGCAACCGCCGAATTTTTCGTAACAATATGAATTACGGAGATGAACTTCTATTCAATGCTAAATGCACGTGTTCTTGTATTTTTTATTTTTCTGGCGTAACTTTCTCTTAAAATATGTCGTGCGCTGCATTACAGAATTTTAATTATAATTCTATTAAAAATGTCTAACTTAATGCAAAATTCGTAACAATATAAATGCATAAATGCAGTAAGTAAATTAGGGAGATTTAATGAAAATACTTCATGCACTGTGAAATTTCTTATGCAGCATACGCAGGCAGAACCTACTTGATACACATCAAAATGAAACAGAGACAATTTTAATAATTTCTATTTTAATATGACCTCCTGGTACCTCGAAATACTTTTGGTGTTGTTTACTGAGAAACCTATGCCGCTTAAACTGTAATTTGAATATTTGTTACTTCCATAAGTGCTTTTCAGGCCATCAGTGTCACTGAATCGTCTTCCACTAAGTCAAATTTCAATTTGGAGAACAGATAATAATTACTTGGCGCTAAATCTGGTCTGTAAGAGGGGTGATCAAGCTCTTAAACCAACATTCTTAACAGTTTCTTTACCAACATACACTGAATGCATAACAGCGTAAATGATGAAATCCGTAACTCAGTTGACGTTTGCTTTCAGAAATGTTAGTTCTCACTGAAAGCTGTGTTTCGTTCTGAAAGCCTATCGGAAAAATCCCTTACTTTTCTAAAAAGTCTGATGCTGCCAGCACATGGCCTTCCGTTATTCCATGTTAAGACATAAAATTGGTGCAACAATGTTCAAGTAAGCCTGCACTATGTTTTTCCACATCGTTCATAATCGTCATCGTATCAAGGTAACCTTTGAAGGAATTCTCTAAGCTGATCTTGGTCTCTCTTCTGCGCTTGGAGTTCAAAGATGAAGGAACTTTTTTTCGCCCTGCTTTTTCTCTTGTCGCCATGCGAATGCCCTGACGTCTTGTTTTCCTCCTGCTGCCATGCGGGATTTCGTGAAGGTTTCAACATTTATTTAGACGACCTGGACAACTGTAAAATTCCTTCAAAATCCTGATTATTGAAGATAGCTGTTATAAATTTTTTCTACTTGTGAGAGAGATAAACCTAAATGATAATTTCGCTCAAGTTCGATTTCTTCGACCACGTGGTAAATCGGATAAATGTTTGCGTTAAAGAGTTTTACTACCATTTCAAGTAAATGATTATAGTCTCCGGCAGAACTGGTACTCTTCGGAAATGTTTCACGGATTTACGTTGTCAGGATCTTTTTTCCCGAACAGATACTCACGGATTATTTTGTGTCTACAATAGTGAGGCTGTCTTAACTCATGTCATGGGTTAGGCCATTTTTTATAGGTTAGAACAATGTGTAGGTTAGAACAATGTTCTGCGAGTATGGTTTTAATAATGTGGGTAATTCTTATCGTTGCTCCACTGATATATATTCAAGAACAGAATCATGCTTGTAAACAAGAAATAAAATTGATGTCACATGTGATACAATTTGTTATCACTCTGCATCTGGCTTTGCTAATTCTGGGTAAGTTATTTAACTAATGCTCCTATGCTAGGTTACGTATCTCATCTTCCGTGGATAAGTTTATTTTATGGGTTATTGCGATCATAATGCAGTGTTAACTAACTTTACAAGTGTAAAGGTTTTTCATCACATTTTTGTGCTCTTAGCTTATTATACTAGTCACACTTCATTTTAACATTTAGTATCGTGATCTTCACACAGGTAGTTCTAACAAACGGCAATGAATTTTATGTAAACTATCACTTCCCGTTGATCATTTGTATATAAAATCTAATTTTATTATAAATTTCATCTGCAACTCTAATTACAAATATTACTCTTATTTTAATACTCTGTTCAATTCGTAATATTACTTATATTTGCTACATTATTTCTTTCAAAATAATACATAACGAATATATTTTCATGTTATTTTCCAGTCGGTATTCACAATAAATATTTTAAATTTATGGATTTGTTAAAAAATAAATGAAAGGATAAGAATATGAAACTAAATTCCCCATTCTTCATTTTTTTACGCTTTATGCAATCATAAAAAGGGAGACTAAACTTCTGGCAGTTCTACAGTTACGAGGATGAGAGCTGTCCTACAGCCCCGTTTATTAACACATTTTCGTTATCAAATTCTTGAATGAATGAGTATAATGTGGCAGTGTGCCAGCGTGGTGCCGTTACAAATCCGCAAATCGATTTTGGCATGTCTTCAAATTTAAATACACAAGAGGTACAATTTTTTAACGCTTCTGTTATCGCTTTTGTATTGTGTTATCTGTGGTTATTTTCCTTTGAAATGTGGAAAGCGATGAAAACAACTTTTTCTTCAATCTTGCTCCTTCCTTCTTAGTTTGTTAGTTTTAGTGCAACTTCTATTTCTCTGTCTGGTTATACATATAGAAACAATAGGGTATTCAAAGCAAAAAAGATAGAAAATCAATTATATCCTTGTAGAAACTAGAGCCACGTATATTCCAGTTGCTGTCCACTTACATTACGAGGGCACGCACTGGGAAATGCTCTAATGCTTTGTAGAGACATTAGGTATTTTTTAATTAACGTTCCCAAAATTTGCATAATTGAAAAAAAATGTAACGGTTAAAATTATTTATATTTTAAAGCTTCCAAAATTATCATTTTGCACAGTAATAACGTTTTGAAAATGATCATAATACGCTTGTACGAAATACTTAAATTCTTTCTTTGACAGATATTTAAATGTTTTGGTGCACTCACGATGATAACTTTCTCTGAATACCTGTCCATGCAGTTTGCCTTTATTGCGTAGAAAGAAGCAAAAATCGCCTGAAGATAGATCCGAATAATACATGGATATTAATAATATAACCTTCCTTTATTTTATTGAATGAAGGTTTACCTGTTGTTCTTGCGCATGCATCATTACAAATACAGAAAATGCTACATAAAAATATATGCGCAGACATACCATCACACATTTAAAAATATCTTCTAGTTGTTTAGGAGAAAAAATCATTAGGAATGTGACATCACGCACATTTCTTGATAACACAATTTTTAAATTAATTATCATATTAGGTGAAGGGAAAGGTTTTGAAGATTTTTCAGATAAATATTCAAAGAGAGAAGACGTAAATAGCTATGATGCAATTTCTCTGGTAGACATGCGTGAGTGACAGCATGAATAGCATTCAATTATTTAAACGCGGGTGATTTGAGGGAAAAGTAGCAAAATCGTGGCTTGAATTACCTCAATGAATTTTATAATTTAATCATTCATAGTGGTTTTAGGTTTCAGTAGATAGAAAAATTAGATTTGACTAAAGTAGAATTAATTAAAAGATTTATTATTTAATGCATATTTTTGAATAAAACATAAAATGCTAATTTTCTGTAAACGCATGTGGATCAAATATATGAATATGTTGAATATGATGGTTTTCTTAAATTGTACAGACGGTCATTAGATCAAAAGTAGAAGACTGAAAGAAATAGACATCTTTTTTGGTTTATCTCTGGTCTTCCTTCTTATTGCCGCTTTAAAAAAATATTTAGTTTCACAGATTTGTATTCGTAATATAGTCAATTTCGTCATCGGAAAGATCACGAAATTACTAATAAAAATGAGAAATTCCTATTGCACACATAACTTCAAGTTCCCGCTAGGGGAATCGCCTCATCAATGCCATTAGTAAATTTTTCAGTGTACGCGTAATGATATATCCACCATCTACTTAAGTTTATAACTAAAAAATACACTTGTTGCATGTGTAAGCAAATCGAATTAGATTGTTATGTTAAAAATAAAGAGCACTTTTTCCAAATAAATAATTTTCTTTATTAAGATTTCTCACAAATTAGTTATATTTATTTATAATTAAATACTGCATTACGGCGATATTTTAATCTGACATAAACCTTTGATTTAATATTTAGATAATTATACAGTTATTATAATAAAATGTAGGCACTTTTTGTGATGAAATTACTGATACCGTTTTCCGGTATTTTATGAACAGCTTATAACATTAAACTAATGATCATACCAACCTTACTTTACTCATACCAGAAACACACTGCAATTTCATTAATGAATTCGCATCTAATGGTTATTGGAAGTTTATTGTAGCATGACGAGGTTATTTTTAATCAAATATTCTATTGTATGTAATACAATGTACACTTTTTAATTAAATACGCAACTGTGATTTTGAGCAGCAAACGTCTATTATCTGTAGCTGCCCCTTAAAATTGAATTTTTCAAATGCGCTTTAAAACTTAGGAGAATAGTCTAAATGTTCATTTAGCGTAGTTTTATTACGTTTAGTAATTAGTTTCATTTGTCGTATTAAGGTTTTGCGAAAACTTATTTCATTGGGTACGAGGAAGTAAATCTAGTGCTGTAAAAACGGCTCAAGAAATAATAAAACCTTCTGTAGGACTATTTGAGGAAAATCTTATATTTTCTTGAAATACGACTCGTAGTTTTCTGAAAGTCCTCTTACTTTATTTGTAATCCCATAATTATAGATAAAGTAAGCGGATATAGATTTTTCATAGGTATACGAATCACTTTTTCATAGATAAACGAACAAGTATTTTTATTTTTGTATAGTGTTTTTTTTTTCAAACGAAAACAATTTAAGAATTGTAAAGTATCTTTAAATCAACAAATTATTTAGATTAATAGGTGGCTTAAATTGGATCTGCTGAAAAACATATAATACTTTTGGGCAATTTGTTGGTGAAGGTCAGGATTATAATTTTTTTTCATTTAAATCATGTACGAGTGGGCGCAAATTAAAAGATAAAAGCAAAATAGGTGTAGTTCAAACACTGCTAAAAATAATTTATTAAAATCAATTTTAGTTATATTAGAAATAAATGCATTTTAATGCATTCGAATCTTAAAATTTTCCTTTCTACAGAACTATTGGTAAAAGCACAAGCTGTGGACTTAGAATTTACATTTTTTACTTCACGCAGTGGCAGCGCTAAGAAGACACTTCCTTATTAAAGAATATTAATAGACAAAATTAGCAAACTTGATAACTTAAAGTAGAAATTAAAATACTATAGCTTAAAACTACGAGAAATAGCAAAATCAAATCTATTGTAATTTCTTTAGAGATAGGTCAATTTTAATACCTTTAATTTTTAAAACGTAACTTTCTGCAGCAATATTGGTGTATACCCAAACCCTAAGCTCAATTTCTCTACTTTTTACTTTACACTGCAGTAACCTTAACAAGGAGCTTTATTGTTAAGATGTGCACCGTGCTTCTGTTGCTAAAATTGGCAAACTTGATAGTTCAGTCAGTCTGTTAAGCGCGTATTTCAAATCTCTCAAAATGTTATGGTGACCGTTTTAACAAAGAAATAACAGTGTCGTAATTATTATTTAAATGAATAGAAGTGTTACTTAATTTAGTTAGCTAAATAAGCCGCCCAGACGGTAAAAACAAAGGGCCTGGGTTCGAATCCGGGAGAAAATCCAGGTGTCAACTATTCGTTCCTGCATAGGAGGAAACGGTGGCCCACCTTTTAGGTGCCTCCATAATAAAGCTTCTAGTCTTAAAAGTCGCCACCATCTGCGATGACAATGTGCTCGCCATTGGGGGAAAAATTTACTCTTATAAAAATAGAGCGTTATTTTAAATACAGACTTCAATACAGCTGCATGTGAAATATATAAAATAATCACAAATATTAATATATGAGTTGCATGTGAGTAATTTGATACCATATTTACAGTGAAATATTTTTTATAAAACGTATTATTTTGAATTAAATGCTGCTTCTAATTATTCGAAAACAACTTAGATTCAAATTGAGCTCTACCATGCATTTTAACGTCCGAAATCATCGAAATCTGAGCATTATGGTAAAACTTCAATTTTTGACAACTGCCAATAATGTCAATACTTTCTCACTGCATTAATTTAGTAGATAAAGTAACCCTCGCGATAATCCTTTGATATTCTATGGTAGTTATAACACTAATGTATTGATGTTCCATACAGTTTAAATTGAGTTCAGTCATTGAAGCTAAGCACTCACTTCTCTGTCGTATATATTGTTGTTGTGTTTAGCAGTAATTCGTTCACGATTTTAACATAACGAAGCCTGCTGGATTGCGTTTATCGTTATCATGGGGTTCGGGCTTTGCTCAACTCTGTCCTACCTTTCGAAGAACCCTCAGTAAGACGGTGGCTTTCAGTTAGCCGTGCAATTTAAGCGCTTCCCTGTTGCAAAGACACTATGCATTTACTAAGCCCTCTCTAGTTCGAACGCGGGTCCACTGAAAGATTAGCCAGCTACGTTAACCACTGCACTGATAAGGCCAGCACTCATTTCCTAGTTTCTGTCATCTCAACGATTAAGTTCACAATCCATTACAGTTTTTAATATCTCAGTGTCTAAGTAGCATTCTCAACCATACGAAATGTATCTCACAATTCGCTATCGCTGTTTGCAGTAAGCTTACCGATATCTCTAAATGGAATGAAAGATTGAGTGTTGAAATGAATGACTTTTATCTTCTGTTATAAAACGATGTATTTTATTAGATACTAAACAGTTTGCATCAAAACGTCCATCTAAAATTTTGCGATTAAGTGCAAAATTTTGAAATAAAATTAAACGACTTAAAAAGTGAACGAACTTTGAAGTCTTACACCTTTTCTTGCATTTCCAAATTTAGTAGAAAAATATTAAAATTCAATACATGTATTGTTATGATTTGCTTTGGTTTCGTTTATGTGATTACGGCAAAGCTTCGAGAGATATGTGCCTAAGAGGTGGGACGCCTTCGTGGAGGAATTCGACTCATATGCATATTACACATAAGGAAAAACAAAAAAAGCATATGCAACCAGTCTGTCCATGGGATTCGAACCTCGAACCGGATTATCAGTGATCAGCGACTTTACCGTTCGGCCGCTGTTGGGATAAATGTTGCTATGGATTAGCAATCGTATAAAACATGAACCAAAAGTACCAGCGTTGTGGTAATAATTTTTTTTATTATTTTGTTTGAGCTAGACTAGATTGAGAAGCTCTAAAAATTTAATTTTTGATCACGTCTATAAAGATGTATACTAATTCTTTCTAAATACGTATATTAATAATATTCATAAAATTTGAAATAAAAATCTGTCATCTAATTTGAAAATCAAATGAAGGATGAGAAATTTACAACTAAAAATTAAACAGAAATATTATAGACATTCGAATTATAAATGCAAAAGTATACAAATATTTCATGTCTCTGAAACTAATATAATTTTTGTTGTTTCCATATCATAAACATAATTTTTATTCTTGAATATTTAAAGATTTAGTTTTTGAATTTCATTCTGAAATATAAAATGGTTTGCATATAAAAATGTCAGAACATCAGAAAATGACATTACTAATTGAACAAAATTTGTAAAAAGTGACAAAAAAATTGCATATATATATAACTAGAAATTTTCAAAATCCCATTCGGCTTGGTTAGGGAAGCATATGATACTGAACAGAAGAAACAGAGATAGCAATTTTGTAATTGTTATAAATGTAGGGTATTAGGAACGCCTGTGGCAAACTCTTACTAAATAGTATAGAGAAAAGAACAATTTAAATTAGAAATTTTTTTACAGTAAAAGATTGCATACATCATCAACTGACAACAACATTCTTATATATTTCTCATCTTTGCTTGTAGCAAAATGTATTTGAACTATAGAATGTCATTGAATAGACGTAAAAGAATAACATAAGTAATAGAATAATTTGACACTAGTAGAATTATATTAAAACAATTTCGACGAAAACTGTGAATGATTACTGAAAACAGACTCATGAATATTTCCTTAATAGGAGATAGTTAAACGATTTGATCTCGTTTTCTGATCTTTAACACAGGTACTCTGAAGGCTAAGCAAATGCATTTTATCACTGTGGTGACAAAAACCTTTAAAACTTACAAACATTATCCGAATTAGTGCATATATTTAGAATTAAAAGTTTCACATATTTCGAAATGTTTCGAATGTTTCGAAATACACAAGCCATCAAATTTGAATTTTATGAATGCATTGCGCACTTTAATATATAATTTCTACAGATAAAATATACAGAAAATGATAAATAAGTAACGTGAAACAAAATATGAATGCGATATGGAAGGAAAACAAATGGTATACGGCAGCAAAAACAAAAGATTTTAGAAAGAAAGCAAGTGGTTTCATAATTATAAGGCTAAAATAAGAAAAAAACTGCTAAGCAATAAAATAAATGTAGTCAAACTGTAGAGACACTAAGTATATTTTTGAAAGCAGGGAAGATGAAAAATGAGCAATGCTCTCGCCGGGACTCGAATCACAGACTTCTAGAATACGCGCTGAGTGTGCTCAACACTGCACCACGAAGGCATGCGAAGAAGGCGGTAGAAATACCTTATATACCACCCTTTTAAAGGGCGACTGGTGATTAGGGAATCCAATTGCCAAATCCTGGTGGTGGAGAATCATCATCCACCGCCTTTTTTTGGTTCGGGCGCCACTGTAGAGACATTAGGTTATTTCGAAGTCGGAGCCAGGAAAAATGAGAAATGCTTTCGACCACTAAGGCATGCTAAGAAGGCGAAAGAAATACCTTATAAAATATTAAAACAAAGACTTACCTAGTTTTGAAACATTATCAAGGGCCCAGTGTTTTGTTATCAATCCATAAAAAAATTCCAAATTTAGAAAAAAGCTTGAAAAATAAGGAAAGAGTTTATAAATATCGTTAAACGACTGTCTGGCAAAACAAAACAAAAAAACTGTAGTCATCAATTTGCCTGAAGATTTAATATATCAAAATAATCTGCATATTGTAGAAAGGAAGATGTGGGCTTAAAATGGTATACGGCAGCAAAATAAAAAAAGGGCTACAAGATTCGAGTAAAAGATATATTTTACAAATTGTCAGAAATTGATTCCATCCAGAAGTGCGTGCTATAGGCGGGGTTACTCAGCAAGCATACAAATAGCATTTTATTTTTTATCTTAATCCGAAATTGTGGCAATAAGTTTCACATTCAACATTTCCTTACTTTTTCCTTCAAAATAAATCGATAAAATCTATTGTAAAATTAGTAAATTATGTACAGTAAACTCTTGGAGCTGTTGCGTCAATCATACATTGCACATACGGCAAATTAGTAAGTTGGATGGAAACCAATTCCAAAAAATTTCGGCGAAGAGTTTGTAATGTATTTCATAGAGTGTATTCATCTTTCTTACTTCGATTGAACTTCTTTACAAAATCAGACAGTTCCTTTGCCTTTCATAGGAATTAGTTTAACTTCTTGTAAATTAAAGGCACTTTATCTTCTTTTTTGATTTTTAATCTGAAAATCCTTGCCTTGAATTGCGTTTGCTATTTGTAAGATCTCTTTGGCTTAGTTTTCAATTGATGGAAAGTCTTCATAATTGCTGACAAGTTTCTCGAGAGCTGATACTTGCAAGTGTTCAGTGTTGATGAATGAACGTTGAACAGCTTATAAATAAAATTTAACATTTGAGAAATTGAATGGAAATATTTAAGATAACGCCTGCGTGCGAAATCGCATTCTGCAAACTGGCGCTTGGCAATGGTTTACTTAAATGTTATCCATACACTGTGGACGCACTGATGAAGAGGGCAAAGTTTCATAACCGATCTTTTTTAGGAAACTGTAAACGGTTTCGTGAAACAAAATATGGATGTGAAAAAAATATTAACAAAATTTAATTTAAATCAGCATACTAAAAACATTCATTCTTTTCATTCCGCTATGGTCATTGTCGATAAATCTTTGTGGTCAGTCTTAGCTACCAAACGTTATCCGAAGCATAATTTTCGAAATCTTTTTGAATCAATTAGTTGAAAACAACCAAATTAATTTTCTGCCGAAAAAATCTGTCATTGATGGAATAACGCTCTTATTAAAAACAGGAACTCCATTACAAAAGATTATAAAGAAGTTCTGCATTCTCCACTGTGTATCACCTTGACATGACTGGTAGCATGTCCGACTAGCAATCTAAATATCCGTTTTCATATATGAGTAAGGGCATAGCTGAGTTTTCACTTTTTTCCTTTTAAGAAACCTAACATCTATCTAAAAACCTTAAACTTGGGATAAATTCAAGAACATTTAGCTTCGAATTTTAAAGCTAGTGTCTAAAGATGTAGTCCTATTTTCGTTCGCGGATAAAAAATTTAGTAAGAAAAACGAAATTACGCTGCAGTTTGATTGAAACACCGAAAATAACTAAATAATTATTCTAATGTAAGTTTCAATTTTAGGTGAATTATAGTATTAAGAGGAAAAAAAATCACAATTTTGCTTCAGTCCTAGGAAAGGCGCTTTAAAATAGAAGATACTAAGTTGAAGATTTAGATTATGAGCATATTTATATTTTTCCTATTTATAGTACGAAATCTATTTAATGAATATCATTCTTGATTAACCCATATAATAAAATTTTCACACTGAACAATGCGTTTACATTTTCAAACTTGTTGCAGCTTTGATCAATTCCGGACGATGAGGTGCATTCGGTGTTGTCACCCCTAACACGTCATGATCTCCGAGAATTCGAATATCAAGGACAAACAGTATTAGTTTCAAATGGAAGCAAGCGCGCTACCTGCTGACATTGTCTTGTCAACTGGCACGCGACAAATGGGAGGCATTAGGTTTGGAACACATGCGGCTTATAACGTGACATGAAACTTGCCCATCCTTATGAATAACTCATGAGAGGATCTTAGGGAGACCTTCTCTTTCACCAAGGCATGCACAGGAGCAAGTTCAAAATGCATGCAAAGTATTTATTATAACGTCGGAATGCGTAATAAAGCCTCAAAGATCTCGCCACAAGACGTAATTTGAAAATGCAAGACTAGTAAGGAATGGCTAGCATTTCTAATGATAGAGTAACAGCCATACCTTGGCGATATTAGTATCCGATGATGCGGGTTCATAAGGAGGAAGTTATTCATATTCCACGTTATACAGTAAGCAGAAGCGTCATTAAGTTAACATATTTCATTCACGTGTTTGCGCAGCGTACTAAAACTAATGAAAAATGGTCAGTCAAGAACAGAGTAGACTTAATCTTTCAATTGTAAACGGAAAAGATAAAACTTTCACTTAGAAAATTGTCGGTTTTCTAATTACTGAATTAAAGGACTGCACAGCAAAAATCGTTTAATCCGGTATGCTGGGGACTTCAGTGGTACCGCACTTGACGAATTGGATTATAATTGCATAATATGATTGAACAAAGTTTTTATTATAATGTTGAATGAATTGAGAAATAAAAAAAACAACTCCACATAATGATTCTTCAAACATGAGTAAAGTTCATTAGTAAAACAATTTGCTCATTAATATAATGATATTTAAACAGTTTTTGCTTTAGGTAGCAATACTGCTAATGTATGAATTTCTAATACCCATTGCTTTATGGATTCCGCTCTTTTCAAAAAGGCCCAAACAGTCATTCTATATGAATATGAACATATCTGATTTTTCTGATATTATATGTTTTCGAATTTTCTATGGATTTCACAAATACATTTTCAACGTTTCACTAGCCTCACACCAAAGGGATCTTTGTTCAATGTTTTTCTTCGTCCATAACTATTTCTTCTGCTACATACGGACTCAGAACCCTTTGAGCTGCGACATGTTCACTTAATTCTTCCACAAACAGCTTGCATGTATTCCTTTCAGAATTCACTTTTCATTCAACAACTTCCGTTTTCTGAAAGCGTCATTAATGGATTCCTCGAAGAAAGGTTTCCACCTGCTATCAATTACTCAAAATGTTTGGTTTATTAGATCATTAATATTTTCTTTTTTCATACCACTTTGCTTCATTCCATTTGGACACAGTTTTCGCTATGCTGTTTCCAATCTTGTGTTGTTTAAAAGAAAACAGTTGTTAAAATGATATCTTGAAATATCAGTACTGAATTGAGTTTTGTATTTCATGACGCTGCTATTAAAATTTCGCATAAAAGAATTCCCGTATTTATATATAAAGTTTTGAATAAGTTTTCATGTATAATTCGAATTATAATTATCTAGCTTCTAGTGAATAGTCATATGTTCCCATTTTATTGTGAAATTAATATTTTTAAAGCATTCTCAATAAACAAACAAATACACAAATGCAAAATTTTGATCGAAATGACTAAGGAAAAACAGAAAATATGCAACTACCGAACTGTTCCGAATGCTGCAGAGTTGCTAATAGCAACATCAGCAGATGGGATTTGGGAAAGGGAGTGCCAAATTTTCGTGTGTGACGAAATATTGGATGCATTCCTATCGGACATTTGCACTAGTCTGAACCTGAACAAATTTTGCTTCTTTTTTTAACTCTTTAGAATCTCAGCGATTTGCGGCTCATTAGTTTGAGACATACGATCAAATAAGTTACGAATAGGCATTTCACTGTCTCTAATAAAACTCAAGAAGTAGCATGAAACACCTACTCTTCATAAGAAAATACATTTATACTCTTAACAATGTTTTAAGATATTGTCTTTTATGAAATTGTTGAATGATATTTATTAAAAATAAACGTTAAATGATAATAAAGAAATCGTTCAGTTATTAAAAAAGCGGTTTTAGTATATCGAATACATGTTAACACAATTACTATAAATGCACAGTCATCAATGAACTCGAAACGAAGTCAAAAAAGTAGTAGCTGAATTTGGTAAAATACTCGCCGATTCCTATTATAAATGTTCTCATTTTATTTACTTATTTTATAAAGTATTTCTCCAACCTTCTTTGCATGCCTTCGTGGTGTAGTGGTCAGCAAGCTCGACGTGTATTCGAGAGGTCCGTGGTTCGAGTCTCGGTGAGGGCATTGTTCATTTTTTCATCTCTCCTGCTTTGAAATAACTTAATGTCTCTACAATTTATTTATTTATATTTGCATTGTGCTCAATCTACCGAAGAAATTCTATACTGTCCCAAATAAGCTTTCTCAATTTAATAAGCTTATTATTAAACTCATACTTAATAAAAGATAATTCTCTCCAATAAAATGCTAAAACTCTAAACATGTTAAAACTGCAAAATATATAGGAAGAATAGTAGGACTTAAATTAATGTTATTAAGTAAATTTCAATTCCGTTCTTCCTAACGTTTCCAGAATTCTTAAATTCTTAAATTTCGCATCTTAATACCAGTTTTCTCGACAGATGGCAATACGTTTTTTTCGCTTTGTTCCTCACTATTGCTTTTGATATGAAATGATGTCGCTCACTAACTAGAGCCGCCTTGACTGGAATAGTGCCGATTCTGGTTTCCGAGTTGTTGGGCAAGCTGAAAGGCCTTTTGAGGGTTTGTTGGCTAGGCAATAGAGTGTCGAGCCCCTTGATCTGTTTTTTCGAGATGTTCTTCATCAAAACTGGGAAGAGAATTGCACAGTAAGTGCAGTGATATACCTGGTGAAGTACTGGTGTGGTGATGTGCCTGGTGAAACACCGGTGTTCCGCCCACTTCTACCTCCACTTGCCATTAACTAAAGATGATAATTTATAAACATTAAAGGCTTAAATAAAATCCAGTTTACCAAATTAAGACGTTTTACAGATAGTTTTCGAAAACCGAAAAACAAAATTGAAGTGCTCACATGTAATTTAATATTTAAGACTTATTTACATAAGTTGCTTTTGTAATACTCTTTTAGATTGGCTGAATTTGCATCAAGGAGCAAGAATCTTAAGTTCGAAAAGGAGAAATCTTTCACAGTAATTCATATTTGGGCACTTAACTACAGTTTATATTTCTGCGAAGGTTATCCAGACAGTTTCTTCACTTAATTAATTACCTTTCCTTGAAGTTGCCCACGTTTACAAACATTCATTTCTTCAGTAAATGACATAATTCCAGTCTAGTTCTTAATTGTTTTTAATACCTTAGATATTTCCCGTTTCATTGCTACATCTGAGGACAGATGGCCATGCGATCATTTTAACTTTGTTTCGTCGAAAGAGTTCAGTATTAAACATATAAGGTATATCTCCCACATTCTTAGCGTGCCTTCGTGGTGTAATAGTCAGCACACTGAGCCGGTATTTCAGAGGTCCGCGGTTCGATTCCCGGCGAAGGCGTTGCTCATTTTTCATGTCTCCTGCTTCCAAAAAAACCTAATGTCTTTACACTGGCGCCCGAACTAAAAGGGTTGTGGATGATGACTCTCCACACCCAAGATTTGGCGACTAGGTCCCCTAAAACCCTAGTCGCCCTTTAAAAAGGGGAGTATATAAGGTATATCTCCCACATTCTTAGCGTGCCTTCGTGGTGTAATGGTCAGCACACTGAGCCGGTATTTCAGAGGTCCGCGGTTCGATTCCCGGCGAAGGCGTTGCACATTTTTCATGTCTCCTGCTTCCAAAAAAACCTAATGTCTCTACAAACAGTTGTTATTTCTCCCATTATTGCTAACATTTCTTTTTGCTCAATCCTGAAGAAGTTACCTTATGTGATTGTCAACAACTTTAACAAACGTTTTATTCAAATAGTTAAGCCAAACGTAAGTTGCTCTTTACCTATACTTATATCTTTGTGTTGTAGTATATATTGTTCTCCTTTTACGTACCAACAAATGAGAGAGAGGTAAATAAAGAAAAAGAACTACCATATCTTCAGGTTTATCCTCTAAGCCATTTTAAGTTAAAGTACAAAAAGTTATTTTCAAGAATCTCGTATTACAGGAAAAACAAAACAATAATAATTGCTAATTTTGCTCAAATTAAGAGTTTTTTAAGATAATTATTTCCTAAAATTTTCATTACAACATGAACATATCAACGGACATTTTGCTAAAATTATTGTGTGGGTAAACTCGACTAGCGTATGTATAATCCTAAAATCAATTCCAAAACAAATTTTGCTTGTTTGTAGTCTAACCGTGAGGAAATATGTTCAAAACGGATATAAATAAAATCGCATTTTCTCCTCTTCATTTCTCTGGTTCTTCGGTATTCAGTTGCCATTTTATTCCCTCACCTCTGCCTGGAGATTTCTCCCATTTTTTTAAATATTTCGATAACTTCACTTTTATTTATTTAAGGGGAAAGGAAGAACGAAACTGAGTTTCTTAGATCTGCCATGTTGAATCTTATGATCACAGATTTTATGAGTTTTTGGTTATTTTGAAGGGTGGGTTTCGTCGTTTATTGGCATCTGGCGTCGATCCAACTTTCACACGAGCACACAATAAATTTTTAAAGTGTGGATTCTCTTCTGTGAAGGCAATCGCTTGTTCCTTTTTTGCTCATGTCATGGCCTGTTCGAATTTTTTTGTGGCTACTATGAAGAGAAGATGGCAGCATCAAGATATATCAAAAGCCATAAAGTTATGGCCTTAACATTTGATTACATTTTGTGGTGTATTCATTGAGCTTTGGCATTTCGTTTTCTGACTGTTTAGATTATCGTGAAACATTGTATTGGGAAAGACTTTATAAAACTAAATAGGAAGGGAGACGGTAGCTTGAATTTGTGGGATTTCAGTCTCAAGTTATTCTTCGATAAATATGATGCTCCCCAAGAATAATATCACAACATATGCAGTGCCTGTGGTACGCAGTATAAGCTGACGGTACGTTTATGAAAAGGTAATAAGACACAAAACTGGAATTTTATTGATGAGTTTTACAAGATCTTTCTCAGTTTTTTTTTATATCCTTTCTCCCTTCTATTTTGTATAAAATCCTGTAGAATATATTCTGCTGTTACATATGGATTAATTGAAAATATCAATCCAGACACATAAAACAGCTCAAGTATCACACAAAACAATGAATACAGTAAAAAGAACAAACATTTAAAGTAAGAACCAGAACAAATGAAAATGGGAACAAAAGTAAGAAGTTAAAAATTTAAACAACAAAGAAAAACAAAAAAGATAGTCTTTACAAGGAGTTTATGAATGTTCTGGCACTCCAGTATAGTTTGCTTACCTCACTACGTTTCTAAGAGTCTGTATCTAGTTCTAGGCATATAGGAAGATGCTCTTAAGTTCATGATGCCAGAATTACAAACTTGGCATATACTAGATGGAAGGATGGTAATTTTATTAAGATAATGTGCCATGCAATCATGGCCTGTTTGCTGTCTGAAGTTAGCCACAATATCTTTATGGGGTTTTTGACAAAACTTTTTTCAAGCGTCTTGAATATTAACCCATATTTGCCAGTTGATTTTACTGCCTGATCAGATTTAAGAGTGTCCATTGATTGTGCAGAATATATATTTAGAATACATAATGCACATCCAAAATCTTATGAGCAATTGAAGCTACAGAAATATATATATATATATATAGTCTTTACAAGGATATATATATATATATATATATATATAGTCTT
>KK120526.1:53268-100602 GCA_000611955.2 Stegodyphus mimosarum | reverse complement strand
CTACTTTGTTTTTCAAAAAAATAATTTGGTTTTCTAATTATTTACCTTTAATTTAATTATTATTCATATCATTAAAAACTATTATTTTTAGTCTTTTTACTTGCTTTATTTCTTAAAATATAAACATTACTCGTTTAATTTCATTTTCAGTAATTCACAACATTTGATTTTACTTTGGTTTTAAATTTTTTACTCTTGCCTGTAGAGAAGACGAAACACGAACTGAATAATTGAAGAATTAGGTTTGGAGGCAACTTCCCCTTGACAAGTTTATCTTCTGTCTGCTCAACAATTATTCACTTATGCAAATTTTTAGCCTTAGAAATTTAGAAAAAAATTTGAAATTTTAGAGAAATTTTTTTAGATTTATTTTTTGGAATTATGTATATTTTTTCATATTTTTATCATGGTTTTAAATACCTGCACTTAATTTACCTATGTTCTTAGAATTAAAATGATATTGTAAATTGGTTCGCAGCAGTAATTAATTATTTTTTACAATTAAAATTCCTTAATTAATTTTTCTTTATATATACATATTGTGTGTACATATATTGTGCGTATATGCATATATATATATATATCTTAGAACTGCAGGAAGCCATACATTAAAAACACGGTAGTTTTTTTTGTTTACCTTCTACGGAAATATTATACATTAAATACAACATAAAACATTTTAAGGTATATCAGTGAAAATAACATAAAAGAAAAGTCTATCTGCAAGACATTTCCTACACTGAAAAAAAAGCATCTTACTAGAATCAAAGATAAATAAATGAGGAGAAAAAGACTTTTAATTTACTTCAGAAAAAGAATACTGCAGGGAAATTATTTATGTAAATATAATTCAAATGAAAGTATAAATACGAGTAGTAGTGATAATTTATTATATAAAAATATATATAGTGAGTGAGAGGGTTAAATCTAATTTCGGCCTCCAAATAAATTTTGTATCGTGTATCTCTAGAGACATCGACTACTTGTCGTGGATTTTTCACATTCCTAGGTAGATGAGTGCTGCAGTTCGCACTTGCGATTCACCGTAAGCGTCTATTCTATGGTGTTAAGTAGACGAGGTCTGCCCAAATCGAGGTTACTTGAGGGGCCTGTAATAGCGAGGTAAACATTACTTGCTGAGACAGCATAAGCAAAATATGAAAGCATCAAAAAGTGTTGCAATACATCCTACAATGTAACAGAAATGGAAAACTTCATTATGACAGAAGCCTTGAACAACAGAATCAAAATCAAAACAATCTAAAAAATTTTGATAAAATTTTGATAAATTTTTAAACGTCATATCTATGTTCAACACATTTGGCAAATTTTGTAGTGAAGTACTTATACTTCAAAATAATTTAAGCTTTGAAAACAACTGTTTGAAGTAAATATTATTGTGATTTATCTTACTCGTCTACCAGTAACATGAGAATAAGACCACGAAATTCATCGTGACTGGGAGAGCAAGACCCCAGTATGGAAGGAGGGGGGAACGACTTCGAGGGTATTCCACTCCTCTTCCCCAACTATCAACCTCTCTAGAGGACTTTTGTTTTAGCGCATATTTACAGTGCTCCCATTCGGCTAAGACACTATACATTTAAAAACATCCATGCCTTCTCCGGTATTTTAACCCTTCTATCCGGGCCCTTCGGTATCGCAGTAGGCTTCCCAAACTAATATATCATCTCGGTCACGTTTTACATAAATTCAACAGCAAAGCCAAGAATTAATCAGAAAAAATACACAATATAATTCTTAATTAAATTCAGTACAAAAATAACATTACAATCGAAATAAAATCCCCTGAAGAATAAAAAATTATAAATAAAATATTTGATTTTAGAACGTTTAATAATTCATTAAAGCAGATTCTTTAAATTTTCGAGAAACACATTTTAGTATCTCCCCAAATAACATGAATTGAGATATTACTTATAAATATAACATATGAGAAATATTTTTGCAAAACCATTCTGTTTCCCAATTTAATTTAACTGAAACAATGTATACTTTGCCGAAGTTGAGATCAAACAGAAGCGGGAATAAGAAACAAAAATTCAATTTGCACTTTAATAAACAGAAATCGTATTGATTTCGGAACAATCAAACATAAGTTACGTTTCACTTCCTTCAGGCTCTAACCTTTCTGAGTACAGAAGAGTACATTCAGTTGATTCTTCTGATGAAACTTTTTTTTACGAAGTTTTCACCTGCAGCAATTTTAGACAGGATCGAAAATCCAATCAAGATCCGGGCAGAGACGTATGCGGTATTTTAGAACTTGTTTGAGAAGTGTCTTTTTCTTAACTACCGCTGCATACTTTTCGAAATCGATACGGTTGTGTAAAGCAACCACGTGCGTAGCTTGCTACATTTTAGTTATCTGCATTCTTAATAACTAAGCTGTACTTGACATTTTATTTCCACAAAATGTAATGTTTTGTATCATTGAAGTAAAAATTAAACCTTTAACTGTTATTAAGATCAAAGGTCTCCTAAGTCTCAAACCTAAGTTTTTTTGTCTGTATAACTTTTCAAATGTTGCTACCAAATGTTATCGTTAGGTATTATTTTGAAAGAAAAGTATAGCGAATATATACATAAAAATAGAACACGTATGTCAGTAGTATCAAAGTTAATCTATTATAGGAATGACGATACAGTAAACTATTGAATCTACTATAGGATATAATATATAGGATACATACTCTACGTGCTATATATGAGGGGTTAGGATACGTATGCTATATGCTGTATACCAGAGTTTACCAACCAAGGAAGGAATTACATAGTTTCAGGGGCGAATACGGTCATCCATTTATTTACCTGTTACATATTTAGTATATATTAGTAGCTTAAGTATACAGTACCTGTAGAGCATTTAGTTTCAGTTTATGGATATATAAAAGTACTTTTATTCAAATTTCGGTATTTATCAATATTTTCTATACTTGTTAAATTTAAAAATCACATTCAAAAATCAATTCAATTTAAATACACTGCTGGCCACCGTAAATGCAGCACCCTGAAGGAAGCATTAAAATAACATGAAATTTACAACATACATTAGCGGAAGTAAGATATGCAAATGATTGGAATTTCAGCGCAGACGCACATGACGCGCTCTGTGGCGCCACTTCAAAGCGCTATTTAAGGCTTGGAGTTTTCGACGATTTCGAGTTCGGCAATTGCGTCTTTCTTGTGGTTTTTTCAAAAAAAAGAGATCAATTATGCTTCGTAGTAAACAGCGATCATCGTTTGTTCAAATATCCGAGTTCGACAGAGGAAGGATAGTGGCCTACCTAGAGTGTGGATTCAGGGAAATCGGTAGTCGTGTTGGACGAAACCAAACAACTGTAATGCGAATATGTGACCGATGGATGCAGGAGGGTAAGACGGACCGACGTGTTCGATCGCATCCACCTCAGTGCGCCACTTCACGTGATGACAGGAACATTGTGCGCATGGCAGTGACGGATCGTTCAGTCACATCACGAACCATAGCACAGCACATTCTGTCTATAACGCATCATCCAGTGTCTGCGCGTACCATTCGACGCCGTTTACAGAAAAGTAGTCTGTCCGCAAGACGTCCGTTGCTTTGTCTACCCTTGATGCAGAAACACAGACATCACTGCTGCCAATGGTGCGATGAAAGAAGGATGTGCACGGCAGAATGGAATGAAATTTTCTTTACTAACGAGTCACGTTTCTGTCTGCAACACCATGATGGTCGGATTCGAGTCTGGAGACACCCTGGAGAGAGGATGCTGAACAGCTGCGTTATGCACCGCCACACTGGTCCTGCACCGTGTATTATGGTATGGGGCGGTATTGGATATCAGTTTCGCACTCCTTTAGTATGCATTGCCGGTACTATAAACAGTCAGCTCTACTTCTCCGAGGTGTTGGAGCCAGTTGTCCTTCCTTACATTCAGGGCTTCCCAACAGCCATATTTCAACAGGATAATGCGCGACCACACGTGCCACGCATTGTCCAAGGGTTCTTCGTCAATCGCCAGATTGAATTGCTTCTCTGGCCGGCTAGCTCTCCGGATCTTTCGCCGATAGAAAACATGTGGTCCATGGTTGCTGAACGATTGACCCAGATTACATCCCAAGCTGCCACACCAGATCAACTTTGGCAACGTGTGGAAGCTGCTTGGTCTGCTGTACCCCAATAACCCATCCAAAGTCTCTTAGAATCAATGCCGAGAAGTATGGCAGCGGTGATTTCCAACAATGGCGGCTACTCTGGCTACCGACTTCCTTATATTTATTTATTTTTAATTAACCCCCTTATTTTGAGTTAGTTAATTAATTTCTCCTTCTATCCCTTTGTGTTGTCTTGCAGTTTTTATTGGATGAATGTTCTCTTTCTGCCTGTAATAGTATATTTTGAGTTAATTTGTTTTACTTTATTGCTAGTTTTTTTTTCGCCCGGAGCTCTTGCTAAGGGATCCGGCTTCAGGTGATAAAATTTATGTTTTGTCATCTGCCGTAACATCCATGATTTAAGGAGGAACCGCGGGTCTCTGGCAGCCGTCGCTTTGGTTTGAGAGAGGGAAACCCTTTTAAGATCATTTGGTCTTTTAAGGACTAGGCGGATCGGGCCTCCCCGCATTTTACATTTCACTCTGGCTACCGATTCTGGAAGAAACCACACTTCACACAAGTCTATAAATTTAATCATTTGATACTTGGTCAACATGTTATCTACTAAATAAATTTTGTTGTGATATCTCTTGGCTTTCTTGGTATTGCAATTTGGGTGTCCAGCAGTGTACAACGGAGTCTTGAAGTAGCATCGCGGAAATTTTGACAAAACATTTTCTGACGGACAGAATGGCTTCCAGACTGTTGAAGGCATACCCCGGATGGAAGCGAAAGGGGGACCATAGTGAATGAATAAAAGAGCGGAAGGCCTCTGTCACAGATTTCCTTTCCATTGAAAAGTTACAATATTGTATTTCTTTTTCTTTTATAGATTACTGGCTTGTGTCAAATGCCCCTCGGGCTCAGGTTCGCCATCACTCTGCGTAACTTAATCTATGCCTATGCATTTATACAAGTAAAGTTTTGCCTCACTCTATTAGATTAAATAATATTGTAATGTTTAAATTTTGTATCAGTTTCTTCTGTTAATCAACTTTAGTCTCACCTGTCACGCCACCTCAAGATCTAAACTACCAATGTTGCAGAAATTTATATATGTTAATTCCAAATAAATATTGAGATTTATTTTTTTTAAACACTGGACCAATTTAACTTTTAGAATGAGTAATTCAATTTTCACAAGGCATTTTATTTAGACAAATTTGATAAACCGTTATGTTACACCTATATTTCTAGTTGATTTTGCTCTTTCAACCTTATTCAGTGCAATATTAGTACGCACTTTATTCGATTTGTTAACTACACTTCTTTTGGTACACATATATTTTGTATTGATATGCATGTCACTCCTATCACCTCATTCAGTGCATATTAAGTATTGATTTAATTACACTAGCAATGTTAGTGTTTTTTTATACGATCATGGCACCCATAAGAAATTATAGATGTTAATGTTAACTTTAAAAGTATAGAACACCTACAATACTTTATATTCCAAAGCTTCCCTTGCGCTATTTTCTGCGCAACATTTTCGTGAGCCATGTTTTTGCAGAAATGATTTCGACGGAAATTGACGACAGACACAAAGACAGGCAATACTCCTGTGTACCGTTGTCCATCGAGAAATAATGTAGCAGTTAGGCATTATCGAAAAAGCCAGTTAACAATGATCTAAATAGCGTCATTTGTTGACCATTATATGTATGTTGCCGTGAAAGACTGGTTCGGTTTACTTGACTAAGGCAAAGTACATGGTTATCTACTTAAGCTATAGGATACCTTCATGGACGATTTTTTAAAGGAAAATGGCTCCTATACGGATTACACATGGGGAAAACCACGAAAACGCCCATGCAGCTGGCCAGTTCGCCGAGATTCGAACCCCGTACTTAATTACCAGTGTTCAGCGACTTTACTATTAGGCCACTGGTGGACCCCATTTAATACTGATGTCTAAAAAATGTCGATATTCTCCGGTGACTTCATAATCGCTTTGGGAATGTCCTAAATATTACTAAATATCCTTATTTCTCACAGGGGCAAATATCGATGTTTAACGTTCACTAATGGCGAATGTAATATAAAAATAGTTTTGCTACTTTGAAACGGAAATATAACTTTTTAAATCATTCTTTATTATTAAAATATAATACGAATAAATTATAATACGATGTATGTTAAAATACGGGGAAAGTAACGGCCCGTGTAAATGCTTTGTTAAACCTAAAATGAACAGTACTTACTAAATCAGAAAAAAAAAGAACACCAATAATAAACGTGGACATAAATTTTGTGATTAACGTTACATGAATTTACTTAGTGACTGTTATGACACTTTGAACTGCATAAGATACCCTTGCTTTTATAGCTGCGTTTAATGATGCAACTCTTCTTTTCTTGATCAAAGCATGTGTAAGTCTTGCCGTCCATTGCTTCTCTCAAAGACGTCTTTTGAGAAGTAATCTCATCTACTCACAGTA
The DNA here is from genome assembly GCA_000611955.2 of Stegodyphus mimosarum. Classification (NCBI taxonomy): domain Eukaryota; kingdom Metazoa; phylum Arthropoda; class Arachnida; order Araneae; family Eresidae; genus Stegodyphus; species Stegodyphus mimosarum. Next base: position 94,000 of record KK120526.1, on the reverse strand, counting down.
ACTTTTCTTTACAAATTACGAATTGATCTAGGGTACAAAGCTGATTGAGGATACCAGTTTTTATCGCCAATTTATAAAAGCTGGAGTCTTCTGTTCCAACAATAACCGCCAACACATTTCGGCCATTTCTGGCTGTGTCTTTTGGGCACGTGAACTTAATCGCCGCAAGAACGAAAGAATTGACGTATTTGTTGCTTCTTCTTTCGGCATGTCGTTCTAATCCCATCCATAGTGCTTGTCGACACATGCCAACAATGGCCGAAATATATAAGAATGTAACCAAATAATTGGTCTTTCATCGACGAATTTGGTATATGTCAATATTCATGTGATATACGGACGTTGTCCAATTTTGGTCTTAGGCGGTAACATATACATTCATGGAATTATAGCTAATAAAAGGTATTGGAGAAAACGTTTTGATTATCCGTTCTTGCAGGGGGTAATCACTTCGTATTATTGGTTGGTAGTTCCTGAGCTTAACAACAATTTCTATTTGTAATCGCTGTATCCTTAGAAAAAGAAGAACATTTAAAAAATGTACCTTTTAACCCTACGACAAAATATCAGTTATAATCAGAGTATGTAAGAGAGCCCACCAGCGGCCGAGTGGTAACGACGCTGAACACTGGTAGTTCGGTCCGAGGTTCGAATCCTGCGAACGGGCTGGCTGCATCGGCGTTTTCATGGTTTTCCCCGTGTGTAACGTGTATACGAGCCAGTTTCTCTTAGAAAGTCCTCCACGAAGGCATTCCCCCTTTAGGCAGATAGCCCTCGTGTGCTTTGCCATAATTGAATAACCTAACTTAACCAGAGTATGTAAGATGTAGTATTAAGTAGTTATACTTTATGTCATTTTTGGTACTTACGTATTAATGCCTTGGTTCGATTTGGCACTTACGTATTATCGTAAGCACCTTAGTAGATGTAGCCAAATGTTCAGAATGTGTAAACTGGCAGCCATTCGCATAACCATTTTTCTGACAACCATGCTGATAACACGCATTCAGTCAAATCAATGTTTGTCATTTTCGGGAACGATGATGAAATATGTATGGTAAACAGATTTTGCGTGATGCTGAATTTCTGCAATTATTTCATTTTTTAAGCGACAGATTGCTGTATATGGGGAGAAGAAAAGCGTGAAAAAAACTAAAGTTTACCGAAAAAAGTTCCTTTTTTTAATGTATTATAGAATTCGTATTTAATAATTAAAATTTGTCTTTTAAATTGCTCAAGCGTGTTTCCTTTTAATAATTTAAAAATGTTTGCGCACTTAAGATATTAACAGTCTGTCAATCGTTTTATAAAAATACTTGAAAATCATCAAATCGTACCCGGCAATTAACATCTCCCATTTCATTTGTAAAAAATCGCCGGTAATTACGTATTAGCGCAACCATTTTGGAGCAATCTGGTAACTATTTACAGATTAAAAGGTAAAAATTACTTACCGGCTGCAAACTGGTGATTTTCGAGAATTTTTTTAAACGCTTTCCAAATACTGATATTTAACGTAAGTCGGCGAACATTAACAACATATTAAAAACACTTCATAAATTAGAAATAAAATTTTTAACTATTGAAAAGGATTATATGGTACATTAAATGCAATAAAACACTTAAAATTTTAACGATATTCTTCTTTCCTTTTTAATCCTAATCTTCTCTCCATGTATACAGCGTTTAAACAAAGCATTGCACAAAGTAGGCATTACGCACCAGTTATAGATCATACACATGTCATCATTACTCCCTTTAGTGATTTTATGACAAAATACTATATTCCTGCAGAAATCTTAATGCAGTTTCTTTCAGTGCTGTCATATTTCCGCAACAGATATTTTAAAATCGAGTGAAAGGCAAAAATCACGAATTTTATTCAAAAAAACGTTGGAGCTCGGAATGAACAGAAAAAAATTTGAAAATGGCGACATCGCTTGAGTGAAGGTTTTTTAACAGTATGGTTGGCTGAAGGATATTCATGCACGTGTTTACCAGAGTTTATACAATTTGAAAATCTGGCTACTTGTACTAAAATGTTTGCGACAGCATAGCTAAACGCGTGTAAATGCATGCGTTTATTTATTTATTTTAAAGATTCTAACCAATACGATGAAAAACAATGCATACATATATGGTTCATTTAAATTGAAAAGTCAAGTACGGAAATAGTTTATTTCAATGCTCATTGCAACGTTAGAAAATAAGCATATTTGGCACACTTGGTATTCCAGTTTCAAGATTGCGCAGATGGAATCGGATTAATTTCAGTATTATTAGGACAAAAATAGAGTATATTTTCTTTAAAGATTCTTTGTAATGTTTTCATCATTTCTACTTCTTCTGAAAAGAATAACTTACATACTAAGTTATTAAATATTTGTATAGGTACCCAAAGTATAGAAGCAGGTTAAGAGATCGTTTTCGCAGTCATTTGGAGATTATTGAAAATGTAATTGCAATCACCAGATGAACAATAACATCTTTTGAAGTATCGAATGAGCTCTAATGAATTCATTCTGGAAACATAAGCAGGAAAATAAAATATTACTCTCTACTTGTAATATGGTATGCAGCTGATTCGAAAAATGTTACCCAATAATGTCACAGAATCTCACTTCAGCCATTTATTTAAGGAGACAAAGCAAACGTCAAGTTGTTTTTCTGTCATACATGCTGTATGCTACATGCGGAAATTAATCCATATCAAAGACCGAAAAAAAACTTAAGTGTACGGAGAAATATTAAAATACCGTTTTGAAAACCCTGGAAAGAAATTCTCGAATAAAATTTATCTTTTATTCAATATTTGCAACGAATTTCTTTCCCAGCTGCCAGTTCAAGAGAAGAATTCATTTTCTATACCGGAAGAGATTAAAGAAAACCTCTACCGAGAGGAAGAAGAAGAAAAGAACTTGATATTGATGCGCGTGTTTCAAAAGAAGTAGTCCAAGCTCAACCAGAACCATCAATACACAAAATGAGGTTTTTAGAAATAGCCCGTAATGGAATTGGTTCAACGAAGTATTCTGGATAATCTTTCAAGTTGCAGACAAGGAACAAAACAAAGGTAAGCAAAATATCACATATAATATGAACAATATACCGTGCATCTTTTAGTTTAAGATTAAATAGTTTTCAAAATTAGGTACATTGCGGGAAAAAAATGGGCCAGTTCTATATCTCGCGTTCGACTGGGCCGATTGACAAAATTCAGCTTACGTTTTTCATGTCGCGAAAGCGCGACTTAGGATATGTATTATATTTATATATAGCATTGTACTAATAGAGGTATTTTGACACAAAATCGGACTTTTTTTTAAACGACATGACAATTTTTTTTAATTCTAAGACTCAAATTATGCCAAAGTGCCAAGTTTTGTAAAAATCGCAAACGTAGTTTTTAAAAAAGTGGCTCTCAAAATTTCAGCTCCTCCACGTTAATTGAATTTGATATATATTTATTAATATCTATTTTTTATTAAACTTACTTGATTTTTCTTTTCATATTTCGAAATTTAGGCTCATTCCAAATAAAATTCGCCCATTTTTTATGATTTATTTTTTAAATTTGTATTTTTAAATAATTTTTATATTCTTTCCGAAAAACATTTTGAATTATAACCTACAAAATTTTTGCCATCATTTTAAAGTGGATGTATTTCTAAGCATACCTGCAAAAAATAAGAGTTTTTTATTCAAAACTTCCTAAGATATACATTAGTTTACATTTTGGTGCCTTTTGAAATTTGGCGTATTAATTATAAGCGATAGCAACGAAAATGTGGTTTACGCGCTTTGTTAAAATTATTTGAAAGTATGAACGATGTGTTTTTTTTTTCGCTAGTGGACAATGAAAAAAAGAAAAGGAAAATAGGTTTATGTAAGTTAAGAAGTTCGCTTAGTGAATTATTCTTAGCGCAAACTGAAAAAAAAATGCGCCAAGATAAATTTTTAAATTTCTCCATAGTTTTTCCGTAAAAATTAAAAAATTTAATATTTAGGCATAATTTGAGTCGTAGATTCGAAATATGGAAAAACAAATTTGTATGTTTTTTCAGAAGAAGTTCGATTTTGTGTCAAAATACCTATGTTTGAACAACGCCTTTTTTTTAGCGCAGTGTACTTGTAATAGCCAGTTTGCTTAAAGTTCTTGTGCAAGAAAGCATAAAACAGAGAGACAAATATCTAATTTTCCCAGCACCATTCCTTTTGTCAGCACCAATCGACAAGCCTTTTCCAAATTCTTGATAAAGCAACTCGCAAATTAGTCTCGCAAATAATAACTCGCAAATTAGTGCGTATCATTGATAAGCTCTCTTCTTTAAACTTGGACTTATGCCAACCATCATAGGACTTTATTCTGCATATAAGCTCCATACGAATTGGCATATATGATTTCTGCACAACTATACTTCATTACCTAATATCTGTTATAATATTCTATAGTATATCCATATGTATTTACTTATTGTATCACGCAGCCTTACTACATCTTTTGTATTAATTTTACTTATTAGGCATATCATACAAATCTGGATCATGGTGGACGTGGTGCTGTACTAATTAACTGTATGGTAGAGGCATAGTGCCCACGTCGTCCGTTCCTTATCCTTATCCTTATCTAATTTTGAATATATAATAATTAAAATGTAAAACTATTTATGTTCTTTACATAAAAATTATTAAAACAGTTAATAAAATGATCAGTGCTAAAGCGCAAAACACAAATAAAAAACAAACGACAGTGTACAAGTATGTAATATGTAGCATTAGAAACATAACACATTAATTGTAATAGCCTATTTTAATATATTTTTAATTATACCAGTTAGAAGTTTTACTAAGAAATTAATATTGATTTAAACTATTAAAATGCATTTATTGATTTTATGTTGCTCAGTTTCTTAAACAATTTCACTACAATTAAATTAGGAAAAGAATTTAAAGTCTTCTGTTTCACTGAATAGCAACATTTTGAGACCTGTATATGCGCGAGATCAGCGATGAGTAAACTGTGCAATGACAACGGTTGGCCAGCGTGTGTAGATGACGTTATAGGAATTTTTCATCGTCTTCTCTGCTTGCCATCGTTGTGTAACTGGTAACAAGTTTGAACTAAATTGGAAGATCAGTGATTAGAATCTTTACAAAACATAGCAGATTTTTCATATCACCACCTCTGTAAACAGTTAATGTCTTTACAATGTTTGCTGAGTTCCAAGAATTACGGGAAGAATCTAAACACTTGTTTTGTGTACTTATTTAACGCTGACAGGAAACACATTTCTGACGTTAGGTTTAATCTTTAATCTGATTTATGTCTTTGTATTTTAATGTACTTTTCTTTTAAAACAACAGGTTTAATTAATTTTGTCATTTCCTAATTTATTTTATTTAACAATTTTCATTTATTAAATTGCACTAATACAATATTCTGATAAAATAAATATAAAATAGTAAATCTTTTATAAAGAACATGAGGAAATAAACTGAAAAAATATTAATTAATTAAAATGAATTAGACTATGAAACATTTGTGCTTGAAAATGAATAACCTAACAAATCAGAGATAAAAAGATTTTTTTTAAAAAAAGAGAGAAAAATATAAACAAAGATGATTTAGAACGAACAACAAATGAATCAAAATAAGAAATTTTCAAAACCTCAGGACTAGCAAAGAAAATACCTTGCAAATTAAAAAAGGAAACAAGGCAGTAAAAAGAAGGAAAACAAAAAAATGAAGAATATACTTCCTCCTATTCGCGCTGAGGAACAATTACTTTTGAAAGTTTACAGTCATTTTACGATTTTCTTATGCAGTTAATTGCGAACAGAAATTTCAACCCAAGAACTGAGCTTTTAAAATTAATTAATTGCACGTATGTTGCTTGCTTTATTTTTTGCAAGTGTATAGATTTCCCAAGAAACGCCAACGCAATTTTGCGGCAATGTTCATAAATGAAGTAATTTTTTCAGCAAATACACTACAGAAGTATGTAGTCATTTCTAAAAATAATTGAACCTAGGTATGAAAAAGTTAGATAAGGTAATAAGACAATGGCTCTTTACATAATTATTTAAACAAATTCTAGATGACTGTACAGCTTTAAAATTACAGAAGGCAAATAAAACAGAACGCAGGGCACGTTGTTAGAAAATTAAATGTAATACACATATAAAAAGGGTAAAAGCTGCTCAGTCAGAATAATAATTAGTGACCCTGAATACCGTATTGAAGGGCCCGTGTTCTAATCCCGGAGAAGACATCGATGTTTTTAAATGTAGATTATATAAAGTATCTATGCAGCATGGGAATGCATTCAAAAGGTTACAACCGAAAACATCGCTGACGAAAACGTCTCGGAGGAAACAACGTAAAGCGAAAACTTCGCGGTACAAAACATCGAGAGAGAAATAAAAACAGATAGAAAACATCGTGGTCAAAAATAAAGCGGTTCAAAAACTTCGCAGTTTAAAAATATTGTCGTCGAATTTATCGTGGTAAAAAATAAAGTATCTACAAATCATTGCATGACGATAGCATCGCACGTATGTCTTTTTCAAATCCCATACTGACATATTATTTAACTGACTTTCGTCATAACTAACCTATCGACATCCAAAAGACTGATTGCACTCTATACATGAAAATGTTAACGAAACTTTAAGAATAAATGGAAACAAAAAATTATAAATTTCATTAAAATAATATCAGATAAACAAATGTGAAAGAAAATAATCTGATAATTAACTAAGCAATTTTTTAGAGGTAACCTCATGCATTTATTGATCTTCCATTTTATTAAGCATTTTTAGACTGTATTCTTCATAAAACATTATCAGTAAAAGTTTATAAAAAGGTTAATTTATTAATAACCTTTGTTAATTAACTACGTAAATTTAAAACTCTAATAAGTTTTATAAGTTGCATTGATTTCCTACTCATTTTCGATTTTTTATGCTTAAGTTTCCTTCTTATTTTTTCAGCAAAAATTTATTAATTCATTCGAAAATATGAAATATAGAATTAAAAGAATCCACCTTTCCTTCTTGTGCTCCCAAATTATTATGCAAACAAGCATTTACAACTTCTGAAACCTGAAAACACATGTGTGCGATGTTATCGTACGCGATTATATGTTTTGTAGGTACTTTATTTTTTAACAGGATATTTTCCCAGACGATGTTTTTAAAATGAGTTTTTTGATTATCTTTTTTTTAATAGAATGAAGAAAAGGTTTCAAGATTAGAGCGGCTAAGTTTTTGAACCGCTTTATTTTCGGCCACGATATTTTGTACCACGATCTGTTAGAACTGCTATGTTTTCTCTTTGCTTTCTTTTCTCCTATGGTGTTTTGTACCGCGACGTTTTCGCCTTGCGTTGCTTTCTCCGCGACGCATTCGTCCGCCGCATTTTTCCCGCGATGTACACCGCGGAGGACGCCGTTCAAAATATACGGCGAGCTGAAAGTCCTCTCGAGCGGTTTGGAGGCAGAGATTTTCGAACCTCTCTGTTCCCCTTGGATAATCTCCTTCAATATTATGGCGGCAAAAGGCAAATTCGCATTGTCATCTACATGGTGCTGACGTTTGCCAACATAAAATTTGTGCGCTTGTTCTGATTAGATCGAACAGAAGAGATTAGAAACAACAACAATATCAGAAATGAAAAAATTTTTATAATTTAAATACAGAATCATTGATTTTAATATCAGGTACAGGTCTTACGTTCATCATGTGCACAGGTTATTTTCAGTCGCGTAAATCTACATGATATTCACAAATTTTAGGTGATCATTTCGTAAAATATGTCATTCAAGCAGACTTTTAGTAGTATATTTCTGTAATAAACTCATAAATTTTTGAATTGTTTGATTGAAATATTACTTACCCTCTTAGTAGCTTTGATTATTCGTAGCTAATCTAATAGAAACAATTTCTTTCTATTTTTTCTACAACATGAATCCAAATAACTGTTTCATAGATTGTACGTCTTTGGTTTTAACTGGTGTATAAGACAAAGCTCCAAGAAAATCAAATAAATGAAATTAGAGTCTACTTCAGTTCAGAGAATTCTCTTGAGCAGTCTTTATTTTTCTTGTTCCTATAATATATCGTACTCAATCAAAAACAATTATAATACAACATCTTATTTAATAAATACCGCGCTATTCGTTCTACGATTAATTTCTTGACTAATGATAAAACGCCTGCCAGTTCAGATTCCAGACTTTATGTCTCCAGAATTTTATCAGTCCATAGAAAGGAAATATATTTTTTCTCATGTAATTATTTAATATTTTGTTGTTTGGAGAAGCTAAAAGTAAAACGAAACCTTTATTCGCTTTGAAAAGAACTTTGAAAAGTCGTTAGTACCAGACTATAATAATATATACCAGATTCTTAAAGATTCTTAAAGATTCTTAAATATACCAGATTCTTAAAGATAGATTGCAAGCAAACATGCAACTCAGGATCAGCGCTATAAAGAAGTTGCAAAGTTTTCGGAAATACGTTTCATTTTATAAGGAATGAGAAATTTAAATCATAAGTATGCAATAGAAATATGATATTGAACCATTATATCTTAGATGAAACACTTTATAAATATTCTCTAAAAATAAATCCTCGTAATTTATGGCAGAGCGAGTATCACTAAAAATTTGAAAAAGATTTTTATTCTCTCTTACTATCAGAGGCAGATGAAGTAAAACTCTCGTGAATGAAGTTTCAATTAATGTTAACTCTGTTCATCGATTGACGATGCTGAAGGTAGTCTGTGAGCTAAATTGATTCAGACTACTCGAGACTATGTTCTCGAAAATAAAATACAGTTTAAATAACTACAGTTTTATAAATTGTTCAAATATCGCTAAACATCGTTGCTTTGGTTATACGGTTCTACACAGTTGTAACAATCGACTAGAGCTGTAAATACTGATAGATGTTTTATCAGCCCATTTTGCTTCTCAGCGGCCATGTTGCAGCGGCCATGTCAACGGCCATGTTGCGTGCGATTTAATGTGCTCTTAGATTTGCGTCTATATTTTAGTAAATATGATACTTTTCCAAGTTTATATGCTTGTTTTACATTATATTTGTGTTTCGAATTTGAAATAAATCACTGGATAGAACATGCAAGCTTTTCCAAGCGATTTGGATAACCTGAAGTTCCGGAGTTGGCTAAACTTAACCTGCGAGTTTGTTTATGTCTGTTATTTTCTAGTTGTTTGAGAAACGTTGCTTATTGGAATTTCATGCTGTGTATGTCATGCTTTTATTAATATTGCTTAAGACTTTTCACATTTTCTTTGATTCTTAATGTTTTTAAGCATCTACTCAATTTACATGTAGCCTATCTATAAAACTGGTGTGCATTGAATTTTAATGTGGCGTAAAGTAAATTGAAGACTTATTAAAAATTGCTTACGTATTTTCACATCTGTATTGAACTTGTTTCCTGTACTGTTTATGACTTTTGAGGATTTGAGAATTTACCTGATTTATATGAAGTTTATTTAAAAATTTCTGCGTGCTTTGAAGTTTAACACCGTTCTATGATTACTTCTACATCTGCTTTATATTACTTATGAGCTTTCATGCTTATAATTGATTCAATACAGTATTTTTAAACTGCTTATATATATATATATATTAGATTTCGCGTGGGTCAGGCTTTAACTTATTTACTATCGAAAAGTTTTGCACGTTGGTCTTATCTTTTATCCTATTGACTATTATTAATACTTTGCGCAGAATTCTATACATGTGAAAAAGATTTTATGCTATATAGTGTCTGTAAATCTGTGAATATTGTTTTAATTTAGAATATGAAATTTTTTTTATCTGCATACTTAAATTATGAGTGCTTAAATTTTACTTTTCGCGGTGAGAGGAGAATTTATTTGATATAATGAGTTTTCTGTAAGAATTATCTTCAGTATTAAAGACCCATACATAGTGATCATTGATTTTACTTTAATGTTGAATAAAATGGAGGGTGAAATTATGAAATTGACTCAAAAAGGCGTAATGAATCGGGATTTAATTGTTGAAGATATAAATGAGATATATGATAACGATATTGCAAAAAATAATAAAATTTAGAAGGATTATCAAAGAGTCAAAGATATTATAGTAAATGAAGATAAAAGTGGAAAGGAAATGGAAAAGATGAATGAAGTTGAAAGTGATAACGACAGAAAGCTGCGCGAATCCAGAAGTTGAAGAATCCGTCAGATCATTGAAAAGTATATTGGCCGTTACTAAGACCATGTATCAAGTAGTTGAATGAATGAGAAAGACCAGAATTAGCAAAGAGATATCAGACAAAATTGTTGAGGGTCTGGATAAGATCGTTGAATTGGTCATGGAACAAAATCTTAGACTTATAGAGACAGATATTACTATGACTTATCAAGTTAGTATTGAAGAGGAAATGAGATATATTGCGGATTCTCTGGATGTTAAGAGAACAAGGAAAACAGTCGAATGGCGAAATTATTAAAAACTATAATGACGATGTAACTAGAGACGCAGAGTTGATTATTAAGGTAAAAACTCCTGATATGGATGAGTTTGGATAAAATCTCAAGTTCTATTCGGCCAAACGATCTTGGTATTAAAATGGTGGATTCTTTTCAAAAAAAGAACGGGAAATTTGTTGTTAGATTAAAAGATGTGGAGGAATTGAAGAAATTAGAAAGAGCTATTGAGAACAAATCATCGCTTAAAAGACTTGTAGAAATTCGGAGAAGTAAGTTCATAAAACCGAAGATTATTATTTATAATGTTTCGCAGGAGGCTGAAAATGAAAAAAAAAATTAGGAAGTTTGAAATAAGACTGCTCCTGTGATGGGGGATGCGTTAGATTTCTTTTTTATACTGGTAAAAATGGAAAGGAGCTTACTTCTCATGGGGTTTTCCATGTGGATAAAATCTGTCAAGCCCAGATTTTGCAAAATGAGAGAGTTATGGTAGGGTGGAAGTCTTACCCTGCCAGATTGTTTGTTCAACAGAAGAGATGTACAAATTGCCTTCGTTTTGGCCATATTAACGCTTATGCAAAATTGAAACTGTTTGTCACACCTGTCCAGGTCCAGGTTTAGCCAAAGACTATTAAACTTAATTTAAGAAATGTATCAATTGTAAAAATTTTAACTCTAGGAATAAAATGGATATAGATGATGGGCACGAAGCTATTTCTAAGGAATGACCAGTTTTTACGAGAGGGTTTACACAGTCCAGTCACATTAATGTGACCACCGCGTACTTTCCATGTCAGAGTTAAATAACCAATCACAGAAGGCAGGTGGCAGCACAGTGCAGTAGAGCGTATATAAAGGGTGTGTGAGGGCTTCGCAAGACATTTCAATCGTTGGCGTAATGCAGAAACGAAGCGATTTATCCGACTTCCAAAGGGCATGATCATTGGCTTTCGGGCCAAGGGTGGAAGCATTTCCGAAACGGCTGAGTTTGTGAACTGTTCGCGTGCCGCCGTGGTAAAAGTGTACCGTGCATGGCAAAATGGGACTGTCCAAAATCAGCGACGTGGCAAATGTGGTGCACCACGGGCTTTAGATGACAGAGGCGAACGACGGTTGCGGAGATGCGTTCGGGCAGATAGACGGGCTACCGTTGAGCAACTGACCACCAAAATGAACCAAGGGGCTACCAAAAGTGTCTCCCAAAGTACTATTCAGCGAACATTGCTGCGTCTGGGCCTCCGAAGCAGACGCCTGGTTCGTGCACCTATGCTGACTGCTGTTCATCGACGGCGAAGGCTAGAATTTGCACGCCAGTACAGCAGCTGGACGTCCACTGAGTGGCGACAGGTTGCGTTTTCGGATGAATCGCGTTTTATGCTCCATCGGACAGATGGACGTTGGCGTATAAGGCGTGAAACCTCTGAAAGGAACCACCCTGCAACCATTGCCGGAACGGTCCAAGCTGGAGGCGGGAGCATTATGGTCTGGGGAATGTTTTCCTGGCATTCTCTAGGTTCACTGATCATTGTGGAAGGCACAATGGATCAATACAAGTACGCATCTGTCCTTGCGGACCATGTTCACCCCTACATGCGCATTGTTTTTCCTCAGGATGATGGCATCTTCCAGCAGGACAATGCGAGGTGCCATACAGCTGCCAGTGTACGTGCGTGGTTCGAAGAGCACCAGGATGAGTTTACCGTCCTCCCCTGGCCAGCAAACTCACCTGACTTAAACCCAATCGAGCATCTGTGGGACCATCTCGATCGAGTTGTTCGCGCCATGGATCCTCAACCGCGTAATCTAGCGCAGCTGGCCACGGCATTAGAGTCGGCATGGCTCAACATCCCAGAGAACCCCTTCAGGGACCTATGTGACTCTTTTCCTGCACGTCTCGCAGCAGTCCGCTCTGCGAAAGGTGGTTATTCTGGCTTTTGACAGATGGTCACATTAATGTGACTGGACTGTGTATATTAGGGAACATATGAATTTATGAACTTATGAGTTTTAACTGTGTGTCCTTATATGTTAGTTTTACTAATTTAATATCTCACCTCGGAATGCATACTTGAGTTTCACTGTACAAATTTTACTGCGGATTTTTTTCTGCTTTAATTTTTCCTGGCTTGATTAATTTTAATTTATATTGTTTTAGGAGAGATTTTACCTTTATACGTCTTTTAGATTAAGTTAAATTAAAATTTAGAATTTTTACTGGATACAGTTTTTAATGTACCTTATTTAATGAGGTTTTTAAGCATTAATTTGAATCGTTGTCAAGCAGCTGCCATACAGCTCTCTGCGATTGATGAAATTTTGACCAAGACCCCAGACGTTATTTTGATTTAAGAACCATATTGCATTGAGGGCGCCCTTGCATATAGTAATAGAAATTCTAGAGCTGTTTATAGAAATTGTGGGAGAACGTCCATTATTGTCGTTAATCCCGATATTAATTTTACTGCAGATTACTCTTTAGATGTTATCACCTCTATAACAATTAATACTGATAAAGAGTAATATGGAGTTGTGTGTGTTTACTTTTGCCCAGCAGAAGGTATAAATTTATATCTCTTTGAATTTGATGACATTTTAAATTTATATACAAAATTTTTAATTTTTGGGGATTTTAAGGCAAAGCATTTTACTTGGGGAGCTGCATCTGTTCATGCGAGAGGAGTTTTAGTGAACGACTTTATTGTATATAGAAATCTTTTATTATTCAGTAAATTAAACTACGTTTTGAAAAGTAATTGCTGTTATGATGGATTTTTAAACACGCAACTCAAAAAGTCAAAACAAAGGAACAGTGTTTAAAAGGCCTAATGGTAATCGACAAGAAATTATAAAGGATGTGAAAAGGGAAATTTTAAACGAGATCTTGGGAACTAGTATCTCTATACAGAATAATTTTGATTTCATCTTAGAAAAAATAAAGGAATGTAATGCCGATGATAAAGAATTCATGCTAGATCAGATTCGGACAGCTATATCACAGCTTCGTACAATGAGCTCCCCTTGTTTGGACTACACGCGGGCATAGTAAAGATGTTGCTTGAGTTTTATCCTAGCTTTTACCAGCATTTATACAATAAGTATTTGTTATATGGTCTCTTTCCTGAGATTTGGAAAATTGCGAAACTAGTTCTCATACCTAAACGTAATAATAGAATGAGGCCAATATGTCTCATAAATGTTACAGGAAAGGTGCTGGACAAATTGATTGTAAATCGCTGACAATATTATATAAAAAAGAAGAAATTTATGTCTTCTAGTCAATATGGTCGTTGTGCCGGGCGGAGTATAGAGGTTGTATTATATTATATTATTAATTTTATAAGAGATAATAAAAAGATATATCATGTGGTGGCCGTCTCTTCTGATGTGACTGGAGCATTTGATTCTATTCTTTGGCCGTCACTCCTTGTCAAGTAACTTGAATTGAAGATACCAAGGAATATTTTAAACATTACTACAGATTATTTTAATAAAAGGAAGATTGTGTATGAGAATGAAGATGGTCAATCTATAATCATTGATTCTAGCAAGGATTGCCCTCAGGGGTCTTCTAGTGCTCCTCTGTACTGGAACCTCATTGCAAGTGATTTATTGTAAAGACATTTTTCTGAAAATATACGTTTGTTAGCCTATGCTGATGACCTTCTGGTGCTTATAAAGGGTAAATCTTTGGAAATAATAGAAGGTTATTTTAATGAATTGGTTCTGTAATTAGAGGATTGAGAGAAATAGAAGGATTAAAGCTTGATATTCAAAAGACAAATGCTGTGTTCTTTCCCCGTGCAGGAAAGCAGATACAAGAACCAAAGTTGAAATATAAGAATCAGAGAATAAAGTTTAGAAAAGAAATTAAATATCTTGGTGTGATTGTGGACGATATATTAAATTTTGTTTACATTTTAGTATGGTTCATAAAAAATCGGAATATATTTTAAATTAATATAGAAGTAATTTCTCCAGTGAAATTCTGTCTATGAAAAATGCCATAATAAGGCAAGATCAACGAGAATGTTGTGATTCCTCGAATTATGTATGATATAAGCGCATGGGGTTGGTTAGACTTCGTATGAAACTGGACACAATGCAGAGATCTTGGTTACTAATACTTCCGAGATGTTTCAGAACGACCTTTACTGAGGTTGTCTGTATCCTGGCCGGTGTGCCCGCTCTCTCCAAATTATTTGTTTTGTATTATGATAAATTTCGTTTAAGAATAGGAAATATTGATTTCAAACTATATGGAGATTCTATTGTCACACGGTGTGCTTTTAAAAAATTTGATTTCAATTTGATTCACCCTACTGAAAGAATTTTTATTCCGTATTATTTCGACGCTCCAAAAATAGGAGAAATTGACATTTATACAGACAGGACAGATCTGGAAGACATTATTGCTTTCACATATGTTATATATTATTATGGAACAGAGATTAAGAATAATAAATTTAAACTCAATATTTATAACTCAGTTTATCAAGCGGAAGCTATGGCTATTTTTTATTCATTGAAATGAATTAAGAAGAATCTTAAAAAGGGAAGTATGATATACATATTTATTCTGACAGTTAGACAGTTCTTCAAGCTCTCTCACGACCTGATCAAGCCAATCCTTTAATAGTAGATACTAGAGAATTATATAAAGAATTGGGAGAAGATCAAAATATTGTGTTTAAATGTGTGAAGGCACACGTTGGACATTTTGGAAATGAGAGGGCGTACGCACTGGCCAAGGAGGCAATTTCCGATGTTAATGCTCGTGATATTGATGTACACGGATCAACAAGGAAAGTTGTGACTATTATGAAAAATTATATTTGTGATGAATGGAGAGAGGAAGGGAAAAGGTCTGATCGAAATGAAGGTTGTATGAAATTTGTTAAACTTTAAAAGGTTTATGTTACTCAGACATTGACGTTAACCAAATCATTACAGGTCACGGCCGTTTTCCTTTCTATTTTAGAAGGTTTAATTTACAAGAGTCTGACTTCTGTGTTATCTGTAAAGAACCTATCACTGCGCAGCATCATGTGGAAACATGCAAATATTTAACTAATATCAGGAATGACTTTAAGAAAAATGATGTTTTTAATATATATGTTATTTTAAATGATTTTAAAAGACTGAAAACATTTGCCAGGAAACGGATGGAGAAGATTAATCATGATAAGCTTGCAGTAGAGATTTTGACTTGAACTTTGTTTTTTAATTATTATTCGTGTCTTTTTTGTTCGATATGTTGTTTCTAGTTGCTGTAGCGCAGCCCGCAAAAAAGGCCATAGGGCCATGTAAATCTGCCAGGAGGGTCGGGCTGCGTCCCTCATATCATATCATATCTTACCTCTGAATTAGAGAGAACACAAACTCAGATGAAGGTATAAAATAAACTTTTTAATTAACAATTTAGCATGACTGTTATTAACATAGCAGATCACGACTTTTGCAGCTTGTCCAAAATTTATAACAAATGTAAAAATCAAATTAAAATATTAAATGTAAAGCTACATGAAAATAAATAAGCTGTGACTCATTTATGACCATTTTCACGAAGCTATTATGGCTAGGGAAGCTACGTTTGTCTGTAAGTGCGTCATTCCATCTCAGCAAAGTTCCAAGCTACCTCCTAACATCAAATTATCTACAATAAATCATTACATAAATATATATGGGGGCATACCGTTCGCCTGAAGTTGAGTCCAGGCCGACCTGCAAGTGTTCAGCGACTTTACCGTTCGGCCGCTGAAATTGCTGGAATCTGAAACAGCGGCAGAACACTTCAGATAATTTGATTACAATTATGTTGCTCTTCGTATTGTACTATTGGTCGCCGCCCAGCCGTTATGACGGCCACCCCACCGAATGGCCCCGGCTGGAATTCTGAAGAAGGCATAGATGCTTATACACTGACTACCAATAAGTATTTGGATACATGTGATAGAAAAGAAAAACTAACTTTACTCAAAATCAATAGTTGATAGAGCCTCCACTAGAGGTAATTACAGCGTGGAACCTCCGAGGCATACTTTCCACAAGTCTTTGTATGACAGCTAGTGGCATTTTCTTCCACTCGTCTTGGAGAAGACATAGAAGTTCCTTCACCGATTTTGCACGGGTAGTGCACCCCTGAATTCGGCGATGCAACTCGTCCCAGAGGTTCTCGATAGGGTTCAGGTCTGGACTCTGGGCAGGCCAGTCCATTCGATGAACTCCATTAGCACCATACCAAGCCTTCGTTAAAGTCGAAAAATGACAACTGGCATTGTCGTCCTGAAAATCGGGTCCACCCCGTAAAATTGCCACAACGTAGGAAGCACATTGTCATCCAAAATAATTCAGTAGGCATCGGAGTTGAGCTTACCATGAATGGGGACCAAGGGTCCCAGCCCATACCAGGAGAAACACCCCCAGACCATAATTCCACCTCCGCCGAACTTTACTGTTAGCACAATGCATTCTGACAGGAGAAGTTCTCCAGGTAGACGCCAGACCCTGACCCTGCCATCCGAACGGTAAAGGGTGAACCTTGATTCATCACTCCAAAGAACCCGTTTCCACTGATCTACGATCCAATTTTGATGTGCTTTGCACCACATTAACCGAGCAGCGCGGTTGGACTTTGTGATCAAAGATTTATGGGCAGCAGCACGACTATGAAAACCAAGCAGATGTGCTTCCTTACGCATGGTATTTATTGAAACAATACTCCCGGATGCCTGTTGAAACTTCTCATGGATGAGGGCCATCGGTTGGGTGCGGTTCTTCCGAATTCCTCTGGACAGCCCTCGTCGGTCTCTATCTCCCAGTTTCGATGGTCTGCCGACTCGGGGCACATTCCGACAATCACCGCTCACCTTCCACTTCTTAATCACATAGGCCACTGTCGATTTTGGATACTTCGGATCGCTAGATATGTCCCTTAAGGATCGGCCATATTTGTGATACCCGATAATTATACCTTTCTCGAAATCAGAGAGCTCCGAACTGCGAGGCATCTTGCATGCGACTAAAGCCGATGCTGTTTCCTACACGATATATACCGGCGGAGTCCGTGACGTACCTTAGAACCGCGGTTATCGTCATTTGCATATGTGTCCAAATACTTATTGGTAGTCAGTGTATATGTATAGAGTCTGTGCGGCAGAGGGACATTCAAAATAAGTGGGGAACAGAAAGTGCTGTCGACTGATAATTTTTAAGAAAAAAGGGTTGGAAGTCCTTGGATCACTCCACGGTCCTTGTTGACCTTCAAAACTTGAGCGGAACTGCATATTTAGCGTGGCAAGACTATCCCGCCTACTTCTGCCTATCTATGCTTGAATATTTATACATATGTTTCGATAGATTTCAAATGCTGCTTTCGCAACTATAACTTGAAGCTTAGTTACAATATTTTACACTGAGAATAGTATTTTCAAAATAAGAACATTTTAATATTTGGAATGATAAGTTTGTGATGGAAAGAGACGTCGCATTTTAACTCTTTGCTTTTCTGCCACTTCTTGATGTTTATCTAATGAAGCATGACACTAAAACGTTGATGGACGTGAAAAAGATGTTTTAAAAGGAAATGTAAATTTAGAGCAAAAGGGGTAGTTTATTATTTATAATATTTCATTTAATTATATTTCTAAAACAGCAAAATCTTAATTTTATATTATCCAAGATAATCACGAAAATCATACATAAGATGCAAATCAAAATGTAGCATTTCATTATCATAAACAAGTCTTATATATATTCACTGAATATTACAATTACTGAGACCTTATACCATTCACAATTAGGGTGACCAGTTCTGTGTGAGACAACACGAGAGCCAGCGGTATACACTGCAGGATATTCAGAGTACTGACATATCCGAACAATGTCCGTCACTGAATAATCTGTTCTAGGTTAACTAAATTGCAGGGAAATTTGTCCCATATGATTTTAATAGGTGCTGAGAATGGGGTAATCGTGACATTCGTGTTGGACAGCTCATGATTCTAAATGAGGTCTCTCCGAGAGGGCCGTCCCATAATATCGAAGGATGGCATTATATCTGTCTAAGAACAGAAATTTGAGGAAAATAAGAAACTATTGTATATTAGATCTGCAAACTAGCTACTAGAGGAAACGCATCTTTGTGAGCAATAGTTAAAAGTATTTGATTAGTTTGGAGGTAATGTATCGGTACAACAGTAGTTGTAGATACTAAGTATAAAACTTTGAGTATTTAGAGATCTTTTGAAACTAAATCTGTAATGAAATGCGTTTAGAAGTTCATCTGTGACATAGAATACATTAATAAGAAAGATATCGGAGAGATTTTAACACACAGCGTTTAAATCAATTTAGGCAGTAAAATAAAATAACTATAGGCGTATATATATAAATTAAGTAAAATTCAATTGATGGAAAGCCTTACAGGAAAGTACAGTGCATTTCGAGAGAAACAAACATAATGTCTCGCTTCTTTCTTTCAAATAAATAAATAACTATAAATGAAAAAAAAATCTGAAAGCTTTCAGTTTTATATTACGCCCAAAGGGGCTTTTTGTTAATTTTTTTGTTACATTTATTTATTAGATATTATGTTCTTCGCACTTAACCGTATAAAATTCAATTCAACAGCAATATCATGAAATATTTAAAAGCAGAACATCTTTAGAATTTCCGATACGCAGTCTTGCGCGCTGGAGATAAAAATGCTTTTTTCTGTACCATTGTTCGCTTTGTAATCGTTGCGTTTGTTAATAAAAAATTCGTTAACTTTTTATAAAATATGAAATAAATAATAAGACAAATTCGAAATTCAAAATTCGCGCGTCCAAATGCCCATGTTAGGATGGAGGACAATGTTATTCAAAATTTGATGATTGTAGGTACTTTTGTTTCTTCACAATGCAAGAAACATGCATAATTCATTCAGATTAATCCATTATTTAGTTTCTTTTAATGTAATAAAAAGCAATAATATTTGGTGGCAACAATTTGAAAAGTGATACATCGTATTTAAGTGCGTCAATGAAAAATGGCGTTTCGAGACTACTTGGCAAAATGTCGCTTCGAGTCCCATTGGCAACAAGTGCCGTTTCGAGACTCGGCAGCCCAGCTCAGCTTTCGGCGAAAAATAATAAAATATTCTGCTCTGTGAGATGGGAATACGTTTTCTAAATGAGCAAAGTAAAATAAAGGAATAAATGAAAAATTAACAGGTTAATATAAAAGGTGTTAAGTAATACTAATTCAACAAATAAAAAAATCTTTTATATTATTTTCGAAAGATTAAAGTCAAAGGTATACCCTAATAAGAAAACCAACAGTGATTAATTATAGAACATTTATTCATTTCTCCTTTTCTCATATACCATTTGTGACATTCATTGAGAAATTTCAACTGTCTGTTAGTAAGGCGAGCGCATGCTAAAATGCTGATTTTATTTACATGCGAATACATTTAAAATGTGGACATATGGTTAATCCGAACACTTTATATGATACTAGGAACTAAAATAAAGTGAGATATTGATATTGTTTTAATAGCAAACCACTCTTTGTGAAAGTAAGAAGAATTTTTTTAAAAAAACGCCTTTTCTGAAAATTGAGGAAGAAAATCATATTACGTAAATTTGCAGTAAGTGCACGGAATTTGCTCATAAGAAACTTGCGTTCATTTACTTCATAACGGCATCGGGAAAAGTAATAATTTATGAATTTTAAGGATAATAACATGTTCTCGGAATTGTCCAAGAACTTTATATTCTCATTTTATATAAAAGACAAAAGAAAGGCGATATCCAGTGTTTTATATCTTATTTCTTTGTAGAAAGCTTTAGTTTTATTCCCTTATAGATGTTTTATGAAAAATTGTATCTATATTAAAACTTGCGAGTAATCATTTGTTACATTTTTTTCTGCTGCTCTTCAAATTTCGTCAATTTAGTTTGGTATAAATATTCTTTACTGGCACCTTGTGCAAGCAAGCCTCCACATTATGCAGCGTGAGATTCTAACTGCAACCGAAGCTTAATCACAAGGCGAATTTGAAGGCGACAATCGGTTTCTCCCTCTTCTGTTGCTGGCTTTCTAAGAGTTAAGACGCCCCTTGTTGGGCTGTCCTCACCTGGTCGAGATGTTCAACCATTTTTTTTTTGCTCATGACTTCGCCATTTCTGAGTCCCATGCTTTACGCAAATACTTGAAGATCCTTTTTTTTCTTGAGTGAAATGTCATGAAGAAGCTTCAATATATTTGCTGCTTTCATTAACTAGACATCATTCTGGAGAACTATTTTGATAATTGTTTCGTTCCACTTATTCGTGTCGGGAGACCACATACGTGCACGTATTTTTAAGATCGGAATTTAACAACCAGAGTAGTAACTCCTTTAATATCGTGCAATTTCAAGGACTCTGAACATCTGCAATCTAAAATCATGAACATTTCTTTGTGAAGAGACTTCATTCGCGTTGATGTAAAAAGATGGTCATATTTCTTTCTAGTGCTTTAAGTCTTAAACGATGCGCTATTCTTCTGATTCTGAGATAATAATATATCTGGCATACTCTTCGCGTCACTCGTGCTATTCTTCTAATTCTGAGACGTAACGTGTATGGCATATGATTTCATTTTTTCAATAATTATTTCAGTAACCAAGGTAAGTAATAAATCCAATTTGATTCGGTAGTATCTATTGTCTTTAGCGTGAGTTATTTTACTTGCATTTTTCTCTAGATCACACATTTTATAATTACATTTCTCTCAAGCATTTATGGGTTATTGCGGTCACATTCATTTTGATTCATATTCTTAATCACTTAATCCAAATTTAATTTATCACCGTTTAACGTATTTTATAACACAACTATTATATCAGAATTAAAACTTGTCAAATATACCGAATATCTTCAATTATTTCCAGGCTTCTCAAATACAGCAAACAGGTCAAATGATGTATGACAGGAAATGGATATCCGTGAGGCTTGAATCTCTTCTTCATTATGCACACAAGAAAAGCCCAGTTTACTTGATGTGATTGATCTTTTTGTTCTTGAAAACAGACAAACTTCCGCAGCCGTTGTATTAATACTGTTGTGTCGCAAAATTTAAGTGTTTTAATCATTTAAGTAATCAATTATTTAAGTATTTTATTTGTATTTGTATTTGATTTTTTAAATTTGAAATTTTGAAGAGCATACTAAATTGAAAAGCATACTGAATACATATATATACATGTAAAGAGTGTATTTAAAAGCTTTAATCAATTATTTTTCTTCAACGGTCCAATTTTCTAACGAAGAAAGGGGAGTGTCTTTTAACGGAAGCCTTAAGATGACAGTTGGAACTGAGGGCAGTATATCGTTGTTTCCCTTGTCTTTTGTTACGAAGCAGTAAAATTGATATCGTAATGGGGTTTCCGCTTTTTCAGTTACACTTTAGCTTTGTGAATGTTGTCTTGCTTATAACTTCGGAAGAAAGGAAAGGTTGTAAATTGGATCTGGAAAGGGCAGTTTTTTGTTGTTTCTCCTTAGATTTTTCGCTTGTTAGCAAGGGAATTGAATTTTTAGTCTCAAGTTTTCGCAGATGTTAGAGTCATTTTCTACAGCTGTTCAACCGTCAACTGTAGAAAATGACTGTATTTTGTTTCGTTTGAGGGCGTGAATTTGTCCTGTTAAATTATATTGAATTTCCCGGATTGGTAAGAATTTAATTTTACGTGTTAGGCTTGACCAGTAATGTTTAATGGGAGGAGAAACCGAGTTTTCCTCGGTTCTTGCAGGGGTTTAGAAGACATTTTTTGACTTGTGTTACCATTAATTTAATGGTTCAAATTAATGGTTTCTCGCGCTTTGAAAGCGTTCCAAACCACAGGTACAGCTTTTAGAAAGGTTGGTGGTGGCCGCCCGAGGACGACATCTGCAGAGGATGGCCGATATATCGTCTTGCAGGCGAAAAGAGGCCGACAGCAGGCAGCAAGCGCCATTGCTCAGCAACTCTGTACAGCAACAGGGCGACAAGTGTCGCGGTTTACTGTGGCCAGACGCCTTCACAAAGGGGGCCTATTCGCCCACCGTCCTGAACGCTGCCTCCCGTTGAAAGTTGGCAACCGTCGCCACCGTTTACCGTGGCGCAGAGAGCACAAAAACTGGACAACTGATCAATGGAGTCGTGTCCTCTTTACGGATGAGAGTCGGTTCAGTACCAGAAGCGATTCTCAACGCGTTTTGATTTGGAGAGAGGTCGGGACCCGGTTTTATCGCAGTAACATCAAGGAAAGACACCGTAATGATGGTCCTGGAATTCTTGCCTGGGGAGGCATTATGCTGAACGGGAGAACTGAGCTCCACGTTTTCGACAGAGGGTCTGTAACCGGGGATCTCTATTGTGAGGTCGTACTCCTTCCCCATGTGAGTCTGTTCCAAGGTGGCATTGGCCCAGACTTAATTTTTGTGGATGACAATGCACGGCCAAATTGGACTCTTGCTGTTGAGCAGCTACTAGAAAGTGAAGATATCACTCGAATGGATTGGCCAGCGTACTCCCCAGATATAAATCCCATCCAACATGTGTGGGATGCTTTAGGGAGACGCATTGCACACGCTTACATACTCCGGAGAACACCCAACAACTCAAACAGATGCTGATTAAGGAATGAGCACTCATACCGCAGGAAATGTTGCACCAGCTGGTTCTGAGTATGCGGAGATGGTGCGAAGCAACCATTGCAGTGAGGGGAGGGCATATCCCATATTAAGGAACATCTGCTTGTTGTTCTTCCTCTTGGATAGACAATCACGAGTCACGATACTATGCGTTCAATAAAGCTTGTTTCTGTTTGATTCCATACCGTATACATTGCATTCCTTTTTCTGCTCCGATGCTTTCGTGATCCTTTACGTACATAATACTCTCCTTCATTTCTGCATTTCATGTCTCTCAGTTGATTTCTCGTGGAGTTATGGCAAAAAACCCTGCTTTATATATATATATATAGAAAGAGAGATAACAAATATAGAAATATTATCTCATTCATATAAAGCTAATTTTAAATTATGAAAATTCAATTGTTGACAAATAAAAGATTAATTATTGCTGCGAACTTATTTGCAATATCATTCAAATTTAGAAAGCATATGTAAATTAAGTGCAAGCATCTACATACATGAAAATATATATAGAGAGAGATAGATAGATATAGTATATATATATAGAGAGAGAGAGAGATACTATATATCTATATCTATATATATATAGATATAGAGAAAATTTCATGCAGAAAGCGACGTGATTCAGCTCTCTAGGATAATGAATGGGTTATAATAATGGACTTAATAATGTATTTTATGAACACATACATACACACATACATACATATATGTATGTATGTGGGTGTGTAGGAGTAGTATCAGCTTAGTTATTGGAATTGTT
Source organism: Stegodyphus mimosarum (assembly GCA_000611955.2). Taxonomy (NCBI): domain Eukaryota; kingdom Metazoa; phylum Arthropoda; class Arachnida; order Araneae; family Eresidae; genus Stegodyphus; species Stegodyphus mimosarum. Next base: position 70,082 of record KK120526.1, on the reverse strand, counting down.
GATTCATAATGCATAACAAACTAGGCAGCCGAGGCAAATTAAATATTCATTTTTTATTTCAGTTTACATTTACAGCCACAAATACTTGGCATATTAATTTACAGCTACAATTACTTGCCACAGGTCACCAGCACTAGGTAAAAGTCATATGACATGGATTAGTCTCGGAATGACGACGTTCAGGGAAAGTTATCACAGATTTTAAAATAACGAGTGGAAATACCCAAATTAAAATTAAGCATTTTAATTATAATTTAAGTTAAGCTAATTTAAATTATATATATATGCACATATATATATATACATATATAAAATATGCACATATATATATATATATATATATATATATATATATATATATGTGCATATTTTTTATTTTACACACATCTCTCTCTCTCTCTCTCTCTCTCTATATATATATATATATATATATGTGCACATAATACGCGTATGTACCAATGCATATATGCCATCGCTCCTTAATTTGAGGCAAAAAATGCATACCTGAGGCTCCGTGGATGGTTTTCAGGAGGGTTGTTGGCATGAATATTTTCCCAAAATGGAATTCGTTTATTTATTTAGTCTCAAGAGAAAATAAGTGTTGAAATCGACTATTGATCTCCATTTAGAATTACTTCTTTTTTTAATCAAGAATTTCAGCGATCGTTGTATAAAATAAAAAGTGAAAATCGATTTCTTACACAATATGGTCATGCATCGTTTTCTTAAACATGACATTTCGCTTCAAAATATTGATTAATAATAAGCAAGAATAAGCTCTGAATTGAATTATCTTTTATAAATGCTCATTCTTTTGATCTTGTTACGGCTGAATTAGCAAATATACATAGAGTTCGTATTTTTGCTTTTGCTTTACTCATATTTTTGCTGCATTTAAATTTCAGATAATTTCTTATGAAGTAATTTCAAAGCGTTCAAGTATGATGCTTTATCAAAGACATACAGAATTTGAAGTTTGAAAAGTGTACTACTTGTTGTGTCGAATGACATGTAGAATAAGTAATTAATTTTTAGCAATATATGACATACTTTGGTTTTTTTTCCTTTTTTACATTTAGTTCTTAATTTCTGAACATTGCTTCACACATGAATAAAAATAAAATTTATTTCAGCATTGCTGGTCACAGGGCAGCAATTTTGTAATACTGAATCAATTCTTCCCTTTAAATTTATTCGTCTGGAAAATTGATCAACATATATGAACTCTATATTTTCAGCTAAGCGACTTTTTGGTCCTAGAAGAGCAGCTGCAATTATCATTCAGAAAATTTAATTGAAATTCAATAAATTTTGCCTTCAATCCGAATGGCTGATTTAGTACCTAAAACATCTTACAATAGCATTTATTCAAAAGTTTTCTTATCTACATTAGTAAAGGAAAGAATGAGAATAATGTTGAATTTTAGAATCCATGCAAACGAAAAACTTAATTCCTAAACTTTTCCTTTTCATGTGAAGTAAGTATATATTAACTAACCGCTGAATCAAATCTCTTTGCAATGTAGTTTATTAAGAATTAAATTTACCTTTGTTGAAAATAATATATGAATCTGTTCCTATAGCCTAACATTATCAAGAGATTAAGACCGCTGAATGCTAGTAGTTCGCCCTCACTTGGGTTCAAACCCAGGCAGAGATTAAGTGCATGGATCATTTTTATTTTCGTAAATACGAGCCAATTTCCCTCAAAAAGTCTTACGAAGATATTCTTTCTCTCAGGCAGTTAGCCCTCGAGGTTTCGTCATTTCAGATAACCTAAAAATTTCCGAATAGACTGAAAGAAAACCATTGTGAAATACTAAAGTTTGACCTTGTTTCGAACTGTGGCTAACAGACTGGTTCTGTAGCCGTTTTAGAGGTTTAATTAAGTGACTGTGAGTCATTTTCCCTTGGAAAGTCCTCTAAAACCGCATTCGTTCTTTTTAGGTAGATAACCTCATGAGGTTTATCATGACAGAACAAATAATGCAGGAATTTCAATTTTAGGTGCGCGAACTACAGAAAATCTGAAACAAGTTAGTTTTTTTAGGGAAGCATCCGACATTTTAATATTATATTTCATTCAACAGAGCATAAAGTAATTTCAGAAATGTATAACGCATTGTTGTCTGAAATTACATTGAACTATAAATTTTTCTGATTTCGGAATTTTTTAATTAGCTTCTTTCTGTTTATGTGAATGAAATCCGAGTACTATTAGTTTTTCTGATTTAAAGGTTTTTTTTAACTATCTCCTTTGATTTATGTGAATGGAACTGAAACACTCATACATACTCCGTGCAGGTAACTGTTGCATTCGAATGAAGCGTATTGCCGTTTCATTGGAATGAAATTTAATAACTCAGCTATTAAAGGATTCTTATACCATAACTGTACTTTAATTCTTCAAGTTAATACAAAGACCCTTTATTTGAAAAATGCCCATACACTCTATAAGCAAACGTGATTCAGAAAAGCAACTTTGATATTTGATTACGATTTTAAACTTAAAGAAACGTATTTTTAAATAACTTACTATATAAATTACCTTTAATTAAGAAATTACATTACTCATTCACCTTTTAAATGAATTCCTTGTTATTTAAAACAGTTCTAAAGTTCGAAATAGTCTTAGGTTACCTTTTTATACTCTTTATTCATACTTTATTTTTATCCATGGTTTCACTTAAACACTAATTTTGCTCTATGATGTTGAAGACAAATCACACAGTATAATGTTCGATATGAAATCTAACTAACCTAATCTAATTTAATGTTTAAATCATAAATTTCGTTTAAATTCTTTTCATTCTTTCATTAAGGAGAAGGTGCTTAGAGCCGTTTAATGAAAAAAGCATTAGTATAAATAAAAACATAGCTTAAGAGTTTATTCGCTTTCAAGTCATTTAATTTTAACACGTTTGAAATAAATATTGTTCTAAAAGCATAGTCAACAAACTTTGTCAAAGAAAACACACATAATAAAGTCAAGCAGCCAAAAAACTAATAACAAAATAAATAATTAAATAAAACGTGACATATATTTGCGAGTAGAGAAAATAATCTAGCTTTTAAGTTAGTGCAAAATCCTTCTGATGTAAGCTCTTCATAAGGATATTGTTTAAATGCTCATATTTCAATAAATATTTATGATTAGAAAACAATACCCAAACGCCTCACCGAAAATTTCTTTTGAAACATCAGAAATATTTAGAAAACGATTATATCAGTATGTAAATTTAATCTGTACTCAGATACAATAATAAAACACAATTACTTTTACAAGTAAACAAGGATCATCTAATTGTTTTTATAAGTCAGCAAATTCATCTAAGAGGCGCGAAATTTCTTAAGACTGGTAAAAGAGAAAGATGATGGTATTCAGAGACCAGAAGGAATCAAATTATTCTTAAACGCAAAATCTTCAAGAGATTGAAAACAAAGCTTCAATAAGAAATGCTAATTTAATTTAAAAGGCTGTGTACTTTGCAGCTCATAGCTGTTTTTTTAATATTGTTTGATTATCTTTAAAGACTGATTTATTACACTCTGCAATTCGTCGCTAGATTGTAAATTTGCAAGAGAATATAAGATATTCAATAAAAGAATCTATTTTCAGTAGCAAAATAATAGCTCTTTTAATCATTCACATTTTCTCTTTTAAAGGAAGAAGAATTAGATATTAAGTGCGTCTGACATTTAAAACAACCTATTAAATATAAGTAACTTTGAGCTGAAAACGGATATTTGTATATGATTAAAACATTTATTTCAGTGGAAATGATAATATAAAGGAATAATTTTTCATGCAGGGGTGAAGTAGTTGCTAGGAGTTTTAAAATATAATACTGAACAGCAAAGTAAATTTCAAAATATTTCCAATTTTAACAGCATGTAATTTCTGCTAAAATTTCTCAAATATTAAAATCCTTTAAGATACAGTTCTGTTTCACAAAAATTACTTAAAACAGATATAGGCCTTCTCAATAATCATAATGTAACAAAATATACATGAACTTAAATAACGAGCGTATACTTTTTCGGCTGAATTTTTTATAATTATGAAATGTAGTTTAATATGTTTTTGGAAGCGAAATTACGTATTGCTCACTTTTTTTCTGAAATATCATTTGTGTGGTATCAATTGAAGAGATAGGCTTTGAATTAGCACGTCATTTTTCTCGCGATGAACTCATCCTAACTAATATTATAAATGCGAATGTGAGTTTGTTTGTTTGTTTGCATCAACCGTACCATCATGAAACCGACCATCATGAAATTTTCAAGAAATATTTTTGATATATTAAAATGTAACTTATCCGTTGAACTTTAAACTATATAATAGGTTTTATAGATTAAAATGATTGTCGTTGTACAAACATTAAATGCTGAAAGTTTCATAACGATAAGTTAAACGATATAAAAGTTTGTCTGCGCGTGCAGGTGCGTGGCTGAAACCACGCAAACATTTTTAACCTTTTCTAATATATCAAAAATATTTCTTGAAAATTTCATGATGATCGCTTAAGTAAGGAGTAAAAGAGTAGCATTTATTAATTAAGCGTTTATTAAAGCGCTTATTAATTTTCATTTGCTTAATTTAATTTATTATTTAAAATCCTTCAGAATTTCCGACTTTTGACTCTTCTTTCAAAAAAATTTTTCAGTCACTAGGAAACATACCTAGCAGTTTTACTAGATTTCGTGGCGATAAACGTATTTTTAAAATTCACGCGTAGTTGAAACTTATTTAAGGACAGTTTAATTTTTTGCAATTTTTTTTCGTTTTTGAAATGCCTCACAAACGTAAATCTAACATATCTAGGAATTCATCTCGAGCCCGGACAGCAAAAATTGCTCGATTCCAAAAATTTTCCGTACACTTGCACAATTAAGAAGACAAGAACAAGCAAGGAGACAATCTATTTTGAGAACTCATGAAAGAACTTCTCAAAGACAAGAAAATTAGAGGCCCAAACTTCCTGTCAAACTTCCATGAGAGCAACTGAGACGACTCTCCAAACACAACTCCGCTCGACAGAACAACTTGAAAGACAAGCTGCTTTGAGAGCTGCTGAAACGCCTCTTCAAACACAAATTCGTTTAGAAGAACAAGCTGAATGCAAGCTGCTGTCAGAGCTACTGAAACACCTTTCCAAACTCAGATCCGCTTGAAAGAACAAGCTGAAAGCCAAATTGCTTTAAGAGCAATTAAAACGCCTCTTCAAACACAGATTCGCTTGGAAGAACAAACGCAACACTAGGCAGTTATTAGAGCGAGAGATACTCCAGAACAAATGCAGGCGAGAAGAATCGTTCATGCAGAAAGGCAAACCGAACACCGGCGAAAAATCAGGCATAACAATTGGTCCGTATTCAATGATTTCGGAGTTCAATACGATCCTTCAGTTGATTACCATAATTATCCACTAACTGTTAGCGGTTCGATGAGTAAGAAATGCCAGTTTTGCGATGCTTTAAAATCGAAAGATGAAACTGCAGGAAAGTGCTGATCCAATGGTAAAGTTTCGCTTTCTTTGCTTGGTGAACCAGAAAAGCCGCTGAAAACTCTATATTTTTATGATACAGATGAATAAATCCTAATTAAAGTAAAATCAGAAAGTAAAACACTTGCTTCCAAATGACATCTTTTGGCCTATACAAAGAGATAAGAATGCTCGAGTTTTCAACAACTTTTACAGTACAAGTCCAGATATATCACCGAATTGGTTCATTTTTTCCAACAGATAATGAACCTCATAAATTTTTGCAAGTTTATTTTATGGGTCAAGAAGAAAATGAAGTAAGCCGTCGTTACCAGTACATTGATGGAGTCGAGAGAGATATAGTATTGAAAATTCACAGAATGTTACATGACCACAACGTTTTGATAAGTAGAAAACTGGCCTCAAGACGATTATAAAGTCGCCATTCATGCTGATCGAATTCCACGTGGCGAATATGAGAAGCGTTGTAATGCACCGACAATTAATGAAGTTGCTGTCTTGGTTACTGGCGACCCATGGTCTCCACGAGATATAGTGTTGCGAGCACATGATAATACTCTGACACGCGTAGCAGAAACTCATAAATTTTACGATGCTTTGCAGTACCCATTAATTTTCAGTAAACGGCAATTGGGATACAATTTTCATATTCCACAGATTAATCCAACTACAAAACAGCCAGTTCCCAGTAAAAACGATTTCCAGCACGGAATTTTAAGCCTATCACAGGATGCTTCGAAAGAATGATTTCAACCTCCTTCCGCGGTCGAGGCAGCTCTTTCATCAATTCTTAGTAGATATGTATATAAAATTAGAGATTGAACGCTTTCGTTACATTTCTTTAAACCAGACACAACTACGAGTTGAAACTTATGTTCACCTACAAGATGCAGTTAGCACAGACGGTAATATTAGCCCCAACGACTTAAGTAAGATGGTTATTCTTCCCTCCACATTTGTAACAGTCAGCGTTATCTGCATGAATACACACAAGACGCTATCGCGTACGTACGAATTTACGGTAGGCCTGACCTATTTGTAGCTCTTACTTCATGGAAAGAAATAACAGAACACCTTATGCTCGGACAAAGAGCCACTGATCTACATGACAAAGTTGTCCGAGTGTTTCGTTTAAAAGTTCAAAAGATCATTAATGTAATAACAAAAGGAAAATTATTTGGAAACGTCCAGTGCCACATGTACTCCATTGAATGGCAGAAACGACGTCTGCCACGTGTGCACTTTCTTATTTAGTTTGCGAACCAACCAAACAGATAACATTATTAGCATCGAAATGACGTATCCAGAACTAGTAGAATAAGAATTTGCACAAGATCGTAATCAAAAACATGATACATGGTCCCTGTTTAGCTCGCAATTCAGCATCACCTTGCATAAAAAATGGCTACTAAAGGAAACAGTGCACAATGGTAAGGGTTACCCGTTATACAGACGAAGAGCACCCGAAGATGGTGGTAGAAGAGTTACGATTCAAACTCGCAGTGGGGTAGTCAAGACTTTATTTAATGCTTACATTAATGTTGAAGCCTTCAGCTCTGTTCATGCGGTTTAAGTATATTTGTATATATATCAATAAAGGGAGCGACGAGACGATCTTCAATCTGCGTAACGAAGGTGTGTTGCAGCCTCTGAATGCAATACAAACCTATCAAGCAGGGCGATATGTTAGTAGTAATGAGGCAACGTGGCGGCTTCTTAGTTTTCCATTACATGAAAGATATCCGACTGTTACACATCTTGCCGTACATTTAGAAAATGGATAGTCTGTTTTTTTAATGAGAATAATTTTCAAAAAAGAATTTTATCTCCTCCTAAAACCCCACTGACCATTTTTTTCCAGCTTTACCAGACAGATACTTTTTGCGAAAAAATTACTTTATTCCGAAGTTCCCCGTTATTATCCATGGAACAACTAAAAAAAGAATGGCAAAGCAAAATCCGATCTGGATATATCAAACATTGCAATCTTATCTTATGTTTTTTTGTGGGGGTTTACTAAAAAATTCCAAAATAAGGTATAATTTTAAAAACTGAAAAACGTGCTTTATTGAGATATCTCACTACAAAAATAAATAATTTTCATTACCAAGATTTCAAAAACTTTAAAGTATTAACAAAAGTTAAAAACATTAATTCTTTCTCAAAAGAGCACGAATAAGAGTATTATTCTAGGATGCTTCTGTATACTATATTGTATGTTTTTCCATTCGGTACTAATACATATGAATTTCTGGAGTTGGATACAGGCGAAAAGGAAACATATAGTTGACCCCGGGAAAAGTATGACTTTTCCAAATGCACCCCTGCTACCTGTAATGTTTGCCCTTGAGCTTTATTAATAGTAACAGCGAAACTAAGTTGGATTGGAAAATGCAGTCTTTTAAAAAGGTCAGTAGGGATTATTGGGATTCGAGGTACGATAAAGTTTACTTTCCCATTTTCCTACACCTGTTAAAATAGCGGCAGCGATTATATTCTACCCTAATTGTGTAATCCGAAGCCCCGTCCCATTACACAGTCGAGGTCATTTGCTATAGGTTTCCAATAAAATTAGCCCATTGTATAAATGTAAAATAGAACGCTCTTAATGTAGGTTAGGTTAAGTTGCTTGAAAAGGCAAAGCACAGACGGGCTATCTGACTAAAAAAAGGGATGCTTTTACGGGAAATTTGTTAAAGGAAATTGGGTAGTATATTAAAAACCACATGGGAAAAACCACAGAAAATAACATATAAGCAACACGTTTTCTTAAGTTTGAACTCTAATCGATTTTTAGCTTTTTAATATAAAAGGTAGAGCATTAAGAACAGTCATCCCTGATCTAAAGTTGTATAACCAGACTTGAAGTGCAATCCGTTGTAGAGTCATTAGGTTATTTTATAGCAAGACAAGTGAAAAATGTGCAATGCCCTCGCAGGGACTAGAACCTGAACCTCTCGAGTCATGCTGAGTGGGCTAATCATTACACCAAGAAGGCATGCAGAAAGGACTGAGAAAATATACTCCTGCGCGTGGCTTGTTATGACTATAAGACTGACTTATTTGGTTCGGTGGGTCAGGCTGCGCCCACTTCTGTTACCTTATATACTCCTCTTTTTAAAAGGCGACTGGGGATCAGGGGACTCAATTGGCAAACCCTAGTGGTGAAGAATCATCATCCACCATTTTTAAGTTCGGGCGCTACTGTAGAGTCATTAAGTATTTTGAAGCAGAAAGACTTAAAAAGAGCAGTGCCTTCGCCAGGACTCAAACCTGGACCTCGGGATATATGCGGCCAGTGTGCTCAGAATTACACCAGGAAGGCATGCAAAAAGGATGAAGAAAATACCTTATACAGTTTAGAAATTATCCGTGAGGGTGATTATCATTTGATTATTCATTTGCATTTTATATCACATAAATAAATAAATATGTTTTAGTGTTGATCTTAAATTTGTTTTAAGGTGAAGGATTGCAAAGTCTAATCCATATTTTCTGGAATGCTCACAGCTGAAGTATAACATATACACTAGCTTCCAAGAGTTAAGCACGGAGAGGAAAATGATAATTTCCGGAAACTAATCAAAATTCAAAAGGATGCAATTCGCTGCAGAGGTAGATAGACGTATGCAAATATGTTAGGTAACAGCCAGTCGCGCTTTCACGCCAAGAAATATGCAAAAAAGGCAGTCTTATAAGAAGCCAGATTTATGAAGGGTTACAAAAGTTGATTGTAAGTTCTGATAGAAGGTGTTTAAAACTTTCGTACAATTTGTTTTCAAGACATATGTGTTTCTATGACTTCCAGCAGACGGATGGAAGATTCTGAGCGCTGGCGTGCTGTGGGGTGCATTGAAGCAGGACAGTCGATCACAAATGTTGCTCTTTTCTTCGGCGTTCATCATTCTGTAATTTTACGTTTATGGAAACAATTCCAAACACAGACAGTTGTCCGAAGGCCCGTAGTCGATCACCCAAGGTTTACAACCCCCGCGGAAGATCGATACATTGCTATTGTAGCAAGCGCAATCGCAGAGCGACCTCCACACGTGTGACATCTGTGGATACAACGTCCATTGGTAAGGCGATATCTGCAGCTACTGTACGCCGAAGATTATATATGAGTGGACTGTACGCCCGGTACCGCGAGTTTGTGTTCCTCTATCCGTCCAATCAAGAGGGGCACGATTACACAGTGGCGCCGGGAACATGTCAATTGGAATGTGTCTCTCTGGGGCAATGTCATGTTTATTGATGAGTCAAGATTTTCTCTGGATCCAGATGACAAGCGTATAAGGATATGGCGTGAAGAACGGACACGCAATCAGTTCCAAAACATCACCGAACGTCACGCATTCCGAGGCGGAAGCATTATGGTCTGGGCAGGGATTTCATTGGGATACCGCACTGACCTGCACATCTTTAAACGGGGTTATTTGAGGACTGTCCGGTATCGAGATGATACCGGACCGAGATAACGAGATGAAGTCCTAGAACCCATTGTGAGATTGTCCGCTGCAGCAGTTGGCCCTACTTTTGTTTTAATGGACGATAACGCACGTCCCCATAGAGCCGACATCGTCGATGACTACCTGGAGAGTGAAGGGATTGCGCGTATGGCGTGGCCAGCATATTCGCCCGACCTTAATCCCATTGAAAATCTTTGGGATGCTCTCGGCCGTGCTGTATTTTCCCGTTTCCCACCCCCAGCCACTCTTGTTGAGCTGGAAACTGCTCTCCAAGAAGAACGGCGATTGCTTTATTCCGCGGTGGTTGACCACCTAATTTAAAACATGGTCACAAGGTGTAAACTTTGTATACAGATAAAGGGGGTACAAACCCAATTAATGTTCTTTTTTCATTTTGTGCTGTTTATTTTCACTTTATGCCTAATTATGTTTGTCTCCAGTATGTCATTATCTAATAACTCACAAAAATTTAATATTGTTTTCATCTCTGTTTATAATTATTGATTTCGTTTTATGCATAAATATATATGCTACTTTCCTGCCGAATTTTGTGGAAATCAAAGCAATATTTGTTGATTGTTTTGCATTTTACATCTTCGTGCTTAACGTTTGGAAGTGAGTGTATTTTGTGTTTGAGTAACATACATTAGTATATAGGTATATACAATAAGCTATTGAAGTATAGCATATGTTTTTGTTCCATTTAATCTGAATTTTTTATTTTAATAATTTTCATCAAAACTCAATGACAATGATTTCAAATCGAAGTGAAATTATAAATTAGAGCTCTTTCTTGTAGTTAAGACATATATCCTATTATAACCTTAGGTATAGACAGCTTTATAAAGCCTTTTGCAAATTCTGCCATTGGATATTATTCAGTTACTTTGAAAACTTAATTATTTCAAGGGAAGCGTATGAAGAATGGTTTCCTAATTTGAAGTATAACCCTCTAGATTCAAACAAGAGTTTCGCATGATTAAATAAGAGTTATTCTCACAATGTTAAAAAGTCATACACCTATTTTTTTCTGCACTGCAGTAAACATGATAAGTAATGTAAAATGTTTTACTTAAAGTATCTTGATTTCGTCTCTTCTTCTAAATCATACATTAATTAAAAACAAAATATATGTATTGTTGCGAAAAATTCGGCGGTTGCGCCTGTATGTAAGCTTTCCGGCATAGCACTAGGGTTGCCATAAAATAGTGTATGGTAGGGTTGCCAGATTGGCGACTTTATTGCCCATTTGGCGACCAAATCGGCGATATCCCATGGTCCAATCGGGAAGCTTCTAGAAAAATTTCCTGTCGAGATATTTCTCGAAACCTGTGGAACCTAATGAAACGCTATATAAACCCTTGCGTTTCTGAGAGCCGGCAGTGTGTGATTAATTGTGAGAATAGCTGTTTACTGTGAGTGCTAAGCTACGCGAGAGTTTTGTGAACGGAAAGCGATCGAGATAGTGCTTCGCCGTGAAGCTATCTTTACAGTATAGCTTGACAGTGTATTGGTGATTGTTCCACGGTGTTTATTATAAGTTTAGTGTTGCCGTGAGGCTACCTTTACAGTTACAGCCTGAAGCTGTGTTGCTGATTGTTTCAGCGTATTTATTGTAGATTTTCGACGCTTTTAAAGGTAATTTTGGAACTGTGCTGTAAATAAAATAAATTGTGCTTTTTATTGTAAATAAATTGTGCTTTTTATTGTTCTGCATCGTGTTTTCATCGGGTACTCTCAAATCCACGAACCCGTAGAACGCAACAACTGGTGTTAGGAGTGGGGTTTGAGAGTGAATGCCAGTCACCCGTCTACAGGAGAAAGCAATGGCGGAGGAAATGAAAGCTTTGATGGACATGTTAGCAGCTCTGAAAGCTGGACAAGAAGAGATGAAACAAGACATGAAAGCCGGACAAGAAGAAATAAAAGTCGGACAAGAAAAGCTGCAAGAGCAACTGCCACAGATGGAAATGGAGCAAAACAAGATTAGAAGCGACATCATGGAGCTTAGAGAGGAAACCGAAACCAAATTACAAAATATGAAAGAGGAAACTGCAACTAAAATAGCCGATATGGAAGAAAAATTTAGGAAGTTTCGGGAAGCGGTAGACATGTTGAAAGAAAAACGAACTGAGCCGAAGAGAGAAATTGAAGATTTTAAGATTCTCCCAGGTTCTCCTCATACGGCAATCAAACCCAGTACGTACGACGGAAAATCGTCGTGGAATGTGTACAAGACCCAGTTCGCCATCGTGGCTGACACTAACAGATGGGATTCCCAGATGAAGGCATTACAGCTAGCTGCATCACTCCGAGGCGATGCTGCAGATACCCTAGGAGTTCTCTCGCAAGACCAGATTTCCAGTTTTGATGCGCTCTCGAACGCACTAGAACTCAGATTCGGAGAAAAATGTGTAAAGGACTGTAGCCGTCTCCAACTCAAAACCCGCCAACAGAAAATGACTGAAAGCCTCCAAGAACTAGCAACTGATATTGAAAGGCTGGCGCACCATGCATATCCGGACTGTCCACCTGATGTCCGTGAAAATCTGGCCCTTATGCATTTCGTCGATGCAGTCAAGGATCAGGAAATTCAGAAGGCTCTCAGGTTGGCAGATCTCAAAGACCTGAAATCTGCATTAATCTATGCGATGAAGTTTGAGTCGGCTCAGCAGGCAACTCGAAAAGATCGCCATCCGATCAGAACGGCTAAAGTAGAAAATGAAAATTTTGATGTCAGAAAATTTAAACAAGAAATTTTAAGAGAGATTCGGGAAGCGTTAAATAAGCCAAATAACAGAAACACCGACAAGAAAGCAATGAAGTGCTGGAATTGCGGACTCGAAGGACATCTGCGCAGGAACTGTCACGTGAGCCAAGACAGGGAGGCAGCTCCCGTGAAACAAAGCCAGGGAAACTAAAATGCGGCAATCTCACGGGGCGGAGGTTGCCAGGCAGAGATGTAGCCCCTCTGAAAGTTCTTCAGATCTCGTCAATGAGCGGCGGAGATAACGGATTGTTCGTCGAAGGATACGTGAATAAACACCCTTGTAAGATGATCATCGATACGGGAGCCAACGTAACCATCGTCAGAACAGATGTAGCGCGGGAACTAAACAAGACTTTGCGCTGGACTCCGCCCTGTGTGACTCTACAGACAGTGACAGGTGACAAGATCCCCATTGAAGGTAAAATTAACATCACCATTACCTTCGGAGATGAGACTCACCAGCACTTGGCATTCGTCGCTGACATCGCGGACTAATTAATACTTGGACTGGACTTTTTACGGAAATATGACTTTACACTGAACTTTAAACGCAACGAAATGCACTCTGCGAAGAAAGATATACCCGTGTTTGAAGCGAAGAGTGATATTCCTTCAGCTCACCAAGTAATAACAAAAACAGACGTCACGATCCCTCCGATGACAGATTTACTAATATCCGGCTGCATAGAAAACAAAAATAGCTTTAAATTTGGAATAATTGAATATCTTGAAAATAGCTCGAGAAATGTATTAGTCGCCTCTACATTAGTGGACCTCTCAAAAAATTTCGTCCCCGTGAGAGTGGCGAATGTTAGCCATAGTCCGAGAACAATCAAGAAGGCTAAAGTGCTAGCAACCTGCACGCCGGTTACGTGCGTTTACAAAGCCCCGCCTGCAATGCCCACTGAGTCAACAGCGAAATTAACTGATGAACTGCTGCAGGGTATAAACTTAACCACCGAACAGAGATGTGCAGTAGAGGAAACAATTACTGAATTTGAAGATCTATTTTCTAGAACATCCAGAGATGTTGGCCGCACGAAATTGACACAACATCGAATTGACACGGGTGATTACTCACCGATCAAGCAACATCCCAGACGCCTACCATTCGCAAAGCAGGAAGACGTTGAAAATCTTCTAAAGGAGATGCAAGAAAGTGACATCATCGAGCCATCCACAAGTCCATGGGCATCTCCTATAGTTCTCGTCCGAAAGAAAGACGGCTCGACAAGATTTTGTGTCGACTACCGGAAGCTAAATAATATCACTAAGAAAGACAGCTACCCTCTTCCGAGGATTGACGACACACTAGACACGCTATCAGGACACAAATGGTTCTCCACTCTGGACCTTAAGAGCGGATACTGGCAAGTGGAAATTCACCCGGACGATAGAGAGAAAACTGCGTTCACTACTGGCCAAGGACTGTGGCAGTTTAAAGTTATGCCGTTTGGACTCTGTAACGCCCCTGCAACATTTGAACGCTTGATGGAAACAGTGCTTCGTGGCCTATCTTACGAGTCCTGTCTGGTTTACCTTGACGACATCATTATAGTGGGCCGTACGTTCGAGGAACATCTAGAAAACATCAGGAAGGTGTTCCAAAAATTGAAAGATGCCAACCTCAAACTAAGTCCTTCTAAATGCAAGCTGTTCCGCAGCGAAGTCACCTATCTGGGTCACATCATCTCCGCCGAAGGTGTCCGTACGGATCCAGAGAAAGTTTTGGCAGTCAAGGACTGGGAACGCCCTGTGGATGTTCATCAACTTCGGAGCTTCCTGGGACTCTGCACTTATTACAGAAGATTTGTAAAGGGGTTCTCCAACATCGCAAGACCTCTGCATAGATTAACGGAAAATAAACAGAAATTCGTGTGGACTGAGGAATGCGAAAAATCTTTTAATGAGCTGAAGACGGCATTAACATCTACGCCTGTGCTCGCATATCCCCAGATCGACAAACAATTCATACTTGATACGGATGCAAGCAACGAAAGTGTTGGAGCTGTCCTTTCCCAGATGATTGACGGTGAAGAGCGAGTGATAGCCTATTGGAGTAAGTGCTTGTCAAAACCGGAAAGGAATTATTGCGTCACTCGGAAAGAATTGCTCGCTATCGTAAAAGCCATAGAGCATTTCCATCATTATCTCTATGGCAGAAAATTCTTGCTCCGCACCGATCATGCTTCCCTAACTTGGCTATTGAATTTCAAAAATCCTGAAGGACAGATAGCCAGATGGATTCAAAGACTCCAGGAATATGACTTTGAAATAAAACATCGTAAAGGCTCCTCCCATGGAAATGCGGATGCTTTATCTAGGAAGCCTTGTCCTGCGCATTGCGGGTATTGTTCAAGAGCACAAGCTAAGTATGGTTTGGCGAATCCTAGCATCCGACAAGTAACATCTTCAACAGCATCGGAGCCAGATCCGTGGAGTCATGAAAAAGTTAGAGAAGACCAGTTGGCGGATCCTAACATTAAGCCAATAATAGAGCTGAAGGAATCATCGGCTACGAAACCCAAGTGGCAGGACGTTTCCATCTTCAGTCCTATGACTAAAAGGTACTGGGCTCTCTGGGACTCACTTCACCTTCGAAATGGAGTCTTATATCGACTGTGGGAAAGCGACGATGGAACTAATAAAAGATGGCAGCTGCTGCTTCCTCAAAACCGAATACCTGATGTCCTGAAAGAAATACACAGCAGCCCAACAGGAGGGCATTTCGGCTATATGAAGACATTAACCAGTTCACCGTTTGCCCCGAGAGAGATACGTTCAGAAAAAATTCATCGTCAACCGTTAGTAACGGCAGACTCTCGTCGGGCTGAAATTTGGGCTAGACCGTAACCCCCGAGACACATACGTCGCAGCGTCTTTTTCCAGCCCCCTAGAATGAGTCGAAAATGAAAAGGGGTGATTGACGGGTTATTTAGTCACACTTATCTTCGCAGCGGGGTTGTTTCAGTAAAGTAAAGGATGGGGGATCACTTTCGTCGAATGGATACCCCCTCAACACGTCTTATGAGATCCACAACAGCTTTCTCCCTTCTATTAACGAACAAAGGGATTTAAAAGTTTTAAAGGCTTTTTTAAATTCCTAACGATTCCCCGAGGATATGATCTGTATGTTATTCTCTGAACTTTAAATAGCATTGAAATGTTATACCTAATATATGCGTTTTGCTTTATCACTTTACCTACACAGATGGAAATATTACTTGCTTTAAATTTCATTATGACTATGTTGCGCCGATTGTGGATGACATTGTTGAACTGAAACTTTCGAAGTTACATCTCATTTTTCAAAACTTGTACTATTAATGTTTATTTTACTTTTTAATCGATACCTTTCTATTTTTTTAAATCTTATTAATTGAGAAAGCTATAGCATTAAAAGTTCGGGAATATTAAAAGAAACAACAGTAAAATATGAAATTTGGATTCCTATACTGTTTATTTTAGTTCCTTCCTAAATGTGTAACTATATTTTGCACAAAACATTTTCGATAATATGTACATTTTCAGTTCGAGAATAGTCGTTTGCCATTTCCTACAGGAGAAAGATTTATATACTGCTAAAGTGAAGAATTAAGGAATGTTAAATTTTGCTTAGAAGAGTTAGAAATGGCCGGTAAGATTGTTGTAGACTGGAATAATTACATGCGGGAGATATATGGAATAAGTTTTTCCGAGTATGTCTTCATTTGCAAAAAATACTGATACAAAATTTTATAAAATTTTTATATACATAGCAGAAATCTTCAAAATAATTAGCAATCACATTTCATAAACAAACCTCATAATATATCTCTACCTCATAAAAGATTATTTTGCAAATACAATTTTAATTTCTTCAAGTAGAACTAGGTATGCCTTCATTGTAAAGTCGTAGAGAAATACGTAAATAAGAATAAAGTTCTGGTATTTTACAATTTGTAATTTGTTATACGTTTTCTCGGTATTTACTTAACACATACAGGCTTATGCTAACAGAAAAAAAACAAAGTGAAAAACTCGATTTTATACATAATTATATCATTTAAAATATACAAGGTATAATGT
>KK120526.1:31293-50559 GCA_000611955.2 Stegodyphus mimosarum | reverse complement strand
GGTGGGCATTAAAAGTCTAGTGTTGCCGTGAAGCTACCTTTACAGTTACAGCCTGAAGCTGTGTGGCTGATTGTTTCAGCGTATTTATTGTAGATTTTCGACGCTTTTAAAGGTAATTTTGGAACTGTGCTGTAAATAGTGATTCTTGTAAATAAATTGTGCTTTTTATTGTTCTGCATCGTGTTTTCATTGGATACTCTCAAATCCACGAACCCGTAGAACGCTGCTACGGTATAGTTGATGTTACTTTAAATAATGATTCCCGTTAAGCAGGAAGAAGTGATCAAATTATTAGGAAAATAAGCAAAATAAATAGCACACGCAGCACAATAATGGCTGAGAATAACTCAAGGAGAAACTGGATATTTAGTAATTTCTTCTTAGCGCACGCAATAAATCGGAAGGTTCCCCAAATCACTTTCAGGGTAAAATCTATCTCCTAGTTTATATTACCACTAAAATTCGCAGATAATGCACGAATGTTTCGTAATAGAACTTCCTTCTTGAATCTTGAATCTTCGGGCGTGTCAAAAGTGTTCGACATGGCGCCCTTTACTTCCATATTTCACTTGATTGTTAACAATCTAAAATAAAACATATTAAATTCCGTAAAAACGGCTAAACTTCTATGAAAAATATGCGACATTCTATGAAAATATGCAATGGCATAGGAGAGTGCAGTCACGTGACGAGTGGCAGCCACTAGATGATGAGATCTTAGGTGAAAATTTCACAAGTCCATAAATTTTTCTTAGTTAGATAAAAATATAAAAAGTGCATGAAAAAATAAAAATAAGAGTTCACAATACATGAAAAAATACTAAGAACGTGATAAAAGTAAAAATAAGTGGTAGAAATATATACAAGTCCCAGACGTAGTTTTTTAGTTCGACTGAATTCGAACTCATGATCTCTTCAAAAATTAGAAGTTCGGAGGTTAGCGCACTCGGATGCAGTTTGTTTCTACGAAGAGCGAAGAATTAAATAAAAAGCTGTAGTGCTTGCAAGGCAAATTCAGTTTTGTCGTTCTCGTTTTTTATTGTACTAAATTTCTTGCACAGGTCTTTTAATTTAAAGATGAGTGTTTTAAGTCGTCGAAACTTCCAGTTTTTGTGAACATATTTTGGTTGTCATTTTCTTTCGGGGATTTCAAGGCGTTAGCGTAATTTCTTGGGCTGTTGTCGTTGATAATGGGAGACTGATTATTAAATTTTGGAATATCTTGTTGCGGGAGGGGTTGCTTCTGATTTTTTAATACTAGGGTGGTGTGGACAATCGATATTTGTCTATTAAATAATTAATTAAATAATCCATTAAATAATTCACAGTAATTTCTTTATTTCCTTTAATTGGACATAAATAAGAATGGTGATTTTTCTGCATATCTCACGCAGCGTGGAACGTCGTAACATGCTCGTTGGGTATAGCCGTAGCGTTGACAACGAAAGCATTGTATAGGTCCAAGACTGCTGTTGTAGCCAACTATTTTCACTTTCATGTTTGCGATATATGTGACGTTGAAAATGCTCTGCAGGTTTTTGTGGCTTTCGTCGTAGAACTTCCTAGCTGTCTAACCCGTATTTATACCCTGCAGCATGGGGGTCTGGAAAATTATGAAACAATTGGTTGCAGGGCTTCGAAAATGCGTTTTCGCGAATCTTCAAGGAAGTAGCCAAGTTGGCGAGAAATTGCCAAATACCAGCAGGCCCCTTAAATACTATTGCTAATATCTCGAGTTCTGATTGAGCTATTTTTAAAATTCCAAAGACGTTGCACTCAGAATTAAAAGATTTACAGTTTTGTGCAACAAACAGAAATTTAAACACAGAACATGCGGGAACAAATTAGATTTAACCTGAAATAAAGCATAAAACTCCCATTGTAAAAACAATAAACAAGCAAAATAAATAAATAAAATCCTGAAAAATATTACAACAATACAAAAAATTAAAAATACAATAAAATGCATTAAAATATTTAAACAATTTTCAAGATTTTATTGTTTACCTTGAAAGATATTTGAAGAACTTTGTGATTTATTTGGCGTGCTAAGGAGGAATTGTTAAATATTTGTGCCCTCCTTGAGACTTTTCCAACCTTCATTCTGCTGTGTTCACTATTTTTTTTTCGTCTTTTAAATTGTTCTCGTCTTTCTGCTTATCTGAAATCATTATTGCTAGAAACCTTAATGATTCAGTTCTCTAAAATACACATATTCCATACTTGAGTTTTATATGTACATATTTGTGTGTGTGTGTGCCTGTGTATATATACTTCTTATTTGTGCTTACATATACACAGTTCTGTATATCTATGTCTGTCTATCCACATGTCTATCTGTCTATCTGTATATATATATATATGTACTAATAAATTTTTAATTTGATTATTAACGGAAAGAATGCAAGTAATGGTTTTTGCATATATTTTAATCTTTACGCTCAATAAACACTGGTATTTCATGAATAATACATCTTATCCCTGTAGTGAATTAACTTCAATTTTTAATAACGTAACTTGTGAAAAATCAATCATGGATTAAAAGGTTTGATTCATCGGCATAATTGTATTATTGAAATTCTGATTCATAGTTTTCTCTTTAATGTTTTCAATAAGGTTTCATTTCTTATTATATACAACTTGTCAGGTTGCTTTTATAATAAGACTTTTTAATTTCAGATGAAAGCTGACCTTCCTGAATTTTGAGGAAGCACCAATTTATCAAATGTTTTGTTTCTCAGAAAAAAAGTACTTAGACAGCATTTTAAAAGCGGTTGGACATCAGAGTGAGTGAGTGCACGGCTATGAAGGCTTCCGACCGCGGGGATGAAACAATGAAATTATATAGCATCAATAGCGGGGAAATCTTGAAAGTTACAATGTTGAAAATTATGTACTAATTGCAGTTCCTATGTTTTACAAAGTCATTCTTGTCCAAAATTAATAATTGTACTGAGTACCTGAAACAATCGCTCAGATTTATACTTCTTTGCTGAGTGGAAAGAAGCCTAACTAGTCTGAGATAAACTTACCAGTATTTGGGGGATTATTTAGCTCGATAACTGCAAACTTCAGGCGTTATCCTGACTATTTGCTTTAAATTCTGGTTAGACATCAGAATAAGATCTCGGCTGTAGATTTAAAAGAGCAACTTATTGAAAAAACCATGCAAACATCAGGCGATGATTGCTTATATGACGGAACAAAATCGATAGCAAAAATTAAATTAATAATAAATTTTATAGTTATTGGAGGGTCTAAGGCAGCAAGAATGAGCCTAATACTCATAAATTTGCAAAACTAGTTTTGAAGTTTCAATAATCTTCTTCTTCAGCTGCAGAAGGAATTTCTATATTTAAAGTTTTATATTTAAACCTTTGAAACCTGACCTGCAAATTTACGAATGTTACTCTGATTCTTGTTACGTTTATCACCTCCAATAGTCGTTAGACTGCGTTTTGTCTTAACCCAAGTTTTACCCTCTTTCATATTTATTTTTTATTAAAACTGATCAATAAAATTCAATTCGAGTAAAACAATTCGAAATTTGGCTTAATATTCATGTAACGCATAACCCTCAATTTTAGAATTTTTTTCCCACACTTTACATGCTTATCTTCCATTTTAATCTTTTATAACTTACATAGCGGAAGCATAAGGAAGAGATAAATATAGATGAATAAGTGCTTTTATCCACAAATTAATAAAAAGCTTTTGAATTTTAAGGGCATTCAAGAAAGTTTCTCATTCTTCCTACATACGCTTAAACATGGACATTCCAAATTAAATAAAAATATATATTAAAAAATTCTCGTGGATAAAAGCCATCTATTTAGGTTCATAAAGATAGCTTTTATAGCTTACTTCGTGCATATTCCCTTAAACATAAATAAATATAAAAAAATAATATAAAGTAAGGGTTTCTGAATGCAGAGCTTTTCGCTTTATCACTACTGAGAACATTTTTCTTCCGCTAACTCGTTCAAGTTCTCCTAAATAATAAACTAATAAATACAAAAAGAGCGAGCCCTTGTCAAAATGCGCATGATGTAGAGGTGAAAAGAACGCGAGAAATTTGCATACTCGCAAGCACTCTCATGTGAGAGGTTATGTAATTTATTCATATAAAGGCAGATGGTGAGAGGTTAAAAAAGGGAGCTTTCAAACCATTTACTTCAGCTCGATAAAAGAAAAACACATGCTTCTAAATTATTTAATCCTTGTAAAAAATTATTTTATGAATTTGAACAGTATTTTCATTTTACGCACTTGCTATTTTATATGGAATTTAACTATTATACAGAAACGTTCAAAGATAAAAAAATTCGCGTCTTACGTTCATTGTTATATATGCTTAAGGAATCATCCATAAAAGACATGCTGAAAAACCGTGCAATGTTATACATTTAATAAATTTCGATACTACATAATGCTTACATTTTGTCAGTTTTTAGAAACATACGCTCAGTAAGCCTAATTAAAATTTTAAATTAAAATTATTAGAATTATTAAAACTTTACTCTAAAAATTACATAAAAATTAATGAAATTTCAGCAAACTCCTATACAAAATTTATTTAATCCATTTTAAGGCCCGTTGAGAATATATAAGCTTTTAGCACCCGCATTCTGTTAGAATTGCATAACTTTTATGTGCTTTTTAATTTTTCGCTCTCTTATTTCTGAATAGAGTACTAGAAATTAAGGATTACTTATAATTACTTATAAGTATTTGCAGATACTTAACGAGCCCTGAATTGTCCAGAAGGCGAATTTCTGAAACACAAAGATTTTTAAACGTTTTAATTTCTTACTTATTTCATGTATAAAAGGAAACAAAGTGGAAGTGGAACCCTTAATTTCTCGAGTCTCATTAATCTGGAACGAAAATTTAGATTTGAATAATGTCATTTTTATTGAATGTGTTAAGATAAAAATCCATCAGATGTTTTAATTCAAAACTTTGGATAGATTAATTTTATTGTCGTCATATAGAAGCGTGCATTACAAGCAAACTCGAATGTTGCACTTTGATAAACCCTTGATCACTGGTATCACCTAGTAGAGATCCAAGTAATGTACTATTAATTCTTTGAAAAAAACTAGATTACCAAATTTAGTATTTATCTAAATTAACTCTTGAAATAATTCCCTCCAGTTATATTTGATTTGATTTAAAAAGTTTTCGGGAAAAAGAAAGAAAATTGGAATTGTTATTAAAAGTAATTTTTTTATTAAAATATATTATTAATATTGTTACGGATTTCACATTTATTTGGCTATTTATTTAGAATTGTAATTAAAATTCCTTTATATTTCCCTGTAAAACGCAGACGATTTTTGAAAAGAAAGCTAAGTCGAAAAAAAAATAAAAATAAAAGAGCGCGTGCATTTAATGCATAATAAATAAATATCTCGTACTTACTGTTGCCATCCAGAAAAGTCTAGAAAAATCGAGATTGTTCTAATGATAATTAAAAAGCTTACAAAAGCCGAATTGAAACACCTCATCTCAGTTGTTGCTGTTGTTGTTGTAGCTGTAGCTGTTTAAAGCGAACTGCTGTTTGTTTACTTAATGCTGTAGCGATTTCGCTGTGAGATAGAATTAGATTATCTGTTCTGAATTGAGTTTTTGCTAAACGTTTGAGATAATTGAATATCACTGAAAAATATTTCAACATTTTGATTTATTTCTTGTGGAAAGAATATATTTTTGTTAACTTTTTAGCGACTTGTGCATTCAATCCTTAACGAACCCGTACGCACGTAACATTTATTTTTTAAAAAAAAAGTTTCTTATATATTTCTCAACCTTGATACTCGTCGAGCGCGCTGACCACTACGCCACGAAGGCATGCTAAGAAAGCAGGAGAAATACCTTATAAAAGGTTACTTTAATTAATTTTACCTTAAAAATTTTGTACAATAATCCATTTATTATGGTGGATTATTGGTTCAATGGAATTAAACTTTTAGAACAATTTGTTTCAAGAAAAATAAGAGAAATAATAATGTATTTTTGTTTATTATAAACAAGTGTTTTAAAGTTCTGTGCATTCCTTTTTATTTATTTATTATTATTATTATTATTATTATTATTATTATTATTATTATTATTATTATTATATATGTTTTGATTTAGAAAGCAAGGGAAACAAAACTATTTACTTCAACTTTCCTCCATAACATTCTAAAGAACAATTTCATGAATATTAAATAAATATTAATTCATTGAGAGATTATATAGATGAGTTTCGATTTGATAGCTGGTTCCCAAATTATGAAAATACTATAAATCCTTCCATAATACAGGGTTGCATCATTACTATACAGCGCATACGGGAAAAAAGAATTTTGCGAAGTTAACTTTAAAAGAAAAAAACTTTGATCCAATACTTTGATCATGGTCCGTGGTTTGAGTCCTGGCGAGGGCATCACTCACTTTTTATCTCTCATTCTTTCCAAATTACCTAACGTCTATACAGTGACGCCCGAACTAAAAAATGTTGGCGGATGATGATTCTCCGGCATCAGGATTTGGCGATTGGGTCCCCTAATCCCCAGTCGCCTTTTAAAAAGGGGAGTGTATAAGGTATTTCTCCCACCTTCTTAGCATGCCTTCGTAATGTACTGGTCAGTACGCTCGGCGCTTATCGAGAGGTCCGTGGTTCGAGTCCCGGCGAGGGCATTGCTCATTTTTCATCTCTTCTGCTTTCAAAAATGCCTAATGTCTTTATACTTTTATAAACGTTATCAGTGACTCTACAAAGTTCAAAACATTGTAAAGACAGGCAGAGTTTCTGAACTCAGGGTGCGAGGTGAATAATCTATGATCTCATTGAGATCTGGGCTACTAATGTTTCGATTACCAACCGGACGTGGTACCAATTACGCCATGAAGGCAAGCGGATGGGAAGGCGAAAATTCCTTGTACTTTGGAAAGTGTATCAACAAGCAATTCAAACGTGCTCTTCACTCTGTATGGACTTCAAATTTTGTTGAATGTCAGGTTAAGGACTTTTACTTTGAAGCGAGCCTATAAACAGCAGATTTTTTAGCATTGTTGTGACTATTGCATTAAATGTAAAAAAATAATTTAAAATAATAATAAATTTAAAAAAATAAATATAAGAAAGGTTTCAGATTTTAAATTACGTCCAATGAGACGTTTTTTAAACATTTTGTGTGTTACCTTTATTTATTAAATATCATGTTCTTCGCACGTAAACTAAAATTCAGTTCAAAAGCAATAGCGTAAAATCATTATGAAATAAGCATATCTTTAGAATTTCCGATCACAGTCTCGCGTGCTGGAGATAAAAATGTTTTTTCTGTACAACGTTGCCATTGCTCGCTTTGAAATCCTTAAGTTTGTTAATCAAAAATTCGTTAAAGTTTTACAAAATAATGAAATCGATAATGTAACAAATTCCAAATTTCAAATTTGGATTTCCATATGCCTATATTCGCAGGAGGATTACGTTATTCAAAATTTGATGGCTCTAGGTACCATTGTTTTATCACAGTGCGGGAAACGTACATACATTTATGCAGATTCCTCATTATTTATAAATATAATACAGGGCGATAATATTTGGTGGCAACAAAGTGAAAAGTGAAACAGCGCTTATAGCGAATCAACGCAAAATGCCAAAACGGAATTAATAATCCTTCTGGGCAAATTGCTTCTTTGGAGTTAAAAAAAAAAGAAAAAGAACACTGCCTCTTTACTTTATAAGATAGGAAAACAAATTTATAGGTAATAAAGAAAAGGCAAGATACATTCGTTATAACTACAATGAGTTTTCTGCCTACTATTTCAAGAGATTCACGACGTAATTCATATGTATAAGATTTTTATAATATATTATTACGGATGTTTTAGCAGTTGCGAAGGATATTAATGTACAAAACTACATATTTGCTGTTACATTACGTAATCGTACTTTGTATTTGTTTCAAAGTGAAAAAGTCTGCTATAGCCCGGAATAGAAACGAGCTTTAAGTAAACTATCCCTTCCCGCTGAACATTTGTAAATAAAATCTATATTCTTTTATAAAGTTTCATAGACGAAAAAAAAACCTTCACTCGCAGACAGACAAACATCATTGTTAAAATAGCAAAAACGCTTCGTGAAATTCGTGCTTATTGACTGAAAACTCATTATCGAAATAGTGGACTTTAAACATTATCTCCTTTACCTATGTATAAAGGTCTGTGGGAGGTAAAAATAGAGAGTTCACTTTTTTACCTTTAGTGAAGTCATTAAATCCTTGGGCTCAACGAGCCCACCAGCGGCCGAGCGGTAAAGACGCTGAACACTGACAAGCGCCTGACCCCAGCCACCACCCCAAGCTCTTATTGGACACTACTTGTGATGTCATAGAGTAACGAAATGAATTCCCCGCGGAATTTTTGCCAGCTAAAAGTTTGCTTTAATTGCAAATACTCTGTTACATTCCACAAATTCACATTTATACCAAACATAACCAACACCAAAAAAGTATAAGTTCACCTAACTTACACGAAACCGATAATAAAAATCTCTTCAACCTGACGACATAAACGGCAACCAATAAGAATAGGGGTGGTGGCTGGGGCCAGGCGCTTGTTGAACACTGGTAGTTCGGTCCGAGGTTCGAATCCCGCGAACCGGGCTGGCTGCATGGGCGTTTTCATGGTTTTCCCCATGTGTAACGTGTATACGAGCCAGTTCCCCTTAGAAAGTCCTCCACGAAGCCATCCCTCCCTTTAGGCAGATAGCCTTCGTGTGCTTTGCCATAATTGAATAACTTAACCTAACCTTGGGCTCAACGTCCTGTTACTATAAGGAGCTTTTATGGGATTCAAGTAATATACCACTTCGGATTCTTCAGTTTTACATAAAATCTAATCAACTCTTTATATAAATGTAGAAAGTATAAATACGGAAATTGTGGACGAAATCTTCATTACTTATACGCATAAATGCACACGCACAGACATCATTTTAAAATACTAAAAACCGTATTGTGGGGACAATAATTCATACTTATTTACTAAAAACTCTCTATCGAATTTTTGGACCGAAAATATTGCCTCGCTTACCAAAGTATATATATAATATATATACAGGGTGTCCATAATTAAACTTGAATTTTGCGAGCGGTCTGTAGCAAAAACTATACAGCGGAATTGCATAAAAATTGGGTAATGGCAGAATGAAATAATGGGAATTTTATCGAAGGAAAAAAAAACAATGAGTTTTAAAAACCACTCCTAGGTGGCGTATCATAGTTTTATTGAAAACATATAAATAATCTACAAAAGTTTACAAAACATGCTCGATATGATGTCCACATTGTCTGCTACCATCTGGAAGCGTAAAATCGCATGCTCGACTGTGGAAAGCAGCATAATTGGGGAATGTTACGCACACGGCGTTCTACGCTTTCCTTAAGGTCGGATAGAGATGGGATCACAGTAGACCATGGCCTTGAGGTATCCTAGTGATTCTCAACCTGTGGGGCGCGCCCGAGCACACTAATGGGGGGGCGCGACCATATCCAAGAGAAAATGTTATTTAAAAAAAGTGATTAAGTGACTGAAAGGAAAGAACACACACACACACATACAAAACAAAATACATTTCGACATATTTAATAATTAACTTATTAAATTAAAACAACTTACTAAATTAAAAACAAATTTAATAATTATTAGTGACTTCCTTGGGCCTGTCTTTGAGAGCAAAGTTTTTCGAAGGAGGGTTTAATATTAGAAATAGATACTCTCAGTTCTTTTTCTATATTTAGCTGATATCTATATTTTGTCTTCAAAGAAGCCACCGCAGAGAATCCAGTTTCACAAAGGTAAGATGTTGAAAATGGTAGTACAATGCGAAATGCCCTTGTTTTTAGTGCAGAAAACTCATCATCCACTCCTGTCCAAAATTCAAAGAGTGATTTATTACTAAATTGTCTTTTGGTTTCGCCGCTTGCCGTGAAGTCTATAAAGGTTTCTTCCTCTTCAGTTGAGAGTCCTTCGGGAGTATTTTGAAATTTATCCCTCACCCACTTGTAATTTGATATCAGTTTGTCGTCAGCAAGAAAATACTTTTTAAAATTCTTTGCTAGCATTGCTAGATGATTTTCAATGGTTACAAAAACAACTTTTACATGTTGTTCTTCAGCCTTGTAAGTTTTAATACAATCATTCAAATTTGCAAACATTGTTAAGTTTTCTTGCTTTAAATTTCTGCTCCACAATTCTAATTTCCTACAAAAAGCATTAACTTTATCACTCGTATCCAATATATGTGTATTTGCTCCTTGCAGTTGAAGATTCAAGTTATTAAATTTTTCGAATATGTCGACCATGTAGTTCAATTTCATCACAAATAAACTATCGCGAAAATTCTCAGCTTCCGGTTTGTTTTCCTCTTCTAGGAAAACGGCGATTTCTTCTCTTAATTCATAACGACGTTGCAAAAATTTCCCTCTTGATAACCATCTTGCCTCGCAATAAAATAGTAACGCTGAATGTACTGCACCCATGTCTTTACAAAGTGCGGAAAAGAGTCTTGATTTCAGAGGTCTCATTTTTATATAATTTACTACGGTTACAACCGTAGTTAACACAATATTCAAACCAGGACTCATTTCTTTGGAAGCCAAAGCTTCTCTGTGGATCATGCAACGTGTCCAAACGCACTGTGGCAATTTTTGTTTCACAAGTGCTTGAATACTTTGGAATCTTTCGGACATAGAACGAGCACCATCGGTGCATATTTCGACGCAATTTTTCCATTCTATGTTTGCCTCGTTCATAAAATCATTTAAGATAGCAAATAATGCGAGTGCTGTTGCTTTGAGTTCTATTGGTTTGCAGAAAATGAATTCTTCTACTACTTACAAATCATCACAAAATCTAACATAGGCAATGAAATGAGCATCTTTATTACTATCTGTTGCCTCATCGAGTTGTATTGAAAACAATTTGTCACGCAACTTCGACAAAAGCTGACACTCTACATCTTCAGCTATATCAGCAATTCGACGGGCAACAGTATCATTTGAAAGAGGTATAGACTGCAATTGTTTTGCAAAATTATCTGCAAACATAATTTCTACAATCTCAATTGCGGCTGGCAAAATAAGCTCTTCACCAATGGTGTGAGGCTTTTTAAATCTGGCTATTTTATATGAAACTTTGTAAAAGGCAATTAAAGCTTTGTCAATCACAGACAAAGTTTTTTTAAACAATGATTTTTGCTTTTCATATGATTTTAATTTTAATTCGAAGAATTCTCTGGGTTTGTTTACGTACTCAGTATGAAGCGTTTCCAAATGTCGTTTAACTTTATTAGGTTTCATGCTGTCTGCCGCCAACATTTTTGAGCAAATGATACACAGAGGCGTTTCTTCTTCATTTACTTCAGTACTAGTGAACCCAAAATTTAAGTATTCTTGAGAATATTTTCTTGATTTTATTTTCGGACCCACGCTCGTCTATGTACTTGTTGATGCTTGTCTATCGTCTAATGCTCGCTTACGCCCGCTTAAAAATTTATCCATGATTCTGCATAAGTTTGCTGCCGTGAATATTTAATACGGTGAAAAGCAATTACACGAAAATATATATAACATACACATTCAGAATAGATTCAATAGCGATAGAAGGATCGACACGAATTAGATTGTTTGGAATTGCAATTGGCGTCACAGAACTTTCTCCTTCTCCCTATGAGAAAACATCTGCTGACATTTGTGCACGCTCCTAACTTAACTTTTAAGCTGACCACACAAATTCGAGACAAAACGAAACTTCTCGCAAAACCATGAGAATGCCCGACATGGCGGGACGCAAGAGCAATAAAAAGGCATAGGATTCTTGTATTTTCAGTGCTGAGTATCGTTGTTGCAAAATGTCAATACATTTCCGTATTCTTGGTAATTTGTAAAGTTTAAAATTAAGGTTGTAGTGTAGGTTTAGCGCCAAAATACTCAAAATACATTATTATCGTATACATTTTATTGTATGCGGTGGGGAGGGGGGGCGCGATGAAAATTATGATTGAAAATTGGACCGTGAATACTAAAAGGTTGAGAAACACTGAACTATCCCCATAGCCAAAAGTCGCAAGGATTCAAGTCGGAGGATCTAAGAGGCCAACTTGTAGGAAATTGCCGGTTGATGATTCTGTCGTCACCGAAATGGCGGCGGAGTACTTGTTTCACACAACGGGCAATGTGTGGAGGAGCACCATCTTGCATAAACACTGTGGTTGCATCACATCGCCTTTAGAGCCGGGATAAAGGATTGCTCTAATAATGAGGCGTATCGTTGACCAGTGACAATGCATGTCACAAGCCCTGCGGCGCTGTGCTCTTGAAAAAAAAGGACCCACAATGAAGGTTGCAGTAAAGCCGCATCAAACCGTTACATGTGAAGAATGTAATTTAATTTGTAGGAATTGATGTGGGTTTGTAGCAGCTCAAATACGGCAATTGTGCGTGTTAACCGCACCTTCCATATGAAAGTGGACCACGTCGGTCCGCCGAATGTTCCATGGCCATTCATCCTGGAGCTCAACTCGCGAAAGAAACCGCAACGCAAATGTTTGTCGACTATCCAGATCAACTGGTTAGAGCTCCTGGGCTAGCGACAGTTTATACGGATAGTAGTGTAAGATCTTTTGAAGAATCTTATGAAGCGTGGAAGGAGGTTGGTCAATAGATGCTACAATGTGGCGAACACTAATGCTGCCGATGGTTTGCGATCTGTGTTCCTCCACTTGCGACGCTACATCACCACTACCTGTGCTGCAACACAGTTTCCTCCCCTTCCTGGTTGAATCCCCAATGTTCCCGTTGCTTCAAATTTCCTGATCATGTTTATTAGTCCTTGACTAGTGAGTGGACCTTTTCGTAACCGCTTCAAAGACCGAAATTTCTGCAAAGCTTCGATAGCAGAATCTTCGTTTTGGTAAAACAATTTTTCCAGTAAATCACGTTCCTGGAGAGTGAACGTCATCTTCCTTGACTTGGAAAAGAGTATAACTACGGGTTCGCTTCTCGCATCTTTATAGAGTTGCTGTGCTCGCACAGGATTACTATGGTTACGACATTTGCATATGGCAATAGTTTATATTGCACAGCGCCCTTTATTGGTGGTTTTTGAAACTCATTGTTTTTTATGGGGGATGCTCGATAAAGTTCCGATCATTTCATTCTGCCATTACCCAATTTTCATCCAATTCTATTGCATAGTTTTTGCTACAGATTGCTAGCAAATTTCAAGTTTAATTATGAACACCCTGTATATATTGGCGGGAGGAAAGAGCATCATGTAAACAAAAATTATTATTTTAGTGAAATCTTCCTTCTTAATTTTTTTCCGGGGGGAGAATATAAATTGTGAAATAATGCATATTGTAACACAATAAGGCCAAATTATTGAGTATTTCAGGACGATACATTTCTGCTACTTTGTGTTTGGTAATGTAAAGCGAAGCTTAATATTAAATTAAAAGGTGTGACCTATATTAATCATAGCTATGTAAAATATTAATTTATTACATTCCATTTTTTATTTTTTACAAACGAAACATTATCTCAGTTTCAATCTGAATTATTCTTGTTAGTTAATCCTGTGGTATATCTTGCTGTTCTTTACTTTTCCTTGCATTTTATTACGTTCAGTATTCTAGTTTATTAGCAAATGAATTAGTGTTGGAATCTTTATAGAATTTACACTACAAGTTAACGATATAATATAGCAAATGATCTAAAATTTTTTAAAACTTGTCTTATTTGAGGTTCTCTTTCTTCCAAATAATTAAACTTCTAGTAAACTGCTAGCAAAATTCTTACAATATACAAAAGTACCATAGCTACAAATACCTTCATTTATGTTTACAGACGAATAGAAGAAATTAAGTCTGTCTTGTTAATGGCATTATAATACAGTAGGCGCCTCTTAATGCCATCACGGTAAATTATTATCATTCGGATATTGTTATAGAAATAGCGAAGTCCTGCCCTTTTGTATAGGAAATATATTACGCACTGTGATCAATAATTCGGTTAATGTTAACAAAAATTGAGAAATAAATTATTTAAACTAAAATAAAACACCAAAATCCACGGTAAATGTGTTGTGTCGCAAAATTTAAGCGTGTTTAGTAATTTAAGTAATCAATTATTTAAGCATTTTATTTTTATTTGCATTTTATTTTTAAATTTGAAATTTTGAAGAGCGTACTGAATATATAGATATATATTTGTAAAGTGTGTGTTTAAAATCTTTAGGCAAATTATTTTTCTTCAACGGTCCAATTTTCTAACGAAGAAAGGGAGCGTCTTTTAACGGAAGTAACACCTGTGGAAATAGCTTTTAAGATGACAGTTGCAACTGAGAGCAGTATTCTCATGACTTTTGTTACGAAGCAGTAAAATTGATATAACAACTGGCTTCCGTTACACTCTCGCTTTGTGAATGTTGTCATGCTTATAACTTCGGAAGAAAGGAAAGGTTGTAAATTGGATCTTGAAAGGGCAGTTTTTCATTTTTTCTCCGTGGATTTTTCCGCTTGTTAGCAAGGGGGGTCGGATTTTTAGTCTCAAATTTTCGCAGGTGTTAGAGTCATTCTGCAGCTGAGCAATCGTCAACTGTACACAATGACTCTATTTTGATTCGTTTGAGGGTTTTGATAGTGTTCTGTTAAATTATAGCGAAAGGCTCAGGTTGGCGAAATTTAATTTTATGTGTTAAGTTTTGGCAAGCAATATTTTATGGGAAGAGAAACCGAGTTTTTCCTCGGTTCTTGCACGAGTTTAGAAGTCAGTTTTGAGTGGAGTTGAATTTTGATACAACTAGAGAGAGGAGAATTAGCAGAGAGGGCTTTTGGCCCTCCGGCCGAGCTTCACCCTTGCGGGTGGCTCGCTCTCGCGATGCTGCCGCGGCCTGCGTCGGTATTCATGAGAGACGGATTCAAGTTGAAGATGTGAATAATTGAGAATTTTTCCAAAAATTTATGCGAGAAGTAGAACTTAGAGCGAACTCTTCGGAGTTTGAAGTGGTTTTTCCTGTAAAACGGAAGTGAAATGGCTCGTACCAAACAGAAAGCGTTCCAGTCGTGAGAAGAGAAAATTTCGACATTCTGTCGTCGCTCCTACAATTTCCGTTGTCGTTGACAGCTGAAGCACCTGAGTGTTACCTAGTTTATTCCCTTGGTTTCTCCTTCCGTGAAATTTCATACTTCAGAATTTTTTATTTCCGGGCGTGTTCATTAATGGTTCACCAAGATGTCATTTTCTTGAATTTTATTCGGCAGCCGATTACTTAAGGAAGCATTCATTTATGATTCTACAAGATGTCATTTTCTTGAATTCTATTCTGGAGCCGATTACTTAAAGGACGAATTCATTAATGGTTCTACAAGATGTCATTTTTCTTGAACTTTATTTTGGAGCTGATTACTTAGGACGAATTTATGGAGGAATTTTTCTCCCGATGTCGTCTATAGCTTCTTATGATGATAGATTCCGGTAGTTCAACTGTGAGTTATCTTACATTTTCTTTGGCACATTTTTAGTATTTGCTTTAATTTAATCTTGAGTAACTGGTAGAAAGAAAATTCTTTTGATAATAGATAAAATTATGTGTCTTATAAAAATTTAAAATTTTTGTCAAAAAATATAAAAGTTTTGTTAATTATAATTTCTATATTAGTTTAAGTGGGATCCAGTTTGAATAATTCGTTTAATGTTCCAGTTATTCCAAGTAATAGTTATTATGTTAAATTGCAAAATGTTATCTTGATAAATGACTCTTGAAGGAAATTTAATGTAGAATATAAATTGCTATTGTTGTAACGGTAGTCTGGCCAGCTCTCCTGTAAATACACTACTCGACATTGAAAGGACAACACCAAGAAGGAGTGGGCAGAAAGTGATGAAATTTGGAAAAAAGACAGAGACAGCAAGCAGCAATAAATGATCTTTATTTCAAAATGATAGACAGAATACAGAGCGAGAACGGCGTCGGCTCAGTAGGATGTAGGACCACCGCAGACAGCGATGCACGAAATAACACGTCTTGGCATAGAGTGCCGATGGTGTCCTGAGGGACGGCTCTCCATTCCCTTTCAACCATTTGCCACAGTTCGTCTTCTGAACGAGGCAGGGCAGAGTCTGCAAACGGCGTCCAGTCTCATCCCACACATGTTCGATTGGTGACAGGTCAGGAGAGTACAGTGGCCAGGGAAGCATCTGTATACCTTGCAGAGCATGTTGGCAGATGTGAGCACTGTGCGGTGTTATTCTGCTGAAAAATTGCATTAGGCAAACCCTGAAAGTAGGAAATTGCTACGGGCCGCAGTACATTATCCAAGTATCGTTGGGCCGTTATAGTGCCCTGAAAACAAACTAGAGGTGACCTGGAATCGTAGGCAAAAGCGGCCCAAAACATTATGCCACGTTGTCGCGCGGTGGGGCGTTCCACAGTTACTGCCGGATTAGATCTGTCTCCACGTCGACGCCACACACGTATGCGGTGACTGTCACTGGATAAACAGGAGCATGACTCATATGAGACCACGACGGTTCGCCATTCTGTCATCCACATCGCTCCCGTCCGGCACCATTCTAAACGTTGGCGTCTCTGCTGTGGGGTCAATGACAGCCTTCTCAAGGGATGCCGTGAGTGCAGGCCACGTTCAACCAATCGACGGGAAATGGTTCTGGTCGACATGGGAACATCCAGGGTATCTTGCATATGATGGAGAATCGCGGTACAAGTGACTTGCGGGACTGCCACAGCTTGTCGGCGGATGCGTCGATCCACGTGTGCTGATGCCACTTTGGCTGCACCTGCACCCCTTCTTTTTCCCACATTTCCTTGTTCCAACCATGTTCGTCATAGCCGATGCACCGTGCTCGTATACACGTGGGTATCAGCTGCGATTTGGCGTAAGGACAACCCGTTCTTCTCAGTCCGATCACCATACCCTTCGTAAAATCGTCTATCTGCTGGAAGTGCCTTCGTTGACGGCGGCCTCGCATTCTCTCCTATTATACGTATCCTTCGAGACAAAAAACTTACCTTCTTCGATAATTCGTCTGGCAGAAATAACGACACGAATATTGCCCATTGTGCACGTTCCTTCCCTTATATCTTACTTCACGTGCGTCGGAGAGCTGCGCATTTCACATCATTCGCATAGTTCAGTGACGTGTGTCTACTCTAAAATTTGCATAAATTTCTGACCACTCCATTCCACCAAATTTCTGATTTCTGGTGTTGCATTTTCAATGTCGAGCAGTGTATATCCAAGATATTAATAAATGAATGTGATTTATACTATTACTTGCATTTGTTTTTTTTGCTGTTACGTAGTTGGTCTGTTTAGTCATTTCATTTTTTGAACCATGTGGCTTTTAAGAAACATGGAGATTTTATCGGGGTTATGGAAAAATATTTATGCATCTTAAAGTACTCCAACGCGCCCTGTTTTTTAGCAAACATGTACCAACCACGTTTTATTGAATATTTGAATGTTTGTTTTAGGTGCCAGGAAAGTTAGAAATAGTGCTTGATTTTTAGTAGTTGAACTGATTGTTTTTTTTTTATTATTTCTTTCCTGGTGCTTATGAGGTGTTTTATGAATCTGAGATTATGCTTTTGAGTGAATATGTAAATTAAGTGAAATTTTAGAAATGTTTTAGTTAAGATAGTTTCTTTTCTACCGAGTGCCAGAGAAGCTTTATTCCTTCTTGTGTTTTTCCGGTTAAGATTTATTAAAATAATTTGTTTTGTTTTGTGTCAGTTAATTGATTTAGGAAATAGTTAATTTAGATATTGTTTTGAGTTACTTCAATCAACCAGTTCCTTCCTCCGCTTCTAACTAGAAGAATTTTAGTAGTAAGTTATTTATTTTAGCTTTTCCCGCACCAGAGTAGGTCAGAGATTTAAAAAAGTTTAAAAGTGGTAAATAGTTTAAAACTAGTAAAATTTCAGCTACTCAACAAATGCTCAAATAATACTGAAATGGACAACAGAAATTGCTTAGTGTCAGAGACATATCGCCAAGTAAAGGAATACTTCACCAAGAAGTTTGATTTTTATTTATGATTGCCATGAGCAAAGAACTCGTTTTCCAAGATAAAGTAACATCGACTGGTTAATAGTAAGCAATAGCGAAGCCGAATTCTAAACGATATTGCTTTTTCACTCCAAAATATGTAAAAAATATCTTTTGTACCAAAATATCTGAAAAAATAAAAGTCGCAGCATCAATGACATAAGAAGATATTTGACAATTGTTTTCTGGAACAGATCCAAGATATTATATGATAAACATTCCGAAGAAAAAATGATGAAATTGGAATTTCCTTCAACTGCTGACATGAGGTTATGCCCCACGAATATTAGTTATATTTACATTAAATCAGTGAAATTCTATGATATTTTACAGGATAACTTTCGCAACTCTTAATATTATCAAAATAGTCCTGGAAAACATGATCATATCAAACCGCGCCTGCTGGAAAATTAAGTGAGCCATTGGCATGAAATTCATATTAGACAACAGAAATGGTGTTTTCGGATGCGGTATGTTCGATATGTAGGAGTACATATTCTCTTGGCGACAATATATTTCTCTCCGATCCAATGCAGTAAATCTTTCCGTTTAAATTTCCTCGCGGAAAAATTATTATATAGTGATTTTTGCCAACACTTAATCATACTTTTTCCTTCAAAATTAGATTATTGCTCAGAAAGACAAGAATAGACGATCCAAAGAATGTTGTACGCAAGTCTTAATTAGCCGTTTCATAAAAATGAATGAATCAGTCTCGACAAGAACCGAAGACGGATTGTCTTTCACAGCAGTCATCATCCATTCCACACGACACATCGCTCCGTTCTTCGATGACATATTAGTCTTTCACCATCCTATCCTATTGCTCTTCTTTTTTCGTAAGTTATCATGCTCATGATAAATGTTTCTTCAACAGCGGTAAAAGACTTCAGAGAGATGACGTTATAAGTTAGAAAATAATTACGTAACTTTTTCAGTTATTGTAATAGAAAGAATTAATGTAACGACATTTTGGAAGTTTTTAATTATTAAGAAATTTCTTGGACTTTTATGTCCGATTAAAATTACATAATCAGCTTATTTTGAAAGTATATCAGTAGCTTCAAAAATAACTAATAACAGGAAAAAAATCTGAAAGGTTTCAAATTTGAACGTCATAACAGAAGATTTGGGATTTTTTT
>KK120526.1:742-20169 GCA_000611955.2 Stegodyphus mimosarum | reverse complement strand
TTTGAATAAGAAAAACGCATGTTCGCCCCCCGCAAGATAAGGGGACGAAAAATGCAACTGGTCGCCGACCCTTGATCCCAAAATTCTCCGTCCGTGAGAACGCAAAAACTGCCTATTGCTGTACAAGCTGTCTGTTGACCTAAAAGAACTTCTCCCAAATCAAATGAAAGAGTTTAAACAACAGTATAATTTAAAAATTAAATCTCAAACAAGAACATTAAAATTCCACTATTCACTGTAAATCAATAATATTATTAAGCACTGTAAAATAATACTTCAGAAATCTACATAACAGCGTGCATGTCATTGAGTAATATTTTTTCTTGACTTCCTAGTGTAAAACATTCTTCAGTTTATAATTTTGTCACATGTATTATGCGTAGGGTGTTTTCACAGTTTTCAAATGTCAAAAATAGTTTATTAACTTTCTCATCTTATTCCTCATTCATGTAATACCATACCAGAAGCTTCATTTAATAACCATAAAATATTTAAATTAGAAACATTTTTTTTTTTCATTTTTATACTGAGTAAATAATTTTACGAAATGGATGTGCACCAACTACTGAAACCGCCACTGTTTCTTAAACTAGAATTCACTAGGATTATGTGAAAAAAAACCTCTTTTTTGAGGAAACGAAACACATTTATGAACATTTTTCACGACATTGTGCATAGCAGTGTTTGTCTTTTGATTTATTATTCTAATTAATGAATCCCAGTATTGCAAAGCTGTGATATTTATTATGAGAAAAAGCCTCACATTTGCATTTATGTATCTTTGACATCTATGACTAGATACTACACATTTATTTAAATGAAACAAAAGAACTTTATGGTACACGTTATATGAACACTTCATCCTACTTTGATTACTGTACAGACTAGACAACTCACGTATGCAGATTACGCCTGTTTTCTGTAGCAGTCTGTTACTTCAATAAAAGACTGCTCTCTTGTTCATGCTGCAGTTGTTTCTAATACCACATTGTTTGTGTAATCAAAGTCATTGCTTTTAATGTTTACTATCTGACATACGTACAATTGTTAATATATTATCAAATTTCGGAACGATATATATTAACTAATCAGCTTATTAATTGTTTAACAAACTAATATAATACTTGGCTAGTTAGGCTTCTTTAATTCAGTAAGATTAAGTTTCAGGTATTACTTAGTAAACAGTTATGGCATTGTTCTGTACGTTCATTCGTTGTGTACTTAACAAAACTGGCAAATGTAAGGTCTGGGCTTTGAATTTTAGAGAACAGATAGCTGATTTTTCATGTTTTCCTTTCCGAAAATCAACTGTATCCTCGCCAGTATTCGAGCCACATATATCCCAATGGCTAACTGAATATTTCGATTGCTGACATAAACCGCGGAAGGACTCAAGGAGAATGAAATAATTCTTGCAATCTGAAATTTGTTAGTGACTTTTAGAAAACGAAAATACTAATGTGCTGTTTACTTTCGTAAATTACGTCGCAAAATTGTTCCTTGAAATCTAACTCATATACCATAAATATAAATAAAGAAATATGAAAATAAATTTAAGTATTTATTCTGTTAAAGAAAACAGAAAATATGTTGCGAAGCGATATTATTAGTAATATTTCATTATATCAAAATATGGAAAAAAATAAAAAGGAGCTAAGCGAAGGAAAATAAATCCTTAAAGTCAAATATTTGAAACTCTTTTATAAGGCTGTCAAAATGTTCAAGTTCATTTAATGCTATAAAAAAGAATTGACACTCTAAAATTTAAACGAATAACAAACATATGTTACAACAGAAGTTGAAAGAAATCATATACATTTAACATACTTCTTAAAATTAAAAACTGAAATCTTTGTCCGGATATCATTCAAACACGTGACATCTTTTGTGAAGATTTAATCTTACCAACGGGATACGAAGGGAATATCTGTTTCTATAACGCTGTACATAGCTACTTGGTATAATTAACCCGTGTTTAGTTCATTTTCATTAGATGAGACAGTTTGCTACTGACATTCATTCCCTTCTAAAGCTACTGATACTCATGTTTATACTGTTGCCTTATGAAGTAACAAGTCACGTTTAAACTTCTAAGTAACAGTATGTTAAATGAAAGGGTTTGATTCATTTAAAAATGATAAGTTGATTGATTAGCTAATATATTAGAAAGATACCTTTATTGCTTACGCCTAAGTAATATACGGTAAATGTATGTACACGGCGAAAAAAAAGGGGGGCATTTCTATGTCTCCCGTTTTACTGGCCCGATTGACGAAATTTAAATTGCGTTTTCCATGTCTTGAAAGCGCGACTTAGGATATGTATTAGATTTATATACAGCATTGTTCTAATATAGGTATTTTGACACAAAATCGGACTTTTTCTGAAATGACACGCCAATTGTTTTCCATATTTCGATTCTACGACTCAAATTATGCCAAACTACCAAGTTTCGTAAAAAGCGCACGAGTAGTTTTTAAAAAATTAGCTCTCAAAATTTTAGCTCTTCAATGTTAATTCAATTTGGTATATATTTATTAATATCTCTTTTTTATTACATTACTTGATTCCTTCTTTCACAGTTCGAAATTTAGGTTCACTCCAAACAAAATTCATCCATTTTTTATGATTTATTTTTAAAATTTGTATTTTTAAATAAATTTTCATAATTTTTTAAACAATTTTGAATTATAACCTATAAATGTTTTACCATCGACTTGAAGTAGTTGTATTTTTAAATATACCCACAAAACATTAGAGCTCTTTATTCGAAATGTTTGAGAATACACGTGAATTTATGTATTAGCGCGTTTTGAAATTTGGCATATTTTTGAAAGCAACAATAACATCTAATGCGGTTTGCTCACTTTGCTGAAATTATTTGAAAGAAGAACAATGTGACTTTTTTTACGCTCATGCACAATGTAAAAAGGTGGGAACGAAGTGACTTTTTTTCAGCTACATTACAATCGAAGGGACAGGAAAATAGGTTGCGACGTGTTAAAAAATTCGCCAAGTGGCAATTCTTGGCGCAAACTGAAAAAAATTCGCCAAAATAAATTTTTGAATTTCTTCGTAAATTTCGCACCAAATTTTACAAAATTTAATATTTACGTAAAATTTTAGTTCTAGAACCGATATATGGAAAAACATCGGTATGTTATTTCAGAAAAAGACAGATTTTGTGTCAAAATACCTATGTCAGAAAAATGCTATATATAAATCTAATATATATCCTAAGTCGCGCTTTCGAGGTATGAAAAACGCAATTTGAATTTCGTCAATCGGCCCAGTAGAACGGGAGATTTAGAGCTGTCTCATTTTTTTTCCTTTTTTTTTCTCCAGTGTACATATAAAAAAGGGCAAGCATTCAAATTGCATAAGGAAGCGCATACTGTGAAGCAGATGGTGTTTTTTAAAGGAAAATGAATCTACGTGCCGATATTTCGAAAATTCTACTATAAAGAGTTTATTTATCCCGAAAGAGTTATACAGACTTCATTTTGTGGATAATTCCAGATTAAGGGAGGATGAACCATTCAGAACCGGAAGAGGGGAAAAAAATTGTTGTAAGATAAATAAAAATTTCCAGAATTCTGAATAAATGAATTTATCACATATTTACCTCAGAGAATTGAAGTTTCTAGCTTGTAAAAATAAGACTTAGTTGCCTATTATTTAATCTCTGACGGTATAAAAATTAGTGATCAATTTGCGTTACTAAACTTTTCCCTTCCATTTACTTTTTGCAATTGATATACTATTAGGATTAGTTGCTGAATTTAATTTTAATTTATTTTTGCATTAACTAGAACATGATAGAATTTCTTTATTAGGGCGTTAATAATTTTAAATTTATTTGTTCATTATTTATTTTTAATATATTTTTAATATATTTTTAATATGTATGTAAAATTCCACGTAAATATACAACAAAACCTTATTCGTTTGACAGAAAATATAATTAATTGTTGAAAAAGTATAAAAACTTTTCATTATTGATAATACATGTTATTAGACAATTACTGTTCAAAGAAAATGATGCACAATATTTTATCTTAAAATGGATTAAATACTCATGATAATTGCTAATAGTTTTAATGATGAATGAATTAGGACAACTGATAATGTTCCGTCTACTTGTCAACGATTACTTTGCAAAATATCTCATATAGAAATTCATCTCTTTGATATTATTTTGATTTGCATTCTAATTTATACTACTCACGTTAATATAATTAAAATAATTACGATCAGTACATTTTCCGCACGAAATGAAGCACTGTTTTCCCTTCTTTAGTTAAAGAGCTGAGGACGTTTTCGATTTGCGAATGCATAGGATAAAATGAAAGTTTGGAAGATAAAAAGAATTACCTTCAGGAATTACATTAGCAATGCAAGGAATCCTTTGCACACCAGCATCGTTCTTTCCCCAGCACATGATGGTCCCGTAATCACCAAGATAACGGGGAGAATAATACAGGATGTTGAATGTCTTCGGGTGACGCCTTTTTAGGTCCACAGTGCCTCTAATGGTATTGTTGAGTGTCCATTGGAATGCTGTTGGTTTGGGTTCCGATTCGACCTCACATGTGATGTTAACTAATTCTCCTTGTACAACACTGAATGTTATGATGTCAGGATATCGGCACACGGGAGAATCTGAGGAAAATATAAAATAGCAATTTAAATATAATGTAATGAGTTAGATTTTGAAAGCACCTATTCTAAATTACCATAAATTTAATGCTCTTATATTTTGAACTGTATATATATGAACATAATGCATGAAATCTCCAATTAGTACTAAAAATGCTTCTTTGTGTGTAATTTAAAATTGGTATCAGTAAAATGAAAATAATGTGTAGTAGTACATATTCAGATTACTACAATGAATTCAGCTCATAAACAATGCATGAATAATGAGAAATCCATTATTTTAAACATCACGTTCATAAATAATTATAATGTAGTTTGCAAATTTAAAATATTTTCTGCATTTTTATTGTTTATTCCAAGGTATTCTTTTACCTTGAATGAAAACTCAGCGAATGGATCTCTCAACAAAATAAGAATTTCTGCATTTCTAGCCTTCTGTTTTTACTCTATTGCACCCTTACCTATTTTTGTCTGAAGTACAAAAATTACTTTCACTCATATGGCAGTTTATTTTCATTGCCACTTAACTTCAGCAACAATTGTAAAATCTTGACATATGTCGTCGTATTTTCTTGCCTTAGCTATTTTTTTCTGCTTAGTCACGCTTTGATTTCTAGCACACTGAAGTATGTTATTACAGTAGGAAAAACATATCTCATTGCGGAGAAAGGAGGAGGGCACGTAACCAGAGAAGACATATATTTTGAATGCTTCAGAAAGTTTGTGCCCAAACATGCACAAATAAATTCGGACATATTTGAGAAATACCCTTTTGTTGTTTACCCCCAAAACGTCCTGAACACCACATCTAGTTTCTGCAGATAAATATACATGTAAAACGACAGTATGTCCCTCTCAGAGGACAACAGCCGCCTTCTGTTATTCAAGAGTTCCAAGCGTATCACGTCTTTAGAGCAGATTCCTATCAGAGGAATATGGATGGGTGCAACGGGTTGAAGTTTCTCTCGTGGATTATAAAATATAATAATAAGGAATAAAAGTCTACAACTTCGAGATCGTCAGGATTTTAAATGAAATTTGGGAACAGACGGAGAATCCTTCCACTTTAAATACATGACATGCACTTGTGAAACAAAATAAAAGAGATTTACAACAGTAGATAATGAGCTGATACTGCTTTTACTATTATCGATTACTTATGAGTGAAATGTTTTTTAGGTAGAAAACACAAAATTAGCAATGAATATCCCAACTACACCTATTTATTACAATGCCTATGGTATAATTAGTTGATATTTCTACTTGACTCTGTACTTTAACATTTTATCTGATACGAACTGGACAGAAAATTCTACATAATTTAATTTTAATATCGACCTTTTTTGTTATTATTACATAAAGAAAAGGGCAAAGCTAAATAAATGCACTTAACGCCAAGTATAAGGAATAATAAATGCATTTAAGATAACGACAATTTAGATTAGTAATATTAATATATTTTAGATAGCATTGAATAATTATTACTAAATATTTACTTAGTTTACCGTATTTACTCACGTTATTTCCCCACTTAATCTTACTAATTTTATCGTAAGAAATTTGAGAGGGGAAATTATGCAAATGATTTAATTTTCGAATGACGCGGTTACAGTAAGAATATAACAAATAAAAAGTACTTGTGAATAAACTACCAATAATTATCACAACATTATTTAATTAGAAGAAGCCTACCTTCCAGTAAGAAATGCATAGTAATATAAACCATATAATATGTAATAAGATATTTTCATTTGTACCTCCCTTTAACTTAAATTGCTCCCGCCCGTAATGCTGTCCACTGCTACTCCCTGGGCCTAAAATCATTTAATGATGTTGAAACTGCTGTATTTGTTGACTGCTATAGTTTGTAGGTCGTCGCCATCATCATCGTTGTCATCCTCTTCATTACCATTCAGTCAGTCTTGCTACTTGCAATGATCTTCAGAACCATCCAGAACATAAGATATCCCCGTTTCTTAAGGCTTATCACTATTTCTTAAGGCTTATCACTATTTCTTAAGAAACACGCTGGCCAGTTAAAGAAAGCATTACGTGGACGAATTCTCTTTAAATTTAGCGGAGCACGCTTCTGAAACGCCTTGAAGAAACTGAAAATTATAAGAATTTAAAAAAAAAAAAAAACAATAAGAGCTAAATTGCTATGGGCAAAATTATGCGAGAGCTAAACAGTACACCAGCAAATACGGTATTTAAATTATTTAGAATCATCATTTATCATTTAGTTCTTTTTTAACTTACAATGTAGAGTATAACTAACTAGCCTTATCGTATTATAAAAGTTTCATATGTGGGAATCGTTCCTCAACGAAGCACCAGATGTCGCTATCTACATCTACGGTAGGAAAGCTCGAAGTATACACATCTTCCATTTGGTTAGAGAAGTCAGAGAGAAGCGGTCTAACGGAACGCTCGCGAAGGAGCTACAACTAGACGCTTGCCGGTTGCGCGTAGGTGATCGGATTTGGACTTATCCAAAGTGACCACACGTAGGAGGTCAGCTGTTGTGTTGTGATACCTCTACAAAACATATTTAATCCATCTGTACATACTCATCCCGTTTATCGTTTCCCCTGTGAACCAGGAATAAAACCTGATACTTTGAACAGTGGTAGTGATCTCTATTTATTGATAAGACTTGACCCACACACATATACAATAATTTAAACTTCTGAAAGCCACCCATAATTTACAATAGTTAGTGAATAGCCAGCTAATAGTAATAGTTATATAATAGTTATAATAGCTGTGTTGAGTACTAATTGTATTTTTTTGAAATTATTAATATGTTTCCAGCGGATTGGCGATATCTTGTTCTTGGCGCCGGTCTTGGCGCATATTGGCTAGAACGCCACTCATGTAAAACTACGCAATTGCAGTTTAATTTCGCCTGTAGAGGCACGCAACGCATTTAGACACTTCAATAAATAGTTAAGTTCAATTGTTTATTTGATCATTGTAACCACATCGCATTCGCATCGCAAACATTTTTTGGTCAACGTCGAGCGGAGGATATTATTTGAAAACCTATGGATTACCTCACTCTGGACGGACAAACAATCCGCACGTTCGAAAGAGGTTGGTAAGTAAAATTTGATTTACTTATCAATATGTCTGAATT
Organism: Stegodyphus mimosarum; assembly: GCA_000611955.2. Lineage (NCBI taxonomy): Eukaryota > Metazoa > Arthropoda > Arachnida > Araneae > Eresidae > Stegodyphus > Stegodyphus mimosarum. Next base: position 12,371 of record KK120526.1, on the reverse strand, counting down.
AAAGGCTGCTAAAACAAATAAAAAGAGTGTAAAATCTAATATATCAAGGTTTAAAGAAAAAGTAAAATCAACTATTGAAGAAGCAGACGCAGCATTGCTACACTTACATGAATCTAAAATCTCATATTTTCAAACAGAAGTAAAACATGTTTTTGATTCTATATTCTCGCATTATGATGATACAGACATTGACGCATTCATAACAGAGAAGGAAACTATACTAGACAATTTAGATGAAATTAATTTGATAATTAAAAGAAAACATTTAAAAATCCAGTACTGTAAAAATTAATACCAACGAGAACATTTTGCCTAAAGACATTTCTGTTTCCGAAGTAAAATTACCAAAGTTATCGCTTCCCACATTTAGTGGAAAAATAAAAGAGTGGATCGAGTTTGAAGGTTTATTTTCCGCAGCAATTCATAAGAACAAAACCTTAACTAACGCGCAAAAATTACAATATTTGAAAAGTTCTTGTAAGTCAGATGCGTTAGACATTACTCATTCTATATCCATTTGCGACGCAAATTACGATATCGCATGGAATTTATTAGTTGAACGCTACTCAAATAAAAAAGATCTGATAAATTCAGTCATTAAAAAGTTACTTTCCTTACCGCAGACATGTGATTCAGCCCCATCGCTTTTAAAATTTGTTGACAATATAAATGAGTGCATAAGATCTTTGAAAGTGTTAGAACAAAGTGTGAATGGTTTCAGCGATACGCTAATTCTTTATGTATTAGTCGAAAAGCTCGACAGAAGTACGAGAAGCTGGTGGGAAAGATCGCTGAAGAAGGATGAAATAGGAACAACAGAACATTCGCGCACTTTGCAGCATAACAAACCTCTAAATCGCGAAACGAAACGTTCCTTTAATTCAAAAGCGTTGACATCTCTTTCAGAAAATTCGAAAACTTGTTCTTACTGCAAAGGTGATCATATATTGTTGAAATGTAATCAGTTTTTGAATTTATCGGTTAAAAAACGGTTTAATTTTGTAAAAGCAAAAAAACTCTGCTTTAATTGTTTATCATCGGGTCATATCATTAATTCTTGTAAAAGCATTAATGTGTGCAAAAAATGCCATAAATGTCACCATACATTATTGCATCTAGAAAGAGAAGATTGGGAAATCGCCAACGCAGCATCATCGAATTCGTGTAATGTAAACCCTAAGTTGAGCAAAGGTCTTTCGCCAGATGATAATATGTTTACTCCTTCTACGGAGAATTACAGGACTGCCGGCAGTGGAAATAAACAACCCACTTCTAATAGCAGCTCAGCAATAACTACGACTTCCGGTTTTAATAAACAAGTTATACTTTCCACAGCTATAATTCACGTTAAAAACATTAATGGGAGTTACATCGCCTGCCGTACTTTGATTGACAACGGCAGCCAAAATAATTTCAACTGGAGGGAATGTGTTCAATCGTTAAACCTAAGAGGAAAAAAAATGCTTCTGTAATCAGGGTTAAACGGAGTTATAAACATAAAAGTGCAGTCACAACGATTGCTAACGCAGGTAGAATTTACATTCGCACTTTAAATTTTTATGTTGTTCCCAAAATAACGTGTATAACACCTGCCAGACAATCTAACTATTACGCATCTGACTGCATTACGAACAATTAAATTGGCTGATCCAGAATTTTATAAACCTGGCCCAATCCGTGTTTTGTTGTCAAATGAAGTTTTCTTTGAACTGTTAGGAACAAATAAAATAAAAACGCAAGAATTAATTTTTCATGAACCCGTTTTTGGATACATTGCTAGTGGTTCTATGAGCATGCCGCAAGAAAAGAATGCTAATAATTATTGTGGGCACGTTAATTCGGTTGATGATTTATCTAACACCTTAAAAGCGTTTTGGGAAATCGAAGAGGTCCATGGAACCAACCAATTTAAAAGTAAAGAAGAACAATTTTGCGAAAAACATTTTTCTTCGTACGCACTATAGAAGGGAGGATGGGAGATACGTCGTAGAATTACCGATTAAAGATGATGGGCTTACAAAATTGGGGGAATCGAAGGACAATGCCAAAAAAAGATTAAATTATTTACTTAAGCGTTTCTCACACAATTCAACTTTGAAAACATTGTATGAAGAATTTATTAATGAATACGAAGCATTGGGACACTCGGAAGAAATTTCTAATATAGATAACGCTAGGTTTTCGTATTATATGGCTCATCACGGGATATACAGACCAGATAGACTTAGTACTAAATTACGAGTGGTGTCTGATGCAAGTTCTGCTACACCTAGTGGACTTTCTCTAAACGATATTTTATTAAACGGTGGAATAGTTCAAGATGAACTATTTGACATTATTTGTAGATTTCGCACTCATAAATTCGTTTTCACTGCAGATATCATTACGATGTATCGTCAGATCTTAATTAAGGATCATCAAGGAGACTTGTTAAGAATCTTATGGAAATCTAGTGAAAGTGAATCACTTAAGATTTATAGACTGAACACTATTACTTACGGTACATCCAATGCACCATATCTCGCAACACGGACACTCAACCAACTTGCAATTGATGGAGGCAAAACTTCCCGCTGGCAGCACAAGTTGTGCATCGAGATTTTTATGTAGATGATGTTTTAACAGGAGCGTATACCTTGACGGAGGCTCAGAATCTACAATCATAGTTGAATGAATTACTCGCACACGGTGGTTTTGAATTACGCAGGTGGCACTCTAACCACCCAGAACTCCTGCCTTGTTCAGGAGACAATACCGAATATTCATTCAATACCTCAAATGAAGAATTGAACATCAAGACGTTAGGCTTGAGGTGGAACCCAAGATTAGATTGCTTTCATTTTAACTCATCTGTCAAGGAACTGGCCATATACACAAAAAGAACGGTTCTTTCGGATATCGCTCGCATTTATGATCCTTTAGGATTACTCGCACCAGGCATAACCAAGGCTACGATTTTTATTCAAAGGCTTTGGTTGTTAAAACTGGAATGGAATGAACCCTTACCTGAAAACATAATTAAGGGCTGGCAAAATTCCTCCGCTTCCATGCAATCGATAAACAAGTTAAGCGTGAATAGATATGTTTTATGTGACAACTATTTTGAAGTAGAACTTCACGGATTTTGTGATGCTTCAGAACACGCATATGGTGCAGCCATTTATTTACGTTGTGTTACCAACGCAAATCCATCTTCAAATTTACTTTGCAGTAAAACAAGGGTAGCACCATTAAAACCGTTATCTGTGCCGCGATTGGAACTTTGTGCAGCTTAATTATTATCACAGCTTGTGTCAAAAGTGGTGAATCTCCTGAATTTAACTATCAGCAAGACATATTTAGGGTCAGATTCTACCATCGTCTTGGCATGGCTTCAAAGCTCTCCACATTTGCTCAAAACATTTTGTGCCAACAGAGTGAGTAAAATTCAAAACTTAACTTCGAATTACCAGTGGAATCACGTGCGCTCAGAAGAAAATTCGGCGGATTTTGCTTCCCGTGGAGTAAATTTCGACAAACTATGTGATGCTGATCTCTGGTGGAACGGACCTTCCTTCCTGATCAAGGAAGAGTTCCCCGTATCTACTAAAAACATTGATCGTCAACATCTAGAAGAAACAGAAGACTTTTCTAGTGAATTTAGAAAAGTGACTGACGCATACCTGATATGCATTGACACTAATGATTCAATTGATTCCATTTTAAACATTAGTAATAATTATATTAAATTACTATGAATTTTGAGCTATATTTTCAGGTTTGTTTGGAATTCAAGAAAAGGAAGAAATTCTCCTAAAAAAAGAACGAATTGGGTAAGTTCAGAAGAATTAAATTATGCAGAAAATTACCTCATAAGGGAATATCAAAAACGAGAATTTAATCCAGAATACCACGCATTACTGCAAGGTAAGCCAATTTCTTGCAAAAGTAAATTAGTATCATTGAATCCTTTCTTAGACAAAGATAAGGTAATGAGAGTTGCAGGCCGATTAAAAAATGCCAACCTGAGTTTTTCACAAAAACACCAAATAATCTTGCCAGCAAAGGGTAAGTTAAGCAATATAATTGTAGAATATTATCATAAAAAATATCTTTATATAGGTTCGCAGGCATTGTTGTGTTGTGTGAGGCAGAAATTCTGGCCAATACAAGGCAGGAATTTAACCAGAAAATAACGCATGAATGCGTTACCTGTAGGAAAAACAACCCAATTACACTTGAAAGTTATGGGTTCGTTACCTTCAGAACGCGTACATCCCAGTGCCCCTTTTAATTATGTTGGCGCAGATTTTGGGGGCCCTTTTTTCATAAGGTATAAGGGACAAAGAAAGGGGATCCTAAATAAGGTATACTTAGCAGTAGTCATTTGCTTCTTAACCAAGGCAGTTCATTTCGAATTAGTATCCAAACTTACAACAGCTGCCTTCATTGCCACTTTGAAGCGATTCATTGCTAGAAGAGGGAAAATGGCAGTTATATTTTCGGACAGCGAAAAAAACTTCGTTGGTGCTAACGCTGAATTACAAAAGCTTAACAATTTAATCATGCGTCCTGAAGAAAGGTTAGCTAATTATTTATCCGAAGAAGGAATTCAATGGAAATTTATTTCTCCTCGAACTCCTAATTTTGGTGGGCTATGGGAGGCAGGGATAAAATCTGCAAAATACCACTTAAGGCGAACAGTAGGCAACGTAAGACTAACATTTGAAGAACTATTAACTGTAGTAACACAAATCGAGTCTATTTTAAATTCGCGTCAGATAACTCCATTATCATCAGACATTAATGATATGGAGGCTTTGACACCAAGTCATTTTCTCATCGGAAGGCCAATGAGAGCCATCGTTGAACCCGAATTAATCAATGTAAATGAAAATAGGCTTTCTAGATGGCACAAAATTAGTAGGTGTGTTCAACATATGGAATCGGTGGCACCGAGAATATTTGAACACTTTTGAACAACGTTCAAAGTGGCAGTCAGATAGAACAAATTTGAAAATAGGTACCCTAGTATTGGTTAAGGAAGATGGCCTTCCTGTAAATAACGGGTTGCTAGGTCGCGTTGTAAATGTTTTCCCGGGACCAGACGGAACGGTTAGGGTTGTAAATGTGCAGACAGCAATGGGAACTATAAAAAGAGGAATCGCAAGAATAGCGATATTGCCAATTAGAGGAGAATTCTTCCTAAAGGACTGTTTTTGATTCAACAATCTGCTAACAGTGTGATTTCATTTCTTATAATTGTATTGTATGATTATTGTTTGCAATTTATGTATTCATTATCTTGTATTTGTAATGTATATTTAATTATTCATTATTGATTGATGTGTTTGAACCCTTTAATGCCGGGTGGTATGTTGAGTACTAATTGTATTTTTTTTAATGATTAATATGTTTCCAACGCATTGACGATATCTTGTTCTTGGCGCAGTTAAGTTCAATTGTTATATTGTTTAATTAATCACCGTAACCACATCGCATTCGCATCGCAACACAAGCTGATCGAAGGGCCCGAGTTCTAATCCTGGAGAAGGCATGGTTGTTTGTAAATGTATGATCTTTGTGCAACATGGGAACAGACAGATTGTACACCAAGCCGAAAGTCTCTCGAGTGGTTTGGTACTAGAAGAAGATGTGTGGGAGGTTCTCGAACTAATCTCTCTGGGTGCACGTTTTCCGAAATGGGGCGGAACTGGGCAAAGGTCTTACTGCCACCTGCATGGTGCTCACGGCTTGTGCTAACGACAGATGCAATCTTGCACTATTTAACGCAATAAAATTTGTATGTTTTTTCTGATATTGTCAGACAAGTAAGTCTGACAATATATTGGCATACTGAAATGTAAAAATACAAAAACGATCATGCTACCCATAAGAATTAATATAGCTCATTTTCAAAATTTTAAATACATTTGCTGTCAGTAGTTAAGAACAAAGTTTGTTTGTATTAATTCATCTGATACGTTTTGTAAATAAAGGCTCAGATCAGCTTACATATTTTGAAACCGTACCATGTCTAAATTGTATTTTTAGATTTTAATCGATTAATTTATTTATTCTTATAGACAAGTGTTTATTTTGGCTACTACCATTTTTGTTAGTTTTGCTTAAGCAAACCTCGTTTCAAATGAGAGTTTTCATTTAACTAAGGAAATACAATAAAAATACCAATTCTTTATTCCTCTTATCTACAATTATCTAAACTGAAATTATTTTCTCAAAGAATGTGCCAATAAAAATAAATTAATTATAATATCGAGATATAAATTTAAGTAAGATTAAACCACAAAAATTCAATTAAAAATGTTTTACACAGAAAAATCATCATTTACACAGTACATGTTTTGTCTTTCAGTTGTTCAGTTGTTAGAGAAATTAGACAACAGTGACTTTGGTAGAGTATTAAAAAAATAGGATGCCATAATATACTTAAAAACCTGTATTATCTTCATTCTGATGATGAAAGTCATTGGAGAAATTAAATAACGATGAATGCTAGTTACATAATCACTGCGAATATTTTTTTTAATGTTCGGGCGCTTTATTTAGTGAGCATTAGGCTTGCGCAACTGCAAGGGCCGGAAGTGGTCATCATTTCATTATAGAAGCACCTAACAGGTGGCCAGAAAACGGACGGAGAGTTACAACTATGCCTTCCCCAGGATTCGAGCTCGGTTCCATCGCTACAGCAGACAGGGTCACTAACCAGTATGTCGGCTAGGCTGCTAAACCGAATAATTGAGTGCATAAAAAACTGCAGTTCGTTGCAGAAAAGTCAGATGAATGGAAAGATTATCCGGTCTAAAATTACAAAGGCATTGGTATTATTTGCTATTAACTTGGCAATCAAGAGCTTGTTAAAGTTATAACAAATTTTTAAAAGAAAACAGATGTATTTCAGACAAAAAGCGAAATTTTATACATTAACCTATACATATTTCAGACGCATTTCTTAGGCTTTAAACGTATGAAGGTAAATTATCTTATCCTATCACGAAAACACGTCGGTCGTGAAAGTTGGTGGAGATACCGCCAAACTTAAGCCAGTTAATTCCGGTAGAAGTTAAAAGGAATAGATCATTCTTAATTGATTTAGATAATTAAAAGCTACAAATTATGTGCATAGCAAATAAAAAATTAAATCACCTATCACAGTTTTAACACTTCATCATTATTATTTATCCTTCTTCAAATAAAGCCGCATATCGAGCTCATTTAACGCCCACTTTTTTTTTTGGTAAAATATTCTGCAACTTAAAAAATTGTTGCTCAGTAGAAAGTAGTCACACATTTTAATCATTGCCGCCAAAGTAGGAGGGGGAATAGATAAATAACAGTTGAACTTGCATCCTTCTTTACAAAAAACTAAACTTGCTTATCGAGAATAATCAGGTTTGCATAACAGCAAGATGAAGAATTTATGACTGTGCTGTGAAGTCGCACTTAACCATTATCAGTCCTAAATCACCTATTGGGCGATAATGTTCTATTTGTGGCTTATAATGACTTAACAAATCTTTCTATTGTTTAATTATTCGAAGGGGGTATTTAAAAGAAATATGAGGATTGTTTGAATCTAGGGTAATTAGGCTTTTACTATATATAGCTTTAAGAATAAATTTTAATTTTAAGGCATAAACTTCTAATTTAAAATCAAAGTCGCTGAGAACTGATAGTTCGACCTGGCTTCGATTCCAGGCAAACGGCCTGGGTGAGTAAGCGTTATTGTGGTTTTCACCTAGAAAAACGTTGATATGAGCCAGTTTGTATGCAACGTGATTACCAGCCGGTTTTCCTTAGATGCCCTGCGAGAAAGCAAACTTTTCTTTCAGGAAGACAGTCGTAGCATACTTTGTCATAATCAAATTAAACCAAATCAAATTATACCACTCTAATTTAAAAATCAGTCTACTTTACTATTAAACGAACCTAATTTTAAAATAAATGAATCAAGAAATAAAAAAAACTAAGCGAGGAAATAGATGAATTTTTAGTTTTATTATTTACGAGAGCAACAGGAAGCTATTTCAAATTACTCGAATAGAAGTTATTAAGCTCCTTTTTGAAAGCAATTAACAAACGTGTAGATAAATGTGTAATATTTCTGGTTGCAGATTTATTCATTTTTAAAGGAAAAAAATATATCATCATTTGTATTTCGTTTTAGCGTTATTGTATTTCATACATACATATTATGTATTCGAATATTTTTCTGAAGATTTATTTATTTATTTATTCCAGTGACACTAATGGGGAAAATGCTAACGTTAATTAATTTTTAATTTAAGGTTTTTATGTGGAAGTTAGAAATTATGATTTTTATTCATTTAAAATTATTAAAACTCTTTTAAAATATTTGTTTCCTGAAAACGTCAGGAAAAATAATTAATTACGAAATGAAATAAAAATATATTTTTAAGAAAAGCTTTTGCTAATCATGCAAATTATTTTCTAATTTTCTGTGATGAAACAAAAATTTGGATTTTCGCTTTTGAAGAAGAAATCTTGTTAATGATATTTTAATGTTTTCCAAAACGGATACTTTTCGCAAAAAGAGTAATTTAATATTCTTAAATTATTCTTTAAGGCCAATTTAATGCTACTAAAAACATACTTCGGAAGCCTCTTCAAGCTATTTTCTTGGACCTTAGACTGTAATTTTCTCTAAGGAATTCTTAGAAAAAGATTCTTTCTCTGACGTTTCGTCATGAGCTTACGTCATATCTGGGTCATTCTTTTGTGAGTGAAAAATAAATGTCTAGCAGAGCGTGCAAGAGAAAAGTCGGAAAAATGACTTATCTCTGCAAGCCCACTGATGTTGCACATTCGCGAACCTCTTTCACTGTAACTGCAGAGTGAGCGAAGTACCATTTCTGGGAGCGTCGTCAGTCCGGTTTGCTTGAGCTTTTATGCAACTGTCAAGGCTCGTATTCGGTCTTACCGAAATGGTTCATTCTCTGTGTATGGAAATAACAGAGTCACCTCATGAATTCCTATCTTTGCGTGAATGGTTCTTTTCATCTACGCTGTATTCCTGCGCTTTGATTGTTTGTTGTTAAATCCATGTCTTACTCTTGACAGGTAGCACTGGTGTTGTAAAATTATTTTTTGCTTACTTATTTATTATGTATATGCATGAGTAAGTTCTTGCTGTTGTAAGCAATTTTGGTTTCGATTTTGTGACTGATTTCTATGTTTAATATACAGAGATACAGCCAAAGAATTCTTATAGAAGTAAAGCAAGTAAGAAAGCTCAAAAATAAATTGTGAGAGCTGCAAATATCTTTACAAAGAATTCTAGCATTATATGATCGAATTTCAGTTATTTAATACATTATATGAAATTTGCGTCTCATTTTAATCAAGTTTATATAAATATGAGTAAAAAATGCCGAATAATTATTATTGAAGTTGCTAAGGCAGCAAGGATCAGCATAATATTAAACCATTTGCAAGAATAGTTTTGAAAATTTAAGCAAAGAATCTTCTTTTTCATCTGCAAAATTTATTTAAACCTTCGAAAATAGTCAGGCAGATTTATGAATCTTACAATGATTCTTATTCTCTTAGCACCTCCAGTAATGTAAAACCACTTGAGAGGTTTTTCTGCTAAGCTTTTATTTATTGCATTTATTTTTATTCAAATTGAGAGACAGAAGAAGGTACGTTGATAAATTTTTAGACTTGATATGATCAGGTTATTATGCTTTATGGAATTTTTATTTCTAAATTTTTGCCTCTTTCACAACTTATGAAAAATTATCAAATTCAATTTAACAACAATCAAATTCTTATTAACAACAGAATAATATATGGTTTTTAATGTCTCTGTAAATATGTATGGGTCATTTTATGTAATATGTAACTAACATGTCTGTATTAGTACGAAAGAGAATAAATGGCGCATAAAAATGATCTAAATTATTAAGCTTTCCCTGATATTTTGTATAAAGGACATACGGATATTTACTAGCTATATCAAAATATTATAAAACAATAATCAACATAATGCGTATAATGAAAAAGTTAAAAAACGCATACTAACATAACTAAAAGTAAATTTAACGTCAACTGTTCTGTTCCTCGTAATTTAATAACTTGAAACATGTATTTTTCACCCTTGAGATAGAAGAGTCATTTTCTAAATTTCAACATAAACAGACGTCAGTTGTACATACATTATGTTTGAAATTATCCTACATATACAAAGGAAATACGTTGTCGAAAGTATAGAATTCGATACGTAGCAAACATCCTCGTGACAACCACCTTCCTAAGAGATCCTCTCGGAAAATGAACAACATTTCTGAGAATATTGATTAAGTCTCGGTATTCAACATGGCTTCTATAAGACGATCAGCTCCCTTAAAGATCAAAATTGTAAGAACCAGTGAGTAGTCGTTTTAAAAAGGGTTCATCGGATTTGTAATTACGGATCGAAAATTTCTTTGACTATTGAATATAGCCTCTACGTATGACATTCCCGTTGTCATCTCTGTTATATTATCATTAAGCGACTGGTTGATATTACGAAAAGGTGATTATACACGATTTGCTTAATTTTCCGCAGCCCAGGAGCTTTGTATCGTGTGTGTTTAGTGGTTTCAGTGTATGTAGCATAAATATGGAAGACGTGTTATGAAATCTTACACAAGATTACCCCTCCACTTAGACAGATAGTTTCCAAGTTACTCTACTGAAATTAAATAACTAACTAATTTGCCACTTAAGCAAATTATTCTCACATGTAATTTCTGTTATTACGTTTGAAAAGCCTCGAATGTTCCTTGATGTAGCTACAATTAGGAAACTGAACATTAGGGAGCTCATAAGGTAACTAATAAAACGGGAAAATTTCTCAGTACAGATGAACCATTTTCTTTCTCAGCATTTATGGGTCTTGCTTGACTTATGGTTAACTTTCATTTTAATTTAGTTACCGAACTAAGTTTAAATAATTTACCATGTTTAACCTCTGAATATTGCGATTGCTAATCATGATGCCCAGAAGTATAGCCACCACAGCAACCTTATGAATTTCCTGAGTCGGAGGACAAAGCGCATTTAGTTAGCCCAAATCTTAGACATCTAATTTGTGACTGAATGATATTATAATATTTCCATCTCAGTTTTAATTAGGAATTTCGGCATGTATTGTTGCTACCTTTCAGCCCCTGCCTACAATTAATTATTTTTTTTTTACTCCAAACTGCAAGTTTTTGTAAAGCTACCTTTTTTACTTCCTTGTACGAAGTAAACAGGAAATACTGCATTTGCGAAAAATTTCGGGTATCATATTTCAACGAAAATATCCATTTTGATTGCTATCGAATGCAATTTAACGTCTTTGCGTGATATACGAACGTAAGGAAACATTAAAAGATACTTTTTCCTCCAAAAAATTATAAAACTTAATGGATTCTGAAGAGATTTTTTCGGGGCGTCTGTGCGTAAGTACGTGTGTATGTATGTATGTATTTCGCATAACTCAAAAACAAGTAACCTCAGAACGTTGAAATTTTGTATATAAGATTGCTGTAACATGCAGATGTGCACCTCCTATGTTGTCTGCAATCGGCCGCACCAAAAGTATATAAATATATGTATATATATTTATATAAATATATGT
>KK120525.1:1218818-1262398 GCA_000611955.2 Stegodyphus mimosarum | reverse complement strand
AGTTTGAACCTGCTCAGATATTCGGGAAATCTTCCATAGCCCGTTAACACCTGGTTACAATCGATATTGTTTTATAACTTTCCTTTATAATCTATTTTAATCATATGCATGAAATTCTTATTTTTATCAGAGTGCAACCATTTATCTTTCCATTCATCTATATATTGTTTATTCATTACATTAATTGCACGTTTCCGAGAGCCAGGTAGTTCAATATTTACAAGGCCAATTTTGGATACAGCTTCTTTGGCCAGACTGTCAGCTCTCTCATTGCTCTGATAACCTGCATGGGTTTTAACCCAGTGCAAGCCCAATATCACTCTAGAAAAAATACTATATAAACATGATTTCAAGTTTACAATAAATAAATTATCGCTATATGGCCGGGAAAGCGCATGCAACAGCTAGAGACAATCTGTATATATGTTAACATGAGCACCATCTCGCACATTTTCTTTAATCCAAAGTAAGGCCTGGTAAACCGCCGCACTCTCGGCCTGATAAACCGAATTATAATTATTCAACACAAATTGTTTATTTCCGATCTCGACTCCGTAATAATAAACGACAAAAGCTGCTGCAACACCACCCCCAAAACCAGAACCATCTGTATATATATCATACTCGCTAGTAAAAGTATCTTATCTTTATCAAACAGAAACATAATCTTCTCAGCAGGATGAATCAAATTAAAATTAAACTTCTCAAATACATTCCTAAGATAATCGCCATACATTTTCATCTCAGTATGACCAGAACGAAACAAAAATTTTTCATAATAGAATTTATACATAATAGAAAGAGGTGGCAGTCCGGCCAATACACATACTGCCTCGGTCGAGACAGTCTTAAAGCATCTTGTTAATGTCAAGGCCCAAACCCTCTGGATAGTGTCAAGCTTCATTCTGACTCTTACTTAATAAAACTGTATCTGTTTCTATTCGAGTTTTCATTATTAAAATTCAAAGAGTGTAAACTTTGTTTTGGGACATTCTGTAGTGCCGAAAATAAAGTACCATCTGGTGTTCGCTATTTGAGGTGCTACGTTGCTTCACTATAAATGAAATGAGAAACATCAGTTGCTAAATTCACATTTCAAAGATTAGATTAATAACACCTAAACATTAAAAATCAAGTCTGAAGTGAAACTGCTAGGGATCATCATTTTCATAGTGTGCTATTTCGTGATATGGTTAAAAAGTCAGCAAACCTGTTTCTTCTTGGGGGCAAAAGAGAGAGGTTTGGTCTTGAATAACTGTGCGAGGTTGAGCAAAAACTTGAGCAAGTGTCTAAGTAGATTCCTGTGAACGTAGGAAAGCAAAACAGGTCTTGCAACGATTAAATCACATCGCGTACTACTTATCTGTATATCAAACAGTGATAAGTAATCAAAGTCTTGTGTGAGTAGTGCAATCCGTCATTAACTGTTGGAGGAGTCTAAATTCTCACGTGGAGGTTCGAATTGGGAACCCATCGTTTACTCGATCCCATACATTAGAGATTTGTTTACAATTTCATTTGTTATCTGAGACTAAGACCAGTGTGTATTTTCCTGCGTAGAGGGTTCTTCGTAAAAACATCTCTTAAAAGACTATGAAAGGCGGTCCTACAAATTATGTCAATCTGAAGTAAAGTTGGATCACGAAGATGGAGCTAAGTTTTATCAATTATTGAATTTCGAGTTGGGTCTTCTCGTGCTATTCTAGAACGAGTGCTGCATTCAAAACGCAGATGATCATGTATAATTTTAACATCTTGTTAATAAGAAAATTAAATACTGTTTTAAATGCTTAAATTATTAGCTAACAATTTTTACTAAAGAAATGAAAATATTTAAATATTAACGAAATTAAGACGCAAGAAAATCACACCGACATGGAAAATACAACAGGTAAATCGACAACCTTGTATTCGGCGTAAATTTTGTAAAATCCCGATTGCGAGGGCAAAACGGGTTCCCCTTCATCAGGAACAAAAGCTTTTGCAAATCGAGAAAGCGAATGTTGATCGTATTTATACCCTTACAGGCAACCAATGTAAGGAGCCGACAGCGCCATCTGTATTCTATATCTGTTCCATCTGTATCTGTATTCATCTGTATTCTGCGCTATAAATTCCCCAAGAATTAAAGTCAGAAATAGAATCTTTAAGAACCGAGCCTCGGATTTTATTTATAGGCGAGAAAAAAATATGAAAATTTAACTTGTTTAAAATTCGTGCAATTTTGTAACTGATAGAAGGATGATATGGAAGCACAACAAGGTTATTAATGTTATTTCTCCGCAATGGATCTAATTTCAGCACAACTGTTTACCGTAAACCCTTTTCTGTTTGTTTACCTCCCCATGCTAAGTCATGTCACCCGGCTAAGCAAAAAATGGGTTCTTTTTACTATTATGTATTTCGAGGTTTCAAGGTTTGTACCTCAAAATCTCTTCTTGCTAATGAACTGAATTATTTAAGATCTGTTGCCCGAGGATTTTCTCCGGTAGTCATTGATAAAGCTGTTCGCAGGTTCTCATCGTGCTACCTAAGAACACATTCTGATGCTAGAAATAACATTAATAACCTTGTTGTTCTTCCATTTCATCCTTCCATCAGTTACAAAATTGCACGAATTTTAAACAAGTTAAATTTTCATGTTGTTTTCTCGCCTATAAATAAAATCCGAGGCTCGGTTCTTAAAGATTCTATTTCTGACTTTAATTCTTGGGGAATTTATAGCATATCGTGGCAGTGTGGCTTAAGTTACACAGTCCAGTCACATTAATGTGACCATCTGTCAAAAGCCAGAATAACCACCTTTCGCAGAGCGGACTGCTGCGAGACGTGCAGGAAGAGAGTCACATAGGTCCCTGAAGGTGTTCTCTGGTATGTTGAGCCATGCCGACTCTAATGCCGTGGCCAGCTGCGCTAGATTACGCGGTTGAGGATCCATGGCGCGAACAACTCGATCGAGATGGTCCCACAGATGCTCGATTGGGTTTAAGTCAGGTGAGTTTGCTGGCCAGGGGAAGACGGTAAACTCATCCTGGTGCTCTTCGAACCACGCACGTACACTGGCAGCTGTATGGCACCTCGCATTGTCCTGCTGGAAGATGCCATCATCCTGAGGAAAAACAATGCGCATGTAGGGGTGAACATGGTCCGCAAGGACAGATGCGTACTTGTATTGATCCATTGTGCCTTCCACAATGATCAGTGAACCTAGAGAATGCCAGGAAAACATTCCCCAGACCATAATGCTCCCGCCTCCAGCTTGGACCGTTCCGGCAATGGTTGCAGGGTGGTTCCTTTCAGAGGTTTCACGCCTTATACGCCAACGTCCATCTGTCCGATGGAGCATAAAACGCGATTCATCCGAAAACGCAACCTGTCGCCACTCAGTGGACGTCCAGCTGCTGTACTGGCGTGCAAATTCTAGCCTTCGCCGTCGATGAACAGCAGTCAGCATAGGTGCACGAACCAGGCGTCTGCTTCGGAGGCCCAGACGCAGCAATGTTCGCTGAATAGTACTTTGGGAGACACTTTTGGTAGCCCCTTGGTTCATTTTGGTGGTCAGTTGCTCAACGGTAGCCCGTCTATCTGCCCGAACGCATCTCCGCAACCGTCGTTCGCCTCTGTCATCTATGGCCCGTGGTGCACCACATTTGCCACGTCGCTGATTTTGGACAGTCCCATTTTGCCATGCACGGTACACTTTTACCACGGCGGCACGCGAACAGTTCACAAACTCAGCCGTTTCGGAAATGCTTCCACCCTTGGCCCGAAAGCCAATGATCATGCCCTTTTGGAAGTCGGATAAATCGCTTCGTTTCTGCATTACGCCAACGATTGAAATGTTTTCCGAAGCCCTCACACACCCTTTATATACGCTCAACTGCACTGTGCTGCCACCTGCCTTCTGTGATTGGTTATTTAACTCTGACATGGAAAGTACGTGGTGGTCACATTAATGTGACTGGACTGTGTATATTGGCCAGAACGAAAAGAGCATTAGTTTCGCATAAAAGACCATGAATCTTACGTCCGAAAAGGCGAAATTAACAAATCTTCAATAGCTAATCATAGTTGGAAATTCAATCGCAAGTTTGATTTTGGTTCTGCTAAAATTATCCAGAAAACTGGTTCTATTAGGGAATTGGATCTTCTTGAAGCTTTTCACATTCAAAAAAATGTATCCTGTTTAGGCAATGACTTTAATTCCAATCCAGTCTTGCCTAACGCCTTTAAAATTCTAACTTAACCCTTCATTTTTTTTTACTATTTCTGCGGACAGATGGCGCTATCGACTTCTTACATTGGTTGCCTGTAGGGTGTAAATATGATCGACATTCGCTTTCTCGATTTGCGGAATTTTTTGCTCCTGATGAAGGGTGGTAACCCATTTTGCCCTCGAAATCGATTGGGATTTTACAAAATTTACGCCGAATACAAGATTGTCGATTTGCCTGTTCTATTAACGAAATTATTATGAACGTAATGAATAATTCTCGATTTGACCACATATGAGCGTTATTTAACGGTTTTTCATTTGAGCGTGCGCACTTATAAAGAACAGAAAGTAAGAAGGAGGATATTCAATATAACCCTGATCTATCAAGAAATCGAGCCCACCAGCGGCCGAGCAGTTACTGGAGAACGGTCGTTATGGACTGGATTCGATTCGAAGCGAACAGGATGCTGCATGGGCATTTTCGTGGTTTCCCCTTGTATAACGTGTATACGATCCAGTTTCCTTTAGAAAGTCCTCTGCATATCATCCATGAATTAACACAATTATAACATCCAGACATTAATTACAGGGTTAACATTGTCGCCGTAGTACAATAACTGTAGCGAAAACAAACACTTTTCAATGCCGTCTGCCTATTAATTTGAGAAACAAATTTCAGTATCAAAATTATTATATACAGCAGATTTTATTAATCTAGAGCACGTGTACCACTAATGGTACATTGCATTATTTTTGGTGTTGCGAATTTTCCGTTATTGTTTTTAAGATGCATTGATTTTCAATCGGAAAAGGCTTTTATGTTTCTTATTTATGTAGTGCGATATTTAAAAAACGTTGAGAGCCCCTGGTGTAGAATGATATGATTATTTGGGTACTGTGGTGCACTTTAAAACCAGGAAACGTAAGCATCATGTATTGCGTTATACGTCTAATATAACGCTTCATTGCCAGTTCTCTGCAATGAAACACTTATAATATTATGGAAGTCTTCTAACTGTTTGAGTTTAAAACGTCACTCTTTTAGTAGCATCGTTTTAATTAACGAAATACATTATCAGTGTAAGGTAAAAAAATATTTTATTTTTACCCCATTAAACAAGGTTTTTATCTTTTGCCAAATTTACTAGAATTCGTAACATTTATTGCTTAATCATATTAATGTAATTTTGAAAGCAAACAGCTATATTCGAATCATATAATATGAATAATGTATAGATCATACATTGTAAAACTTTAAAAGAATTGAATAACGGGGACAGTTTCCGTTCCTTATAAAGTAGGCTTATGCAGAGCAACAGTTATATGAAAACTTTTAGTTTCACATTTCGTTTTGAGTAACAATAATTAAATTCCTCAGCGTACTTTGAGAAGTATACAAGCAGTCACTCAATTTCAACATCAAGTAAATATTGAAATATATTTTTTTGAAAGAAATAATGCTACTGATACTCATCACCCTCATTTAAGCAAGTCAGGAGGAAATAAGCAAAACTGGGTATATTCGTTTCATACGTATACTTACTGTCTTGCCTTTAATTTCCTATTGAAAAGCTGAATTCTTCCATTTATTGAAGTTAATTTCGTATATGCGTGCAAAAAGAGAAGCGGCACTTCCTTTTCTCTCGGAAGAAGAAGGGAGAAAGATAAAGAAAATAAAGGTAAAAAATTTGTATTTTTATTTTAAGAACGTATTTGAACAGTACGTAACAAGAGCAGGCCATTTGATAGTTCTCTTAGGGATAAATAAGACTCGATGATAAAAATGAATTAAAATTCTTAGAATTCAAGTAGTGCTCTTAGAATACACGTAATATTCTTACAATACAAATAATACTCTTAGAATGCAAGTAATATTCTTAGAACACAAGTAATACTCTTAGAATATATTTAATATTCTCAGAAAAGTAATACTCTTGGAATACAAAAAATATTCTTAAAATACAAGTAATACTCTTAGACTACAAGAAAAAACTGAAATTGAAATTCTAATATGTTTGCAGGCTTACTTTTTATAAGAGCTTCTACGATTACGATAATAAAGATAATCCGCTTCATACTTTGAGAACTGCTGTTAATCAAACAATATCCTAATAAAAATTAGTCTACAAAATTCTAAAAGATCGCTGTTATCTGAGTTTTCTTTGAAAGCCAAAAACTAGATCTTTATGTTTACGGCAAACAGCTGTTTATGTTTATCGGCAGAAGTATCGTAAACACCAGATATAAGAGCAAAGAAAACGCAGTTAAAAACATTCTCAGAGATTTATAGCCAATTTCTAAACCTTGTCAAGCCTAATATAAGACAATTCATTTTCACTATTTATTCTAATAATGTGAAAAAATATGAATATCATCAAATGGCATTTGTGTTTATTCAGGAGCCATTAATTTAATACACATTCAATCAATGGCTCCTGAATATGTGTATAGCGAATCCTTTGTGTTGACTTTGAGTTATCCCTCTAGTATTAAGAAACTTTTACAGAAGTTTACAATAATAATTACATGTCGGATAAGTTTCAGAATAGATTTTGATTTTTCACTATGAACCAAATAGGAAATTGATCATAATTAAATTGTAATCCCTGAAAATGCCATTCAGAAGATATGTAATTTCTTGTATATGCAATTCATGCTGATTTAGCAGACAAATGTCATCCAAGTAACTGACCGATAATTAATTTATTAAATCAAAAAACGATGGCTATTTGCTTTGGATCCTGCCTTCGACGAGGATTCCTCTGCACATCTTAGCTGGAAATCATTTAAATAAACAAATGGAAAACAAGGTTTTCGGAGCATAAAAGAATTCTTCTTAATTTCTCAACATAAATATTGAATGAAGCAAGAACATTGTTAATAGCTTATGTTTTAGTTTAGCTTCTGAACGAAAAATATGCTTAATGTCTCCTTGCGTCTACAAAACTGTAATTAACTTTCTTCACTGTTAAATTAGTTAATAAATAACTATGCTGTTTTTAATTACAGTTTACTATTTAAAAATTCAAATTAAATTTAGTAAAGTGTTCATAAAAATTATTTTGTTGATCTCTGCAATGAATATTAATTATTACTCAGGCATGTAATACATACCACAAATTTTGTCGCCAACAAATTTTGTTGCCAAATTTAGCCAAATGGGCAATTTTGCGCCAAATCTGGCAACCCTATCTTTCGCTGCCATTTTCTGTCAACCCTAATGCCGCTTTGCGGGGAAGCTATCTCACCGCAGCTGAGCATTTCGCAACAATAATTAACAGGCAAATTAACTTTATTTCTTGCGCTTAATTTGTAATTTACATTTACATTTATAAAATTGTTTGCAGCAGTTTAATATAATATTCTATAATAGACAGAGCTCTGAATTTTTATTATTATTTTCTTCCGCTTGAAATTCATTCCAAAAGAAGACGGTGGAAAAAGCTGACTTTGTTAAAAGAGTAATTACGTTCTCTATTGAAAATCATAGTGTTTATGTGCAAATTATACGGGAGTTTAAGTCAAATTTATTGTTTGTATGATTTCATTTCCATTTTCTTCAAGTATATTTTTACAAATTTTAGAACAATCAGTTTATGAATATAAAGCAGGTTATGAACTAAATATAAAATTTACAGGCAAGCACTAAGCATAAAATAGGAAAGTTATACGAAATTATGAGTTTAAGAAGAAAAATTAGCTTGCATAGAGATGAGAAAATATCGGATACAGTCAAGCCTAAGAAAATGTTTTTATTATATTGTGCCGTATAACAATATCAATGAATAAGCATTTAATTGGGTCATCTTATAATAATAGAAATAGGTATTTCAGACTCATTTGCAGCGTACATTTTTTCTAAACTCACTTAAAAGACCTAGGAGATTGACTGATATAATTTTAAATATGATTTTATAAAAATTAAACGTCTGATAGTTTTCCAATCTATTGAGGAGGTAACTCCTGGGCATGTTATAATCAGAGGTAGAGTTGATGAAAAATGCTGACAGAATAAGCAGTATAAAACTTCTCCGTAAGAGATTTATGCATACAGTTTTTGGAGATCCTGTCTACGTCAAATTGCAGTTCTGTTGGTTGAGAAACTCTTTGCGATTTTGACTGAATTTGACTGATTCGTTGCGATTTTGACTGTAATGGGTGCATGAAGTTGAATATGTACAAAGTGAAATAATAAATAGAAATCGAATTAAATTGGTCAAGTCTATATCTCTCATTCTACTTGACGGATTTCTTTTTTCGAAAGCGCGTCTTAGAATGTACGTTTATCAGACTTATATATGGGTTTGTTCTATCATATGTTTTTTGACACAAAAGCGGATTCTTTCTATTTTTATTTTCCACTTTTCGATTCTACGACTCAGCTAGTGCCTAAAAACCAAATTTTGTAAACTTTAGTGAAAAACTTATTGAGCAATTCGAGAACATAGTTTATTTCTTTTTACCACTTTCCACCAAGAGTAATTAACATGGCGAACTTTTCAGTTTACATTAACCTTTTCACTTTCTCTTTCATTCTACGCGGAATGAGAAAACATTCTTCCAACTGTATACTTTAAGCATATTTATTCAGATAAATGTTTTTGTGAATTTTATGTTATTTATTTGATTTGCGTTTCTTTCGCAAATATACTTGTGATCCAAGTTTCGCCATCTAGCTTTGGAAACTTATATACCACATTGAGAGGACATATCGCGAAGCATAGTTAGTAAGTCTTTCAATACGCCGTTGAGAAAATAATACATAAATGATAAAGATGTGCAACTGACATTTTATTAAGAATAATATGCATACACACAATTTTTCATTTCTTTATACAATTTTATCATTGTGCAATTTCTTTACACATGGCCCTGTTATTTGAATTGAAACATATCTAAAACTTGGATCAAAAATAATCCATAGGAATATGAAGAAAGGCTTAATGATTTGGAGTCTAATTTTACATAATCTCATTAAAGAACGCACCGTGAATAACGCACCAGAAGATATACATATGTAGTTAATTAATTTACAACGTGATAAAAATCTTATTCAAAAGTAGAGATTTGATATATTTTAATAGTTAAAAGATAAAAACCCTCAGTTATGAAGCTCAGCAACACAGTCCGTAATGAAGCTAGCTTTTAAAACGTTTTCTCCAAAGCTACAAACTTTATCAAGATCGAAACGAAATCAAACGTCAAGTTATAATAAGAAATAAGAATTATGTATATATTTACTTGCGAACATATAAATTTTTTTATATGTCTTAAACTAGGAAAAACTTAATAAATAAAAAAAGATATGAGTTATTATTTACTCTCAAGTTTTATTCGACTTAAAAGTTTTCATAATTTGTTTATTTCAATTTAAATCGTATTTAGAAATTAAACTTGTACATGAAATTTTAATATTTTGTCATCATTACGTTTTAATTGCAAAATGTAACTAACGAAAATTTCTTACAGGTACATTTAAATTTCAGGTACTAAATAAATATAAATCTGAATTTTTTCCTTTGTGTCATTATTATTATTGTTTATATATATTTTGATAAAAATTTAGCTGGTGAAACTTAAAACTGAGTTAATTTTTAGTTCAAAGGGGCTTTGTCCCTGAAAGACGATTGTTTTCGTTTTGCGATTTTGCGTTGGTTCACTCTGAATGCCCGTTTCACTTTTCATATTGTTGCCACTAAACATTATCGCCCTGTATTACATTTAAAGAAATTAAATAATGAAGAATCTGCATAAATGTATCTACGTTTCTCTCATTGTGATAAAACGACGGCACCTAGAGCCACACAATTTTGAATGACGTAATCCTACTGCGAATATGAAAATCTGGAAGCCCAGATTTGAAATTTGGAATTTGTTTTGTTATCGATTTCATATTTTGTAAAACTGTAACGATTTATTCAATAAGAAACTCAAAGATTTCAAAGTGAGCAATGGTAATGTTGTACAGAAAAAGCATTTTTATCTCCAGCGCGTGAGATTGCGTACAGGAAATTATAAAGATATGCTGAATTTAAAATTATTTTGCAATATTTATCTTGAACTGAATTTTATGGTTTATGTGCGAAGAACATCATATTTATTAAATAAAGGTAACACGTAAAATGTTAAAAATGCTCCTTTGGATGTAATTTAAAATCTGAAACCCTTCAGAATTTTTTTAAAAACTTTTTTTATTATATTTTTCAGAAAGGATGCTCGGCAATCAACTGCTTCTAAACTGTGCATTCGGCACGCATGCAATTTGGATTTGAGGCCATTCATATAGTACATGGTTAACTTTACAAACTGAAGTGGGGATGTAAACAATGATGCTCCAGGAATTTAGCTATTTGGCCACCGGTTACCTCCTCTTAGTATTTACGAAAAAAAAATTCCCTTTTGATACTTTTCAGAAATTAAGAAAATTTTAAAGAAGAGTTTAAAACCCTTATCTCTTTTTCCCCCAATTTAATTGCCTGCTTTTTTGTAATGTTATTTCCTTATTTACTATTTATAGTCTGCACTGGTGAAGTTTTACAAAGTTGATAGTTTGGGAAAAAATACGAACAGCTGAGATAAAAACACTTACCAAACATTATAACGTCATATTGTTGCTATCACTGCACGAATTTTTTTTTTTTTTCAATTTTTCGTAGGCAATTTTCTTTTACGCCGAATATCCTGTTAGTTATTTTCTTATTATTTCTCAATAAACAAAACTTAATTTTTAAAGAGGATGCTTTAGAGATGATGATTTTAAGGCAAAGTAATTTTATTGTTTAAACTTGCAAAAACTCGAAAAAAGTGTGAAAATCTCAAAATAGTTTCAATAGAAGATACTCATTCTTTCGCTGCATGCGAATTTCATACCTTTTGGTTGTCGTTATAACAGTGTAAAGTAGCATCAACTGTATACGAAATTGAACGGTAAAGACTCGTTCCTTACTTCCACGGGTGGGATGATCAGCCAGTTTCGGTTTATCGAGGACACATCAGAGGTAGAGCGGTGAAGTTGCTGAACACTGGTAGCTTGACCTGAGTTCGATTCTAGGCGAATGCGCTGCAGCATGTGCGTTTTTGCGTTTTTCTAATGTGTGATGTGATTACGGGCTAGTTTCTCTTAGAACGCTCTCCGCAAAGGTATTCATCCACTTAGGCAGATAGCCCTTTCGTGCTTTCCCGTAATCACATAAAACAAATCGTTATAGCAGGTTTCGATTGTGGTACATATAATACGATTCTTGAACTTCGAGAGTATATATCTGCTTTGATGATTAATTTACCAATGGAAAAAGCTAAATCATAGCTTAATTTATTATATTATTATTAATAAATTAATTGATATGATATTAATAAAGAAAGCTTCCTTTATATATGAAGTGAAAATCTCTATAAATATTTAGACTAAATAAATGAAGTCTTTGAGAGAAATTATCATTTTAAACATTTTCAATACTTCCCTGTCAGTTAAATATGTCAGGAATGGGTTTAATAAACATGATTACTTTTTTTTTTAATTTCTTTTGAATACCATTCATTCCATTTATTTATAATTGCTAATTTGTAGTTTAATATATTCCAACTGGAGCAATGTTCGTCAGCATAAATACTCCGGAAGTCGAACATTGGAAACAACAGTCTCCAAAAACTCAATTTTCTCAGATGTAACAACTATAAATTGCAGCAAATTACCTGAATGCTCGAAAGATTAAGCAATTTGTTGACTTTCAGAAACTACTATTACCTTTTTCTTTCACATAATAATACTATAGGATAACCGACAGAAATTAGTTCTGTGACTAATAATTTGAAAGACAGCGTTTGATTCAAAAATTGCACTTCCTGTCAAAATGGACCCTAATTTTCAATGATCATTCGAACGATAATTTACCAGAGTTAAGGAAGGATTACTTGCGCGTGTTTGCGTAAAGAGATTTAAATTGAAAAGGAAATAAAAATATTCTGACAGTTAAGAAATGCTTTTAGGTATTATTTTGTCAAATGTGATAAAGTAATAAGAGTTGTCTCCGAGGTGTACAGCGAAGTTAATACTATTCGCAAATTTCGAAATATTTTTTTTTGTGTCAGTAGTGTTGAAATATTCTGGGGGAAGTAGTAGTTGTAAACTAGGCGTATCAAACGCAGTTAAAATCCGGAGCATTTGATGCAACTGATAAGATACACGTAAGCCACATATCAACAACAACAACTTTACAACTTTTTACAACTTTTTTTAATAATATTTTGAAGTGAGTATGCAGAATATGGATAAGATAATTAAAATATATTAGGTAATTAAGGGATTTTAGGCAGTAATTTATAATATCTCTATATAATTTCTTTTGCCTAAACATTTATTTAATTTAATGTACTTACAAAACTAAAAAAAAATTTTAACTGGAAACTTGCCAGCATGTTCGCCTTACTAGTTTTTTAAATTATGATTCAAAGGTTGAGAACAAACAATCTTCATTATGGCAGATAATTTTTTATCAGTTAATCCTGATCTGTAGGTCGTTTTATTTAATTTCATGGACGAAACTAGTTCGTCACACAAGTATATATTTATCTAATTAACATAAAATTTGGGAAGCAAATGTTTTAATTTCCGGGTATTTTCACTTAAATAAGAATATATTTTGGGGATTCATACTTCTATATACTTGTATTTTAAAACTCCATCATTCTGGTAATCAGTTAATTTCGAAAATGAGTAACTTCGATTTTGTGCTTTTGCTCACATGTAGAAAAAAACTTTAAAAAAATGTTTTTTGTAGATGAATTTTAAACGAAGTCAGTTTTAGTACAAAATTTGCTGTTGCAACGTGCGTATTCCTTATTAATTTATCTCTGTCTTCCTATGTAATATTATCATTATTCATATGACTTGTCATTACTTGTAAAAAATTCCAGATCAAAGGTTCTTCCCACAAATCATATTTTATAATCGATATATTTCCTTTTCTTCAAATGCAATTACTTCCTCCGAAATCAGATAGAAGCTCTTCGGGACTTTCAGGAAGACAATTAATGAAATTCTATGTAATAAGAAAGACCGCCTACTGACTCCTCAGCGATAAAGTCGCTGAACACTGGTAGTTCGGTCCGGAGCTCGAATTCTGACGAACGGGCTGGCTGCATCGTCGTTTTCGTAGTTTTCTCCATGTGTAAGGTGTATACGAGCCATTTGCCTCCACGAAGCCAAATCCTCCACGAAGGCATCCTCACCATTAGACAGATAGCCCTCGAGTGCTCTGCCATAGCTAAATAAACCAAACCAAACCAATAAGAAAGATCTTCGAATTCGGATCTTAAATCTTTAAGGAAAAAATCTTTAAGGAACGATGTCCAAACAAGGCAAAATTCTGGCAGTGGAACACGCAGCAGCACAAAGAAAAGGGAGCACAGACACATGACCGCATGACTGTGACGGATCGTACAACGTCCACTCTTGTGTTAGGGCAACGTTGGTGTGCAGGTGTTGTGTAGTCTAGTTGCACGGTTCATCTCCGTCTGCTGCAGCATAAACTGAATGCAAGGGTTCCTCTACGCAGGATTCCCCTGTCGCTTAATCACAGACGCCTCCGACTTCAATGGGCACAGCAACATAGTGTGTAGTGTGCCGTCTGGCAACAAGCTATGAATCTCGCTACAATCTGGAGTACAGTGGTGTAAGAGTACGTGTCAGACGTTACAGAAGGGAACGTCTGCTACTACAGTGTGTTATTCAGAGTCATATCGCACAAACGCCTGGCATCATGGTGTGAGGAGCTATTGGGTATAACTGTCGATTTCATCTACTGCAGACTGCAAGTGACCTCATCAGTGATTGCTGCATAAGGGAAGTTATGGAGCCAGCGATCCTCGCCATTCTTCGACGCATTCTGGGCGATGTATTTCACCAGGATTGGAATTTCATTGGTCCACGACTCGCTCGTACAGCTGATGGGACACACACTAAGACTGAAATCTGGCGTCAAGCCATATGGAATGCCATTCCCGACGATTTCACTCAGAAATGTTTTTAAATACGTTAAAACAAATGCAGCTCACAAATCTTTAATATGCCAATCGAGACAAATATACTAGCACAAATAACTTTCTTTTAGAACGTTAAAATAATGGATATTGAAAATATTTAAGATTATTGAACGCAATCTTCAATAAAGTACTTAAAAAATAAATTAACTTTTTTTTGACAAAAATGCTTAAATGTATAGAAAGAATATATGAGATCTATAACCTAACAGAGCAAATGAAAATAAATACCGTGTACTCATATTCTTTAATATGTATATATACTTTAATGTAAACTTTTATAAAAAATTTAACTATTAAACAATTTCATTTCCTTTTTATGTTGTTATTTGTAAAAGTAAAAAAGTAATGGATAAAAACAAAAAATGTTGCACAGCTGACAAACGTGATGTACTGAATCACGGAAGCACAATCATAATGGCTTCCCTCTAAAAAGGTCAAGTAGGTAGTAACACCAACCAGAGAGCTCTAACTCATTTTTAACATGACGAAATTGTGTGTACGGTATTGCCAAGTACTATTTTTTGTAATGTATTATTCTGCCTTCATTTTATTTCAAATCATCGTGGACTACAAAAAATTACTTCAAATGCCGCATGCGATCCGCAGGCCATCACTTTCAAATCCCTGTTAGAAACTATAGAATAATCATGTCTTGTAAATAGTCACAAATGTTTTATGATAATTTTTAAATGCTTTAGAATCTTAGTATTAAATTATAATAATAAAATTATCCCGTTGATGGCCTCGTTTTTCCGTTTGTATGACTTTAGACAATTTTTTATATCTATCTATTATACCTTTGAAAGGCCAAATAGGTCGATTTAGCGGTAATTATAGATAACCGTACCCTTTAGAATTCCGCAGTAATGATTAGTGATTGGCAATCATTGCCGAAATTTCTGCCAGCGGTCAACGGGATAATATGCAAGTATAACTTTTTTAACTTTTTTATGTGTAACTTATTACATTCCCCGCAGTGTGCGCTTTTTTAGTCTTTTTTTCCTTATACAGTTAATTATATTCGATGAGGTGCCCTCCCTTTTAATTCAGGACACTAGTTATATAAATAAAGAAAAGCTTTATTTCATTTTACTGTACATCTGTGCATATAATATACGTTGCTCAGAAACATAAATTTACAACGATATAAGGAATTCCATAAAGATTGCATGGCCAAAAATTTCTTGAACCATTAAACGTAGGTAAATGAATCTAGTTGAAGAAATGAATCAATGAAGAATGAATGAAGTTGTTTAAGAAATGAATGCATGCGGCTTTCTGATATAAATTTAGTTACTTGACACATCTTACGAGAATATGCTAAATTTAAATTTTTATATGGGTCATCTGTAAAAAAAGATTCAGTAATATATTCTTTATTCTCTAAAGACTGCTCGTAATTGGGAAAAATGGTAAAAGTTGTAAGATCACCACACTGACTTGAAAAGTGCTGTCATAGTGTAAGTAGTTAGCATGACCAGCTAGCAACTTGAAGGTCAGTGGTTCGAATCCCAGCGACAGCACAATTGATTTTTCCCATTTCCTACTCTGAAAACTGTAATGATCTATGTAATGATTTCCATACTAAAATGAAGTTGACAATAAATCGTCACACTTGGATATGGTTGTCTGGGTTTCCTTCCTTTTTCCAATTGCTCTTTAAGGGGAGAAGAATGTAAAGAATTATCTTTTTCTTACTCCAACGTGCATGTGCTCCTTGTGTATGTGGTTAGCACTTCCAACCGTGACTAGAAGATACGTGATTTGAATCTCGGCGAGAGGGCTGTCCATTTTTTAAAGTCTTATGCTTCGAAAATTTAATATATTGCCCAAAACTTAATGTTATTAACTATAAAATTTCAGCATTTCCTCAAACGTCAATTTGAAATCAATTTTCAATTTCAATCCATTCATATTTTCTAATATTAAATTTTCTTTTAGAAATGTTAAAATATGCAGTTGACTTATCTTATTATCTCAGTTTATTTACCTTCGAAGCCCAAACATTTGCTTAAAAATATCTGGAGTGAAATTAAATGTATAAAGACAGGTCATTTTTTCGGAGGAAGGACTAATGCGACTGTTGACAGCATTTTCCTCATGACCCATTTTTTATTCTTACGGGGCACATACATAAAAATTTTTTTAGGTATATATTTAATAATAAGCACCTCGCGACCAAACTGTGCAACTTGAAGCCTACTTTATTTGACTTATTTCTTAAACAGAAGTTACATATCAATTTCTACGCATATTTTTTTCAAGCCGAAGTTATGTACATTGTTCTTTAAGCTGAAAGAATTATTTCGTGAATGTTTCTTGATACTTACCATTTTAGGAATTGCAGTAGTCTCACTTTTGACTCTCTAAGATTGACGTAAAAAGGAAACGACTAATTCCTTCAATAATTTAGATGCTAAGATGAAAAAATGAGATGAAAGAAAGATCGAAATTTTTAATCATTACTCTAACATTACTCGTAGTAAATGAAAATATTCAAATGGAGAGTTTTGACCTTTCTATACACGTACATACTGCATGGCAAAATTCGAAGGCAGATTTTGACTTGATTACACGCAAACTTTATGATAAAGTTCAAAAGAAGAACAGAAATCTCAGAATACGATTCAAAACTAAAAGAATAAACCAAATTTTGAAGTTTTCTTAAATTATAATGAGCAAAAAAAGATTCTTCGTATGAATTTTTGAAAAAAATTTAAGGAAACCATATGAGAAACAAATAAGTTCCTAAAATATTTATCTAAAATATTTAAGGTATGTAAAATTAATTCGAATCAAAGTTCATATGTTCTGTAACAACGCGTGTGCATATTCATAAACATAAGCTTCGGGCATCTATTATATTAGTTGTGAGAATATATATTTCTGTAGCAATTCTAGAAGATAAAGATTTTCGATATTTCATGGAACACTTTCGTGATGAAATAATATAAAAATTGTCTTTTTTTCATTATTTTTTGTGTCTCATTAATTATTTGAACACCGCTTTCAAAATAAAAATAAGTTACTTTTATTAATCGCTGAAACGACTCGTGGTCCAAAAGAATATGAATGTGTAAATTCTCCCGTAAATTATTTGCAGTTGTAATCCGTCTTTGCAGCAGATAATAAGCAATAAATGCTTTTTATTTTTTTATAATTTTAATTACTTTTAGCTACATCAACTATGTGCTAAAGATTACCTTCGGAAGTAACACCTTTCTAAAAACAATTGCATTCAAACTTCAAATTGCTTAAAATGGGCTGTTCCGGATATTAAATACTATTGTACATTAATGTCTAATGACAGCTTTTCCAGCATGAATACTATTCGTGCAATATTCCTGTAGATGTAAACACAGGTTCCGGAGCAATTTAAAGACATTATTTCTAAAAGTGAGACTACTTGCGTGACTTTCGATGTGCAATAGATGATCTGAAAATTGCATAGGAAACAATAGGTGGGACTGCATTCTTTTCCCTTTACTTCGTAGATTATTTGAAATCTTTGCTTCATTCGAAATTCCATTATTAAAATATCTCTGTCGTCTTCCTCCTTTGTGAAAATAATTTACAAAGGTAATTCGAATAAATACTTCCGGATACAATAAATATTTAAATTTCAAGTCTTTCTGAACATCCTATTATCGAGAACAATAAATGGGTTTATTCCTTATTCTAACTTACCTAATTGATTCGCATTAATAAAAATCAGGAATATTAAAGATCCGTTAAGAGAAGAGAGAGAATATCGATATATTTAAAATTTAATTTTTACCTGTTGAAAGAAAATAAGAAAAAAACGCATAATTAATCAAGATATTATTAACCATAACAAATGCTAAAATGAAATAAAGTATGAAAATTTAAGTAAATAAAAAAGATGAAATATAAACAATAATTGTATGAGAAATAAAATGTTATATTAAAATAAAACATGTTTATATTATATTAAATCCTATTATGCAAAATTATCATTGGTTCATGAAATTTATGGGTCATGAACCAAATATGCCTTTCATGTTAACCAAATCTGTCACCCAGGTTCAGCGGGATTTTCAGATGTGTCATGGACAAATACCTCATCACATCCGATAATCCAGCACTGTTACACATGGTTTAAAGAAATCGAAAGTGTCATGAAAAGTTCTGGACGTCTGACCACGAGTGAAAAAGAATGTGGAACGGGAACAACAGGCATTCATCTGCAGCCTAGCCAAATCAAACCGTCAAGCATCTCGATATTTTCAGCTATCAATGATCACAGTGCATAAAATACTACACAAGCGATTGAAGCTGAATATCTACAAGTTGCAGCTCTTGCATCCGCTTCGACCTGATGACAGGCCAAAGCACAAACCATTTGCAATTAAGATTCTGAATCGCATCGACGAGGACCCAGACTTTCTGATAAAGGTGATGTTCTCGGAATAAGCATACTTTACTGTGTCCGGGTGGTAAACCGATACATATGCGGATATAAGGCTCGAAGAACCTGCACATATAGCAGTGAAACTGTGCGCGACAGTCCAAAGGTAAATGTGTGGTGTGGTCTGCTTCATGATCGAATAAACTGTTTTGCTTAGAAGAGGCATCATTCACCTCCACTGTTTATCTGGACATGCTTGGAACAGTTTGCATTTCCACAGGTCAAATACCCACAACCTGACATCCTATTGCAATAGCATGGTGCCCCTCCTCACGAGGGCGCTATCGTTAAGGACTTTGGTCGGTGCATTAGGGAAGAGAGCCCTTTGCTTAGCCCCAAAGTTCTCCGGTCGTAACCTCACTAGACGTTTTTCTTTGGGGCTCCGTGAAAGATGTGGTCTACAAGACCCCAGTTTGGGACTTGCAAGAGCTGCTAGCTCGCGTCGGCGCAGCACTTGAACTCGTTACGGAGAACACGGCGGACCGGACTGGACGAAACTAGAATATAGCTTAGATATCCTGCATGCTACAGATGAATCACACATTTAAATCTCACAAAGCTAGTAACACTTTACGTGTGTGTGTGAACATTATGTTGCAAACTACGCCTTTCTATCTATCTCCATTTCTAAATCATACGCAATCAGAGCTGGAGCGGCCATTTTAGAACACCCTGAATAAATGATAATCCTCAGTATGCAATATCACTACAAAGATATTGTAGGATATTGTACACTGATTTTTATAACAGGTGTTTGAAAAAACTATTACGCAGTTAACGTACTTCGCCAAACCCCATTACATAAATTAAAAGAAAGTTATTTTACTGAAAATTATCAAAACTGTTTTAAGTTTTCGTTATTAAATATTAATTTTTTCCAGTAAGATATCCAATTAAACTTTTTGAGGACTACACAAAATACTTCTAAAGACAGATAAACGTTTTATGTTTCTGGATTCAGTCTTCTGAAAGACACCTTTCGTGGTAGTAAAACGTTAACTTAGAAGCATTAATTTCAAATTATCAAACATACAAAATGCTACAATTCAAAATTTTAATTTTAAAGAATTTCAAACAATATGTGACCCTTAAAATGTTTTCACTACTTTTGCATCGTGTAAAATTCATGTAAGTTGTATACTTTTCTTAATTTTTCAGTCAAATTTTGAATATTAGAAACTAGTCTTCCATTTCTATAAAGTATCCTTACAGAAAAAGAAACAACATACAATTTAGAGTATTTTTTTCACAGAGATTACTCAATTTTTTTTTATTTTGTACACTTGCGGAGGTCAGAGACAAAACTAGTCTTGGGCTAAAGCATGCTCTCATATTACATACATATTAAATAATAATTACATCCTACATATTAAATAATAATTCGAATTGAAAAATAAACGAAATGAAAGATATAATACTCAAACGTCGAAGAACTCGAAAAAAAAACAAGAACACATCAACTGCATTACAGGAAGTTTTAAAAAAATGTAAAGAAAAGAATCATATAGAGAATTAATGGTGGAGATTATCTATAACTGAATTGGAATTAAGGAGTTTATTCTCCATCCTAAGAGAAATCAATCTGTTAGGCTAGGATCAAATGATTATATTTTCCAAGTACTATGCAATATAAAACTTTAACCGAATCAAACAAATGAAAGAATAACAATAAACGTGCTCAGCAAAGCGTTGAGTTAAAAAATCACTCATCCTTAAAAAGAGTAGTATTTATTTCTCTGAACTCGTTTTATTATGCCTTTTTAACGTCCTCTATTCCTAGTTAAAAGGAAATGGACGGACCCAAAGGTGGTTGTGTTTAGAAAATACAATTTATTATTTTGATTATCAGGATAAAGTTGCATATCATCTACTACTTTATACAGACGCAGAAATTAAACAACAGTGGAAACAACAACACTAAACAACAACCAGCATTCTTACATACACAGCATTGCACTAGCATTAAAATAAAAGTTACATTACAAAGAAAAAATCTCTAGGTTAATTCTGAGAAAGTTATTTTTTTAATAATGGCCGAGCTCTTTATTTAATAGCTATTAGCCTTGTGCCACTACAAGTGCCAGAAGTGGCGGCCATTT
This sequence comes from Stegodyphus mimosarum, assembly GCA_000611955.2. Taxonomy (NCBI): domain Eukaryota; kingdom Metazoa; phylum Arthropoda; class Arachnida; order Araneae; family Eresidae; genus Stegodyphus; species Stegodyphus mimosarum. The sequence goes on along the minus strand of KK120525.1, from coordinate 1,241,613 downwards.
CATTATGAAAGTATCTAATAGGTGAGCATCGTTGCTCTTATGAAGGGACGGACAATTACACATTATGTCTGGAATTCGAACCAAGGTACATCGCTACGACAGTTAGGGTCACCAATCATACTGAAAATGTAAATGGAGGAAATATCTAAACATCATCGGGTATTTGGGATCGCGAAACATGAAACATCAACTGTGTCTTCGCAAAAGGCTCGAACCGAGGCTGTTCTAATGGCTGGTTGGACGTCTTAATCAGTTGCTATACTCCAAGAGTAAGCACGGAAATATCCAATAATTCCTTACATACAAACTTGTCGAGTCATTAGGTTTTTTAGAAGCAGGACAGATGAAAAATGAGCAACACCTTCGCTGGGAATCGAACCACGGACCTCTCGGTTACGCGTCGAGCATGCTGACCATGAAAGCACCATGAGCATGCTGAGCACCGTGAAAGCATTCGAAGAAGGCGTGAGAAACACCTTATATACTCCCACTTTTAACGGGCGACTAGGGCTTTGGGACCCAGTCGCCAATTCCCGGTGGTGGAGAATCATCATCCACCACCTGTTTTTAGTTCAGGTGCCAGTAGTAGAGTCATTAGGTTTTTTAGAAGCAAAAGAGATGAAAAATGAGCAACGCCTTTGCCGGGAATCGAACCACGGACCTCTCGGTTACGCGTCGAGCGTGCTGACCACGACACCACGAAGGCATGCGAAGAAGGCGGGAGAAATACTTTATAAGCTTACTGATTGCAGTAATATTTGCTTTCAGAATCCTACTAAATAAGAATTAAACTTACAGTAAGTGTATATCCCCATTACTATGCATTTCAGACTACGAATGATAATTTGTGCTACTATGTTTATCTGAAAATTGTTTTACCAGATTTTTTAAATATAGCAATCGTGATACGCAGAATGAATTTCTGCAATGAAAACAAACTTTTTCTCAGCAGCAATTAAACTTTCATCTTTAATTGCTTAAAACTAATCACTTATTATTATTTGTATGAAGGGTAACCATTGAATAAAAGAAAGCGTATGAGAATTTCGTCTCATGCTTCATCTCATGCATTAAAATGTTGCTTTTGATCTTGAACTCACTATTGAATGATTAATAAGTAAACTTCTAAATTATTTGTGGAAAATTTTAAAGTATCGAAAATTTCTTTTTCTTTTAGTTTAAAGTAGAGGTGAAAAATTTTTCTTTTAATTTGTGAAATATCGCAGCCCAATAGTCCTATCTATGTCTGATTTTAAAAAGTATTCTTTTTCAGTAAATGCGGAATATATAAAATTTTCTAAAAAATAATATCTTAATCTCAGATGGCTGAATAGTTTTCATTCCCCAATAGATTGTTTGTTCGGCAGAAGATTGCAAATTTCATTCTTTAGAAAAATTTTCACGAATAATCCTTTAATAAAACAATTATGCTTGTTTGACTCCATCGCTTAATCAATCATCTCAGATGTCTTTTACCATAATCAGGGTGGTTTAACCAAATAGAGTTTTAAAAAATTTCCCTTTTCATCTCATTGTTTCCCAGTTGTCATTCAAAGCAATCAAATGTGTAATCATTGTCATAAATTTCCGAACTTTTCGAATTATTTTTAGCAGTTAATCCTTCTCAAAGTCAGAAGGAAACTATTCGACAGTCCCAATGTCAAATGGGGATTTAGATCAGTGAAGTAAGACTATAATAGCATGAATTATTTTGCAGAAAACATTATAAGATTAAAGGGACTGCTGCTTTTGTGGTATAATAATTCATTTAACATTAAATGCCATGAGCTCTGTAAAAGTTTGATATGCAGAAACAGAATAATTATAAAACCCTGGATAATTTTCAGTACTAATTTTCTTACTGACAGGATCATATCTATAGACTTCTACTTGAAAGCGTAACGTTCACAAGCTGTGTCTAGTTTAAAAACTGCAAAACTACTTGAATTAAATTTAAGATTCTTTTGAACAGATAACTGATTAGTGTCTTTGTACGTCGAAGCCTCAGACTGAACTATGAAAGATGTAAGGAAGTTTTAGCAATTTGGAAACATTTTCCAAAATCACGTTTCTTCTGCAAATATTCATTAATATTCTGAGATGGTGCCAATATTGTAGAGCAGGCGTAATCGAGATCCAAAGCAAGTCAGCGATTTAAATAATAAATATGTTTAAGCAATTTTAGTATGATAAATTTGTTTTTAATTTAGGGTACACATTTTACGATCTGAGCTGATTTTTGTTTCCTTATGAAGCCGACTTCTTAATTTCGTAATATTTTAGGAACTGCTTCTCTTCCCTTTAATTTCCCAAACAGGCATTTTCCTTTCAATTAAATTTCTATAATCCTGCTACAGCAGTGCTACTGACAGAAAAAATATTTTAATGAGTCGTGAATCAGATTTCTAGGCTCTTTGACTTCAGTAATTTTGTTACCTTCGATTACGGCAGGTATTCATTAGCAATCATCAGTATTCTAAGCAATTAGTCTTAAATGTTGTCCTTTTTCGCCTTTGACACCATTTGGACAGTAATTTTGCAAAAGTAAGCTTACTCAAATAAAATACTTGGACCTGGCGTTTTCAGAACAAACGAAGAAGTAAACATAAATGATTTTCGAAGTTATTTTTAGATTACTGCAACTAATTTTAGAGAAAAGAATATCATAATAATTTTTTCTCTAAACACATAATACAATAATTACCTAACTTTAGTAGCCAAACATTCGTAACGTATTTTCTCCCTCTTTTCTCCATGGCTTCGTGGTGTACACTGGTGTGCAAAAATTAAGGACGAGACGGTTTTTTCAATATAACTTTGTACAAAAGCTTTTCAAATCAACACATTTAATACCGTAAGATCCCCAATACGTAAGGACATGAGTAATGTAAGCAACACTTACTAAAAGAGAAATCAGAGGGATAAAAAGAAGCTTTATTGAAAAAGTAGCATGAAGAGCAATGCGACTGAAGGCCGAAACATCCCTGTGATGGGTGTCCAGCAAGCACCATCCGGTATTTAATAGGGGATATGATCTCCCCTGACTGCTAGGCAGGTTTCACATCTTTTGTGCATGCTGGATATGTGGTTGTTAATGAGCTGTTGAGACACTGCTGCTCGTTCCTCTTGTAGCACGAATCGCCGTTTCGGAATCGTTTCTGGCGATAAGTTACGTGCTGCCACGAGTCTTCCTAGTAAGTTCCGTACATGCTTGACGGGATTTAGATCCTGAGACCTTGCCGACCAATCCATGTGTTCAATATCTTCACTCTCCAACAGCGCTTCGACAGTAACTGTGCGATGAGGTGGAGCGTTGTCGTCCATGAAGAGGAACTGAGGATCCATAGCCCTTGTGAAAAGACGCATGTAAGGAAGAAGAACCTCGTTACAATAGCAGTCCCAGGTGACGAACCTCCTTGGGAGATATGAAGGTCGGTCCGGCTACCAAGCATTATGTCTGCTCGAACGAGAACTCCGCGACCTCCAAAACAGTCCCTTTTGATGATGTTGAAGGGGTTATTGCGTGTTCCCCGCTCTGTCCAGATGTGTATGTGTCTAGAATCGCAACTCAGACTAAATCTGCTCTCATCTATAAAGAGTACTCGTCCCCATTCATTGTCTCTCCAATTCCGGTGTTCCCGGCACCACAGAGAACGCCTTCTCCGATGGGCAGGCGTTAGAGGTACACACCGTACAGGGCGTCGTGCAAACAGACCACCACCGTGCAGTCTTCTGGCCACGGTAAAACGCGATATTGGTCGTCCAGTCGCCTGTGTCGTGTATCTAGCGATTTCTTCCGCTGTCTGCCGCCTGTTTCTTCTGATTGCCGGTCATCTGCGGGTGTGGTTCCTCGTGGACGACCACTACTAAACCCCCGGATAGCTGTTCCTGTAGTTTGAAATTGTCTCCAAAGTCGTGAAACGATGCTGAGAGCAATTCCGAACTCTGCAGCCACACTTGTCACACTGCGGCCTTCCTCCAACTTCCCAATGATTCGACCTCGGGTAAAAGCATCCAGATGTCGTCTAACAGATTGATTATTCGCCATTTCTCGCTGAGGCAGCAACTCGGTGTGATTTTAACGGAGTGCATACGGAGTGCAATCTCTTTTCCAGAAATACTGATCTTACACCGACAACATGCTTTATACTACTCAGACACTCCCCCATTACGTCTACCTGCATATCTGCGCATGTGCTACCGTACATCACCTTACTTAATCTCCTGATTGGTCTTTCTGCCTCTTCGTTCAGCTGATATGCTAATTTTTCGACTTCGTCCTTAATTTTTGCACACCAGTGTAATTGAAAGCATACTCGACGTGTATTCGAAAGGTCCAGGGTTCGAGTCGCGACGAGGGAACCGTACATTTTTCATGTCCTTTGCTTCAAAATAAAAATTCGAGACCGATGGACGATCTGCACCGGTCTCGAAATGTATCGCTTCAGTAGCTGCAATAGTGTTACTTGCAAAGTCTTTGACTTGGAGGCTTGTTGTATGAATTGCTTCAATAATGAGATAAGAAAATGGATTTTTTTTCAATCGACAATTTATAAAGAAATATAAAGTCTTGGAAGCAAGCAAGCTTATTTCTCTGTATCGAATATCAGTAGTCTCTATAAATAATACTGGATGCTTTCATTGATGTTTTAAATAACCAGCACATTTACTTTTTTTGTTCTAACTATTTTTAAAACCAAAGTCAATATGTATGGAATACTGAAATGTCTTTATAAAAATGCAAGATTTCTATTTTGATCCATCAAATTTAGCTTAACAGTTTATCATTTGAAAGGTGTCTTTATAGTGGCATCCTTACAATTAAAAGTTTTCGGGTATATTTAGAGAAAGCGTTAAACATTTAATAGTTGGCAGAATGATACATATAAGTCATGTGTTAATTTTTTTATGCATTTGCTAAACTAGATACTTTTTTCCAAGAAACTTTTTTAATTATTTCACATTTAAGTGTATGGGAGTATAAATAGCCTAAAATAATTGACAGTTATATATAACCTATAAGCATTAAGGGTAAAATAGGAAAGAAAATAAATTTATATCAAATAGATCTTAATTAAATTTTTGTCAAGTAGAAATATATTATACATTTAGTTCTATATAAATAGGAATTACAGTAAAATCTTTTATGGCTATCATTTATGAAAATGATCAGTATATTTTAGAATATGAATGAAACATCGATATCGAGCATCATAAATTTTTCAGATAATTACCTCGCCAAAGGATCAAAACCGCCTAAATTTATGAATGGTCGTCATCAAGAGGCTTCATTTTGCTTAATTTTAATGTAGTGATGAAAACATTATTGTGTGCTTAATTTTCGGGGCTACGAAAATAAAAATCCATTTAATTGTTTTATATTAGCTAAAACGGAAATGAGTGCTCTATTTAGGCAAATAAACAATTTTATCGTTTAATTTTACTGAGCAAAGTGTTTTGTATTTTTAGGAGAAAACTATTTATTAACCGTGCAAATTTTGCTGCAATAAAATATGATAAATGAATATATATATATATATATATATATTGTTTACATTTACAGTGAATACGTATTTGGGCTACAGAAAATGGACCAAAAAATATTCATATAACTTTGATAATAGTTAGTTTGAATATTTGTAATTATCTTAAGCAATACACAATAAAAAAGTAGATCTTTAAATCTATAGAAAACATATGGTTCTTTTACGTATATTCCTAATAACTAATTCGTATTCCTCACACCTGCGGAATGTCACCACTCAATTTCCTTAATAAAACTAGGAGGAAAACTAAATTTGTTTGTGAATATTTTACAAAACTATCTTTCCTAACATATCACTGAAGGAACCTAGTATCCTTTCGCAGAAGCATTAAATTGTTCTATCATCATTCACTTTCAAACGAAACCAAGCGCGAAGATAGCGCCAGATGGTAATGGTCCGTGACGCGAATTGCAAATATATAGAGTTAGGGTATTTTTAGCAGGAAATAATAGTATTCTTTCGTCAAAATTCTATCAGCTTGCATAAAGTGTAATTGAATGTGATTTATGCAAAGAAATTGCCGCGCCTGTTTTAATATCAATTTATCGAAGACCAGGAAAGCCATAATTTGACTAAGAGCATTATTATAAGTGTTAGTACCTAGCACATTGGTTACATTCCCCTTTCTGCAGAAAGTGTTTTTTTAATGAAGCTAATTTGAATAATATTTGGTTAGTTTGATGTCAGTACAAGAATGTAAGCTTTCTCGTCTTTAGAATTTAGGTATATTATAGTGAATTCTGATCCTTCGGCTTCTAATGAAAAATAAAAAAAGGTGACATAACCTAGTATTTTTTCAGAATGAAACCTAAGAAACTTCTCAATACGAAATCGAATTTTATACACGTTGAAAAATATTTCCTCGTGCATATTTCTCGTAGCAAAGAGAAATGAAAATTCTATAATTTTTTTTAAATTCTAAAAAATACCTTTTCAATAATGTTTTTAAATTGAATTTCCGTTGCTTGGAGATGTAATATGGAGATTTTTCTTTTTATAATTTATAGTATATATATATATATTTATAAATGTCCTGTTAATTTACATAAATAAACGTGAATATGTTCGTACAGATAAAGCTATATAAGAATTGTAAAGCTTTCGAATTTTACTGGTCTGCGTTTAATCACTTTACTGTAGTGCCAACGAGTGCACAGTTCGCCTTTCTTATTAAATAACATATTACGCTATTATTTTGTATGGGTTTAGTTTGGTTTGGTTTATTTGATTAAGACAAAGCACTCTAAAGCTATCTGCCTAAGAGGTGGGATGGATTCCTAGACGACTTTCTACGGCAAACTGGCTCGCATCCATATTATGCTTAGGGAAACTACGAAAACTCATATGCAGCCAGCCTGTTCACCTGGAATCGAATGCAGGTAGAACTATGTTCAGTAAGTTTATCGCTCAGCCACTGATGGGCCTATTGCTATTTTATAAAACTAAATACTTAAAATAAAAATATTAGATTCAACACAAACACAAAAGGCTAGACAATTACTGTTTACATTATATATAACACAGCATAAACTCAGGCCAGTTACAAAAAGCCCTCCAAATCTGGAAAAAGTTCTGCACTGATGATACAGATATCTATGAATTCTGCAGAAAATAGCCAGCAGCAAAGTTTTTTAAACAGATTCAAAAACATATTCTTGATGAGCATTTGAGCAATGACATCGAGAGTCAGGTATCATGGACGCAACAGCAGGAAGAATCCTGGCTGCGGTATTTCCTTCACTTGAGGACGATGCATCAGATTCGCAGACTCATCCGGCGTTCTTGCTTATATTAGTCATTCCAAATGAGTGCCTTTCACCGATTCAAAAGTAAGTGCAATTATGGGAAATCTGTCGAACAAGAATCCTCCAGGCCTCAGTTCTCTAGATTACAATGTCATTAGAGCGATGCACATAGCAAATCCAAAATTTCTCGTCACCTATAAGCTTCACTCTTTGTAATATTTTTCTAATTTCTTTAAGATGGAAAAGGTGGTCAGAACTATAATAAGCCTATTTCATAAAATTGGAAGGGACAAGAAAGATCCAGCCTCCTTACCCATCTTTCTTCTCTCGGCTTTAGGCAAAATATATGAGTAGCTCACAATCTTCAGGATCAAGCATCATCTAACTTTGACTGGCCACATCTCAGAGGTCCAATTTGGCTTTAAGGAGACACGCTCCACTCTTAATGCTCTTGGTATTGTTAAAGATGAAGTTCGGGAGATCAAAGAAGATAAACAGCTTGCGGCCGTCCTCAACCTTGACTTATAGAATTTTTTTGACCTACTATGGTGGACTACCATCATCGAAACCTCTACGTGCGGCAAGACTACCTGATATTCTACTACAAGTAATTAAAAGTTATCTTAGAGACCGCATATTTATCGCTTTCCATAATGGCGGCATAATTAGGAGAAGGCGAAACCGAGACTGCTCACAGAGATCATACGCTAGACAAGTTCTCTGAAACGTCTACTCTGCATGCGCATACAAAGATGCCTTTGCGGATGATGCTACATTCATAATTTCATCGTTCGAGGTTACAGAAGGGACGAACTGGAGGAGAACTGCAACGAGGTTACCTCGCTCTTTGACAACCTCTGTGCTTAAAAATACCTTAAAATATTGCAGAATAAATCTATGTGCATAATATTTCATAAGCCCAAATAAATTATCATAAGAAACCCATGCATCAAGCAAAGAGGAGTTACAGTCAAGTTAAAACTCCTTGTCCTCATCTTGGATAAAAATTTCACTTGGATTCCTCTTCCGCAAGCCCAAAGGGTCAAGGCCATCAACATAGCGAAGAAAATTAAAAATATGCAGGGTAAAGATTGAGAATTACTACCTCACATCCTCAAGACAATCTCCAAGACAGTAGTAGAAAAAATAGTTTTGCATGTTGCAGCTATTTGGGCTTTACCCATGATTAAACTTACTTAATAGCATCCAACTATCTCTTTGCTATAAAGGAAACATATGGAACAACAGCCACAATAGCGACGGCGAATCTAGCTGGGCTTATTCCTCATCCAATACCGGTGTTACAAGAAGCAACAGTCTCAAATGTCACGCATCTTAGAAAATCAGCCGCATTTAGCGGAACAACATTTGTCCCATCAGACTTTGAAAATAAAAATTATCAACTCAATGTTCCGCCTGTCAGTTATGAGATGGTCCTTCGTGACACTACTCATATGTCTCAAATAAGGGATGTGATGCAAACACCATCAGCATGTTCACTGGTAGTTCAAAAATTAACGGAAAAAACCGAATGCGCTTTTATTACTCAACACAACGATGAAGTCTTAGGAACGTGGGAAGGATACCTTGCAACAAACAGATCTGATTTCAAGCAGAAGCAGTAGCCTTGCGCCAGAGTATCATAACAACTATCAGTTTGGCTGACCAAGAAGTTTGAATTTTCCCAGAGAGTCAGTTATCAAACTTCGCTCTTCGTTCCATCCATCGCTAATTCGCCGATAAAAGCAGAAATACAATGCCCACTTAAAGAAAATACGCATAACTGCAATATCCAAATTTTACGGATTAAAGTACACGCCGGCCACACGAGACTTATATCACAAGGCCGTAGAACCCATGACTTCGTCCACAGAGTTTTACAAGATCGACTCATCTCAGCTCCTTTTCTTTCGCGCTGCATCACAGGCCCCGGGCCATTTCCTCAATATTTCTATGAAAGAGTAATAGCAACAACTGACTGTTATATGTAGTAGGCACTCCTGACCATTATTCTATTTCTGCTTTCTTACGGAGGCATGGCACATGAAGCTTTCTGACACCAATATTCCTTATAAACGCTTCCCCATTAAATATGAGGCTTCCTGATACTGATATTCCTTATGAACCCTTCTTTATTAAGCAGCCAGCGAGAGGCATTATGAACATACTTGAAGCACTAGGATTGGATTTGCGCAGTCCACAATAATAGTGTATTGACATCAATTTTCAGAGATACAGAAGTACATGCACACTGGTTTCCAGTGTCTTCTGCAAGATGTCCATCTTGAGTTAGTGCGCAAAGTAGCATTAGTCTGGGAACATGCAAAACAAATGTAAATGGTATAATTATGTGTATTTGTAATTGGTACAATAATGCATAAAAATGCATGTATGTAAAAATGTAAGTATGTGTGTACTGTAAATAGAGAATTGTATAGCACAGTGTGTATGACATCTTGCATAAAGTGTCCATACCACGTAGTTCTATTCTGTTGAGCGGCACTGAGCATAGTAGCTCTAAGTGTAGTCCTACAACTTAACGGCTCAAGAGTATAGTATGTAAATAGTATAGTGTGTACGGTGGTATGTGTAATGAATGTGTAACATATCTAGCACATGTACAGCAACGTGAAGAAAGGTATCGTGCAAAACAATTATGAAAAATACTCTGTATCTGATGTATTGCTTTTCATATGTAGAATGATATGATTAAAAGCAAAGTCCATTGCCAAAGGATACACTTGTACTTTGTATATTATAATCGCAGCAATAAATAACCAATTTATGTTTCCGCATTGTGTAATTTGTTTGCAATTGTGATTTTTAACAGTTTATTAAAGCCCTTTGTATCAAGATTTATGTTGTGTATAATCAAGATTTATGTTATCAAAAGCCTAAGTTTGTATAAACAAAATCAATCTTCAACGTAATGTGTAGATAGTATTCATAATGTATTAAGTGTAATAATGAGTTTTGTAAATGTGTTTTAATACAGAGCAGTGTTTAATATAATATGTATTATAAAAATCATAGTGTACTGAGTGTTTTATATATAGCAGTGTGTTAACGTGCAATATAAAAAGGAAAATGTTTATTTACAAAATTATTTTCGGTATGTTTTCAGAGTGTAGCAAAATTTATGCACGAAGCTTTTAGCATAATGTAGTGTTCAATCAAAAAGTAGTGGGGAACGTATTGTGTTCTCAGATCTGTTACTTGTTTTTTGTATATTACGAATACAGCACTAAGTAACCAACGTGTACTTGTGTAACATTGTGTAACTTGTTCGTAATGTGCAATTTTGCTATTTATTTAAGTTTGTTGTATCAATTGTGTCGTATATGATTATGTTATGTGTATTCTCAAGAGCAATGTTCAATATAATATGTAGCATGAAATATATAGTCTAGCAATGAGTTTTGTAAATGTTCCTTAAGTGCAGTACAATGACTACAGGTTATTTTTCAACCTTTTTATACCAATCGCCCACTTTGTAGGCAGTAAAATTTCTGTATCGCTCACCCGTTCACAGAAGCTTAATATAGTGCAAATGCAAAGGAGTTTTTAAGCGGAGGTTTAGTAAAATATATATGGCTGCAGGTTTAGTAAAAAAAATGTATGGTTAAATTCATGCATTTATTTATGCTATAATTTACAATAAACTTGTAATAAACAGAAACTTAATTAACAAACAACAAAGCCATATAAATATATGGAAACAAGAGACCACTGTGTGAAGGGAAAACGGTGAAGTAGAGAACTAAACTTTAAGGGGTGTGTAAATATCAACATATCCATGCATGTTTCGATCTTCCTTAATCTAATCGGACGACAATCTCCACCGCCCACCGTAAAAGCTTAACTTGCCCACTAGTGGGAGGTAGGGACCAGACTGACAACACCTGGATCAATGCAAGGCGTATTATAAAATGTATAGTCTATTGAATGTAATAAAGAATGTGTGTAGCAATATATTAACGTGTAATGCAATCAGAAGAATGTCTAATTTCAAAGCTACTTTTTGTATATATTCGGAGAATAGTGAAAAGTATACGACAATGAGCTTTTAGCGTAATGTTCTTCAATCGAACATACTAGTATGAAATGCGTTGTGTTCTCAAATGTGTTACCTGTATTTTATACATTTTGAGTACCAACATGTGTTTCTGCATAGTATAATTTGGTCGTTACGTGTGATTTTCCTCCTTATTTAAGCCTGTCTTGTCAAGAGTTATGCCGGATATAATCGAGTAATGTATTATATAATCAATGATGCTTGTAAGAATGTTGAACAGTCAAGAGTAATGCTAAACATATTGTGTAATGTAAGTAATATAATAGCGTATTGAATGTAGCTATGAATATTGCATATGTGTCATAAGCACAGCGTAACGTTTAACATAATGTGTTTTATTATAGAAAGTATGTATGTATCAAGCGTAGTGTTATGTATTACTTATTTCAGTTGTGATTTAAATTGTTTAATAGGTAATGATTTAACTTTTTGCTTCAGACTTAAAGTTTAATTTGTTTTAATTTTTTGTAGTTGAACTTAAGTTTCTTTGGTTTGTTTAAAAGTAATTGTAGTCATTTAATTTGTTCTCTTGACAGTTTTGGTTAACGCTGATTTTAAGTTGCTTGTGTAATTAATTTTTCTTCTTTACTTTTGGTTGGTTAATTATTAAATTCTGTTTTCAAAGAGATTTACGACTTTGTTTTCGATTTCTTCGCCCGTTAGACGGTCGTCTGTGAAACCTCTGTCATCATTAGTTACTTTTGCACCCTGCGGAGAGGCTAGTTTCTACATTACTAACTCTACCGTAGGGTCTGGTTGGCGCGATGTTTTGCTTACTTGCAGGTTATTCATATGTTGGATTGGGACCCCACGACGAGGCTAGGAGCGATGATCGCCAAATGAGGAAGCTCTTTCTACCGTGGACTGCACCTTCCTGCGTGGTTATTCCCGAGGGTTGCCGAGCTGTTGGCGGTTTTACTACCATCAAAAATCGCCAATCAAGCGGTCTTGGCGTTTCGAGTAAAAAGCCTGGGAGCTGTGCACGAGGGAGGTCTGACGGGAGGTCTGACGGGAGATTGACATGCAGCATTTTGAAGGAAGGAGACGGAGCTGAAAGCGTCAGCGTTATCTGAGAAACCTCGATGTCGGAAGAAATAGACGAGAGAAGGATACGAAGGAGGGCGACGAAAATGTGCCTAAACTAATATAAATTTTTTTCCTCCTTAGATTAACCCATGTTTGCTGCCAACTTCATCGACTATGTATTTCTCCAATCCAATGCACTGTTTGGAACGTCAATGTCGTCTGTATTCTTCAATGTTAAATTCCCTGTTTGGACTCGGTATGAATTTTGTTATATTTTCCACTTAACCGCCACCAATGTATTATTCTGTATCAATTCAAAGTATCTTAAATAAATGCTATATTTAATTTTAACTTCTTGTAATGACTTCACTTTAAATTTAGAACACTGGACCATATTGTTATAGACACAACGCATATTTATTATTCTGTCGGAGCTTAAAAAAAAAAAAAAACTATACCACTATTTACTATTAATTAGAACACCAGTTTTACAGTATATATTGTGTTATCATGTGTGTCACAAACTTACATATTCATGTGATTTAGAATGATTATCCAAATTTTGATCTTATTTGATATGGAACTTAAAACATAAACACTTAAGAATTAAAGCTCCAACAGTAGCAACGAGATTTATGTATAGCAGTCTCTCAACGTACAACGTAACCTGAAGAATGTTTAGTTTTATAATTATTTCTGGGTTTGTTTTTAGCATTTAGTGTAATGTATGCATTAATGAGTTTTTGGTATAATACTATGCAATCGCAAGCAGTGTCCGACGCCTTTAGTATGTGAAGATTTTAAGTGTGTAGAGAATTTTATGTACTTTATGCAAAGCATGCAGCTTAATATCTAATACTTTCTTTTTTGTCCTTGTATGGCCCTGTAATGCCTTCATTTTGGGGTGTTACTTTAGATCAGCAATTCTCAACCGGTGGTACGCAAGAGAAAAACAGGTGATACGCAAAGAAACAAAGTATATTTAAGTATTAATTTCAAAAGTCTACTGAAGGAAAAGAACAATTGATAGAAATTTTCTCTGATTGAACTCTAACTGAAGATTTCAAAAATAACACATTTGCTAACTTTAGGCTGAACCGAGAAAAAAAGAATTTAAAGGCTTTTCAAATAAAGCTATTAAATTTTTATTCCCTTTTTGCACAACTTTTTTGTGTGGAAAAGGATTTTCTGCCATGTTATATTTGGAAAAACAAATATGCGGAATAAAGTGCATCGTAATTTATGGTTAAAGCTAACAGAAATATGACCAGATATAAAGAAATTGCTCTTAAACAGGCCCAAATTTCGCAATAAATTTTAGAACTAAAGTAATTTAATTTAAACTTTGATAATTAAAATGGTAACCAATTTTTAACCTAATATTTTTTATGTGTGCATATGTAATACAGAGAGCCAACAGGTTGTGCAAATGACAGAATATATATTTCTTAATATTTCTGTTGAGAAATTGAAAAATAATCGCTGTAAAATGTAGTGGTGGTACTAAAGTTTTTCAGCTTTTGTTTAGATGGTTCGCGTTAGTCAAAAGGTTGAGAACCGCTGCTTTTGATAGTTGCGGGATCTGCACGATACCTGATTAGTCTATGCAAGCCGCCAGGGTCCAAATCTGCTCTTGCCTGCACTTGCATTTGCTGCTACAGTATTTTGTCTTAACGACTGTATTTTATCTAGGATACAGACGATATTTTATAGGTAGAAAAATTTAAGAAAAAATATGCGGTAAAAAGGAATTCATACCGTATAGAATTAGATATTTCTTTATTAATTTTACAGATAGTATAAACGTTAAAAAATTTTACATGAAACGCATATTATTTTAACGAAGGTTCATTTTTTTACAATGCACTGTATTATTACTGGAGGTAAATGCATATTCCTACATTGCGTTGAATGGCAAATTATACATCTGATTTCGGACAAGATTTCCGAAAAAATGAAAACAATAATACCTGAAATAGGATTTAAAGGTGCGCGAAAACTTAAGCAACTTTTGAGATAAAATTTCAACAGCATATGCATTAATGTATGAATCTAACAAAAACTAAAACTTGAAGTAATTTAACTTAAAATTCATTATATTTGCCATTGATTGAAAATCATTAAGTTTGTGTACAGACTTCTTATTTCTTCGCAATCTATTATTAGTAAGAAAGTTTTCAGCAATTTCAGCTTTTATTTAATTTTGTAGTTTAAATTTTTCGTATGGGTATGTGCTCCTGATATATTGCAGATATCCAGGAAAATGTTTAGATTTTTCTGCAAAAAATTAGAAATAATTTAGAGAAGTGCTTAACAGCAACGGCTTATAAAAAAATTAATTGAATTAAGCCAGAATATCTCACGAATGAGAGTAAAAATGGACATAAGAATAGGAACCATTGTTTGTTTTTATTAGACTTAAAATGTCTGTTATTTAGTTCTCCAAATGCAGATAATAAGGAAAATGTAATTCGCAGTTTTATAAAAGAACTGAGAAAGATTTCGAGGTTGAGGATCTTTCCTTCTTAACTATTTTATTCTTTTATTGTTCCAGAAGCCAGCGACATTAAAAAAGATGGTCATCTTTTTAGCACCTAATGGAATAAAAAACGAAATGCCCAAAAGGGTTTTGTTACAGCAATCGGAAGTAAAGGTGTAAATCTGTGTAAAAAAAGGTTAGTAGTAGGAAGAACACTAGCTAAATGTTTATTTTAAATGATATTTTTATCATTTTTTTCGTCCTTGCGATTGACCTCCTAGCCTACAGAAGTATAAAAATATAAAAGGAAGTAAAACATGAAATGAATGTTTCCGTTGTTAAATGTTACGATCAGTCCTGCAGAGAACAGTTTGTAGGCACGACTGGGGGGCCCGCATACTTGACAGCGAAAGAATTGAGGAAGAATTTATTTAAGATTGGAAACTTCAAACAGGTTTTAATTTTCTATTACATTACTAATGCCAAAGCGAGAAATGAACACTTTCAGAATAGATCTGTTTTACTCTTCTCTCACTTCTGTATTTTAGTTTATTTATTTATTCATTTATTTTTTCAGCTTAGGAATTCGCGTCGGTTCCAACGGGTCTGGTTACAGCACTCAGTTTTGAAAACTGAAGACATGGAATTCTGTTCTTTCCTAATAGATTGATTTTTATTTATATTTTCTCCAAAAACACCCATGTTTTCTTTTCTAAAATTCTTTCAACAGATTGTTGTTGCATTATTTTATTTGTTTGCTGCCCATGTTAACATGTGAACTCTTCTATTCTTTCCATTAGAAGAACTTACAGGCATTTAGCTTTTGATTATAACCAATTCCTATTACTAAAATGTGAAAGTGAATTACTATCTGCAGTCGAACCTCCATTAACGGATAGTGTACTGTAAGAGACATTTCCTATTATCATGGACAATTTCTGAATTCCGAAACCCTCGACAAGAGGAATGTATTCAGATTTAATGGATAATTCCTAGTAACAGACAGAAACCTTGCATCGTCACCTACTGTTAATGAAAATATTTGTTTATGACCTGTCTCGGTTACCTCAAGGTAACATTGTTAAAGTGACTGCTCAATTCTTCATCCATAATTTCACGATTCGACGTTAATTTTAGATTCCGATTACTGTGTTTGTATGTACTAAACTCATTTTACGTTCTGTAATTCAATTAAATCCGTATGAATGCGGCGACGTGGTAAGTTAATTTAAAAAAAAAGCAATTAAAATCAGAAACGCTTTCCTTTGCAATTCTTTTCGTGTCAACGTGTTATTTGTCCCTTTATGTATACTTGTACTTATCCGTTATTAGAAAGATGAAGCAGCGCTTGCGGTTATTAAAACTGTGCAAATTGCTAATTTTAGAAGAAATCGAAATAGTCAAAAATTTATTTAAGCACCTAGTTTGCTTTATTTTGTTGCTCATGCTTTTGAATGAATGCAAACTTCATTACTTAGTTTTAGCGATGAAAATTGCAATGAACATTTTTGATACTGTTTAAGATTTTTTGCAATTTATGTAGATAGAAACAAATAAAATCATTTTTATAAAACTTACTTTTGCTTTAATGTTTATTTTTGTTTTGTGAAAACTTATGGTATAGCTGAAGAGTCAATAACTACGAAAAGAATTTAGAAAATTTTTTATCAACATGAAAGTTAGGGCTTAAAGCAATGGTAGAATGGTCTTAATGGCTACTGTGAAATACGTTATCTGTCAGCTAGTGATGTAAGCAGTTTCTCTCGCAAAGCGAACCCTTTGATAGCATTTATGACAGTTAGTCTTATTTAAGCCAAGAAAAGTCAGCCCTTTTATTGCAGAGGATCTCACACTCACTAAAACAATGTATCATATATTTTAAAATAGCAGCAATTAACATGTGACTGACTAGGAGAATTCCATGCTCAGTAACATCCTCTAAACGAGTAAAATCGTCTAAATTATTTTAATAATTACGTCATTTCAATAAAAGAATATTTTCCTGTTTTCATTATTTTATATTTTTTCTACTCCATTTATTACTGGCTGGATCTAACAACATAGGCGTAACAAAGAGATCTACCAATGAGAGCTAATACATTGCTCTTCAGATTTAAAGGATAGTCTGAAAAAATATGCTCAGTTATTTAAATTTTCAGCCAATGTCTAACAGTGTAATTATTTATGCTAGTTATCTAAAACTTAAAGCAAAATTAGATTACTGTGCATATGTTATCACAAGAAATATACAAATCAGGTGACTGATAACGTGTGCGGGATGGACGGATATTAGAATTCGGATGTGAAGCGTTATGAATGCAGCGTAGTTAATAAAAATATTTTCTGAGCATTATCAGTATTTTCATTAATTATGACTCAAAGACATCATTTATATGAAAACAAAAATGTTGGTTAATTGGTTGACTCGACGGAAGCATCAAATGCAAATAGAGTTTACCCAGATTCTAAATACCCCACAAAGCGTCACATCAAAAAATTAAAATCGCTTTGTAAGCAATCAACCAATTAGTAAACAGCTTAGTCAAGAGTGGCCAAAATCATCAATTGTATACGAAGACTGCTTTCTATCACTGTAGACTAAGAGAAGTCATTAAATTAATTACAAAAGAGTTGGCTTTAGACCTTCAGTATGCTACAGGAACACGAATCAGCCGTTCTACTACTACATGAACACTTCACAAAGTTAGGCTTTGTGCCAGGAAACCAATGTTATATGTCTCATGTTGTCTTCCAAATGGTCTTCATGTTATTATATGAAAATAAATAAAAGGGATGGGACCCTGTACCATTACTAAGTTGAGCTTGACTCCAAACTTGTTGTGATCTGGAGATAGCGGGAAACTTGCAGTTTGTCTTCCCTTGTTCACTTCCATGGAATGGGTTTCATACGGGTGAGAATCATAAAAAATGGCGGTGGTCTTTAATGGAAATTTTGTAACTGATCACAGATATGTGCTTTTGGAAACTCCTGTAAGGCATTTTAGGGGTGCTGTTAGTCCAGACATTTTGCTAATGGATAACAATAATTGTTTGCATCAGAAATCCCTGATGTCAGAATGCTTGTAAATAGAATATATCACTCATATTATTTGATAAGCGAACCCACCATGCCTATCTGGGGCATAGCCTATTTGGGGCTTAACTTAAATAAGCTAATTCAACTTACAAGTCTGTTTATGAGTTAAGTGGATTCTTCGAGTGAGCTTTCATTGCTACAATAACTAACTTCTTCAAGTAAACAGGCTCTACTATACTTTTAATCTACGTCACAAACTTGTGAGAGGAAAACTAAAGTAATATAACACAAAAACACCAGTCATCTGGACCAGAAGTAAATACTCATTTCTCAAAATTGTTTCTAGTTACAATATTTAATTTGTTCTAAGCGGAAACTATAAGATTTACTTAAAACTGCTAATAGTGGTTCAAAGTAATAACTTACCAAAACAATCTGTCTTTACGAATTTCAACCTGACGTAAGACAGCTGTTACTTGACAAGAGAGAAATGGCAGGCAGGCAATGTAAAAGCCGAATAATATTTCAATAAGTCACAATTAAATTTTACTTTTATCAGTATGCTTTAATTTTAACTAGCAGTGTAGTTTTCAAAGAACACTTTAAAGTTGATTTCAGAAATTCCTATAATAAGGAAAACAAACAAATAATGTCATTTTAGTTCTAAATAGAAATTTAAATTTATAATACCGCATTTCTTCCTTTCTACTTATTTTTCCTCTAATGTTTGTAACTTTTATTTTCATTCAATTAAATTGCGGCTTTGAGCTATATCTGGCGAAAATGGAAGCCCATATTAAGATATGCTTCGTTTCATTAGACTCGAAAACAGAAATTTAGGCCAATTTTCTGATGCAGCTTCAATACTTTCGAAGTATAAATTTAATATATTGGTTAACAATATGAAATGTGAAGAAATTAAGTAGAATATTAAGGAATAAAATTAGAAAAGCACTAGCCTTGTGTTTGGTGTAGATTTAGTCAAGAACTCAATCCATTTCAAGAGTAAAAAGATACAGGTCCCTCAGGTCCAGGTTTCTTCATCAACAACAAAAACATCTTCATATATGCAAAAACATATTCATATTTCTTCATCATCAATCTTGCAGAATCTCAGCATCATCAGTCTTGCAGATTTCATTGCTGTTAATTACTAGGGACTTGTACCTGTTTACTCTCGAAATCGATTGAGTTGTTGACTAAATCTACATCAAATACAAAGTGGTTGCTTTGCTAATTTTATGTTTCACTTTGGCGTAATTTTCTTCTGTTTAGAAAATTAAGATGTTTTCCTCGCCTCAGTGTTTTCTGTTTTCATCAAAAGACTTAGTCTTCAAAAGCGAGTAGAG
Source organism: Stegodyphus mimosarum (assembly GCA_000611955.2). NCBI lineage: Eukaryota > Metazoa > Arthropoda > Arachnida > Araneae > Eresidae > Stegodyphus > Stegodyphus mimosarum. The sequence goes on along the minus strand of KK120525.1, from coordinate 1,222,356 downwards.
AATATGTGTTTCATATTTTACTCAAAATAAACCCTACGAGAATCATTTACTTAAATTCCATTTAAACTGTGTCTGGAATGGAATCGGAGAACTTTGCATTCATCTTTTTCTGCCATCAGGATCCCAAGAGAACATTCTAAAGAGGAGGGGGGGAGTTTTAAGTTCCTTTTCTCAAATTTATCCGCAAATAAAGTACGAATAAAGCTTAGTCTCCATTAAACATTACAGTCTCCAGAAGGCATAGAGAAATAAGAAATAAGGAATTTTTCAAGTATTCATACCGACGATAACCTTAAAATAGTACAATAATATAGCTATTATTTTAATCCAGCATATTTCATGCATTTTTTTAAAGAAAACACTTTATTTTTGTTAATTTTTTTTTAATTTTGCCCTAGTTTTGATGTTCTTAGTTATTTATATTACAATTTTAGACAGCACGCTGTTTCTCAGGGAATTAACATAGCATTATAAAAGAAATTAACTGCAACATGCCCATCAAGGTTGTTTAGTTGAATAATGAATTATATGTCACTATAGCAGCTATAACTTGCCCATCACATTCTGTTTCGTGTGATAGTGATGGATCTTTCGAAATTACTATAATTTTATAACTATGAACTTATAATTTTATTATGTTTCAGAAAACTACAGGCACGAGTCCAAACAATCACTTCACCATGATGCTGAAATCGCATGCTAGACTTCCTCCGCGTATTCAGAACCTGGATAAATCTTCCCAAACAATACTAATTCGTTGGATAAAATGTTGAAATTATCCTAAACAATATTGGAGTGAAGCTTGTAAAATTTGTTTCGGAAAATAATACCGAGGCGTTTCTCCTCCGGAACACGCACCAAATCTTTTTCGCGCTATTTCTTTTCTAGCCCGAGTTAAGCCTCATTTCCTATGACTACTGTTTCGCAAACTGAGTTAGTGGTCGAAGTTAAGTCTGAAGGAGAGTAGCAGTAAAATCGTTTAACGATGGTTGAGCAAGATGCTAAGAAGCTGTGAAGGGAAATTTACTTCTTCATTATTTTCCATTCCAATTTTTTTATCACACAACAATTTTTCTGACGTAATATTACCTCACAAACTCTTCTCTCTTTATATGTTTTACTTCCCAAAGACTGCATACAAAAGGAAACAAAAATACAGGCCGCAATCCGTATAAAAAAAGGTAATACCTATACCTGATTATATATGTATGTGTGTGTTCCTTTTATTCTTTTTTCTTCAGAAGCAAACTAAAAAGTGTTTCCAGTTATACCACGAAGGTATGCTATTAAGGAAGAAAAATATTTTTTTAAGCAGTGCCTAGGGAAGAAAATCCTGGTTATGACGAATTATCGTCCACTCTAGGTCATGTCCACGTCTAGAGTCTTTTGGAAATATTGAAGTCAGTGAACCTGATAAAACAATGATGCGCTCGCCGGTATTCGAACTCTGGACTTCTCGTCTATTAGCCTGACGTGCTTGCAGTTACATCGCAAAGGCAAGTGGTTAGGAAGGAAAAAGTTTCACCTAAATGTAGCTTTGATTATGAATGAATTAAGAAGTAGAAAGAAAATATTTTCATTGCTCGTAAGGAAGAGATGAACATCAGTAACAAATGCAAAATTAAATAGAATTCAACTAGGGATTGGATTTATTTTACAGAAAATTGTAGTTTTATATGAAACTAACGTTAAACAAGAGTGGAGTTTTGCTTAAGTTTTATACTATTTGTATATACTGTAATGTACTCAAAAGTACATTTCAAAGCTATGGCAAAGTATTGGCTAATATGGTTATTTGCATTTTTTGAAGTTCGTGTTTTTAATTTTGTAACAGAAATCATTTTTAATTTTTTAGTCAAATAATGATTCAGCTTCGAGGCCCCAACTTTTACCAATTATATATTATAAATTGAACTGACGAGATAAATGATTATTTTACAAATTTTTTTAGATCAAATTATTAAATTAATTAATTGATTATTTAACAGCAAAATATTAATTTAATAATTTGCCGTCAAATAACTAATTATTATTAAAGATTATTTTATTGAATTATTTATAATCGCTTTAAGAAGAACGCCCATTATAAAAAAATCGCATTTATAACACATATGACATTCATCATAATATTTTATTGATAATTTGATTCAAAATCCCAAATTATTTTAGAATTTTAAGGAATTGTTGAAAACGGAGCATTCATTCTATGGTGTTAATAAATAAATATTTGATTACTATTAAACTTAGTTTGTAGAGACATTTAATTTTTTTTAAACAGGAGACATTGATAAAAGAGCACTGCTCTCGCCGAGATTCGAACATCAGAGCTCTCAAATAGGCGCCGAGTGTGCTGCCCATTACACCACGAAAGCATGCTAAGAAGGCTGAAGGAATGCCTTATACACACCCCCTTTTAAAGGGCGACTGGGGATTAGAAAACCCAATCGCCGAATCCCGGTGGAGGAGAATCATCATCCACCACCCCTTTTAGTTTAGACACCGCTGTAGAGACATTAGGTTATTTTTGATGTCAGGAAGTTGAAGAAATGAGCAATGCCCTCGATGGGATTCGAACCACGGACCTCTCGAATACGCGCCGAGCGTGCGGACCTCTACACCACGAAGGCATGCCAAGAAGGCGGGAGAAATACCTTATAAGTCAATTAACCAGATTTGTTTTAAAGTTATTCTGCTCTTTTATTGCTGTAATTTCCCTGAATTATATCATTCATTCCAGAAAGGAATAGATTTAATGATATAAATATAGAAGTCTCGTAGCATTTAAAATATGACAGAGAAAAGCTGTAACTCCTGCACCTATCGGCATATCAGTATTAAGTGGATCAAATCGTTGACTACTGGTAGTTTATATAGGGTTTGCCTTTAGTGAATGAAGTGGCTGCAGTGGGGTTTCGTGGTTGTCTCATGTCTAATATCAATAAAAGTCAATTTACGTTTGAAATTAGCTAGATTCCAGCACACAGTTCCACAAAGACTGAAGAATTAAAATCCGGATTAAAGGACCTTTGAATGATCTAAAAAACGCTGAAAACAAATATGCATCTTTCAAGACCTATATGCTATAGAAACTAATATTAGTTGCCTAAAGAAAATGAATTCTGAGATCCAAATGGATGACCGAAATGATTCAAGAAATTACGGCATATGTCAGGTGAAGTTTTTACTTCCTCGTACGAAGTAAAGGAAGTATTGTAATCACGAAAAATTCCGGCTACCATACTTCAACGAAAATATCCATTTTTATCGCTATCAAATGCAATTGAACGATGTTTTTTGCGTGGATGCAGAATAAAGGACTATTTCCCCAAACGAATTATAAAACTGATTTAAAATAGATTCTGAAGAGATTTTTTTTATAGTGTCTGTACGTACGTACGTATATATGTCTTCATCTCGCATAACTCAAAAATGAGTGGCCTCAGAATGTTGAAATTTTGAATATAGGACTGCTGTAACATATAGATGTGCACCTCCCTTTTTGGTTGCAATCGGCCACACCAAAAGTATATAAATATAT
>KK120525.1:1113378-1204356 GCA_000611955.2 Stegodyphus mimosarum | reverse complement strand
TTTTTTTTTTTTTTTTCGTTTTTCTGAAATACCTTCAAAAAGTGCAAAATATAAGGCCTTATAAAATACGAGACAATTTTAAGAATGGCCATTGAACTTAAGTAATAAAAGACGTGAATAAATTATCGCGAAAAATCGGGAAAATGAATAATTTAAATGTTTTTCATATATTCTTCTCAACTAGAGACATCAGTCGACAAAAGAAAATTTTGTTAATTAATTATCTTTTTTCTGCCCATTTAAAACATGTGCGGACAGAGTTAAGTTAGTAGAAGTTATCTATCTTTCAAGAAAAGAACACCATTTTCTTATTTCGCATTTCAAGTACGCTCCCTAACATTCATTGCGAACGGTCTTTGATTGGTGGTTATTGATGCTTGAAGCTCGAAAGGGGTGAAGGGAAGACTGAAACAAAAGGGAAAGTTGAAAAAGATCCTACCGCGCGCTTCAAACTCGAATAATTTCCACTCTCCCTCTATTCGACACTCTATATAAGGAACCGCTCAGCAGCTGGAACATTTTATCTGCTGTGGTGGCATCACTAGAAAGGAAGTTCCTCGGACTATAGATATTCAGCATGACAATTCTTAGGAAAATTTTGGTATGTGAATATATTCCTATATTTAAAGCTGGTATAATGTAGAGCTTAGTTTTCTGTATAATGTAGAGCTTAGTTTTCTGTATAATGTAGAGCTTAGTTTTCTGTATAATGTAGAGCTTAGTTTTCTGTATAATGTAGAGCTTAGTTTTCTGTATAATGTAGAGCTTAGTTTTCTGTATAATGTAGAGCTTAGTTTGCTGTACAATGTTATTTCACTTGAATTTAAAATCGTTTTTGATTCGTTGAACTATATCACTATTAATTTATTTTAGATTTATTCTAATATGTAGGGACGTTTTGCGGATTTGCTTCTGAAGCAAATATGAGGGCGTCATTTGGACACGGTCGTAAAAGTTACAGAATAAACTTAAATAATAATACAGAAAAAAAAATGAGTCAAATGATAGTTTTTATGTGCTTGTACATCTAAAACAATGAATAAATTAGAAATTCATTATTAAATTTGGAAACAGGTAAAATGCTTTGATTCAAAAGACGTATTATAAGCTTTAAAAATAGTATTTTTTATGATGTATAGTATAACTGGAGTTTTAGATTATGAAGCCGGCTACACTGTGCATTGATGAGTACATTTTGGTTTAAGAATATTATTACTATTATTCTGGGAGTAATGGCGATATATTATTATGTCAGGAAAGCATTTATTATATAAAGAAGCTAATACACTTCAGAGCGTTTAACAGCCTCTCCATGAAATTCTCCAAAACACATTAAAAAATATTAAACTGTGTTAATAATAGTTTTGTGCCAGTATCAACAATATTGCTATATAACTAAAATGGAATTCTCTTACATAATTACCCTTCTTTTTTACAAACAGTTATTTTTATTTCTATGCTAAGAAATAAGACAGTGAAATTTCTCATACGTGTAGTAAAAGAACTGTTAAACTTTTTGTTTTATTAAAAATTAAAACTTTTCCTTAAATTTTTCTGATCTTCTAAACATTTATTCCTAATCCAATGTCATTCTGGTAGGATTTGTGACAAAGCTTGATATTAGCATAAGTTTATATGCAAATACGGCAGCCTGAAGCCGGAGGAAAAATCATTGAACTACAGCATGCTGAAAAGAGCTCAGGTGCAATCGAATTAAGAAAGCGTGTATCCTTACTATTCTTGTCAAATGGTAAGGAATAGGCACAGATATATAGATACCATTCCTCCGTCTTCTTTAATTCATACATTCCGTTTGAGTGAATGAATGTTTTCTACGGATTGTCTCATTCATTCAATAGAATAGCTGCAAAGGAAGAAATACAGCGGCTCTCGACTTTCGTATATTTCGCTATTTCGCACACTTAAAAATTCAATTTTTTAAAGACCTTTGTCGATTTTTAAAAAACTGTTCACTTCCGAGCAGTCGCTTCCATTTCCGTTGATAAAAAGGTTCATCACCGGAGTTCTCTGATTCCAAACTCAACCTCCATCAAGAAATAGCTCGTGCGAGCGCATCAGTAATAAATGTTAATGAACATATTGATGATACATAGTTGTACGAAATTTGAAACGTGATGGCTCAAGGACTTTCTTTAAGCTTCCAGAAAGTAGAAGGACAAGCTGTCACGTTGTTTACGATGTTAATACTTAAAAATTAGTTCACTGTGCATTTCGCACCGAAGCTGAACGATATTCTAATGATAAAAATTTAGAATTTAAATCATTATTAATCTTAGCCAATACAGCAGGACACCCAAAATCTCTGCATAATTTATGTCCGGAAATTAACATTGTGTTTCTCCTTGCCAATACTAAGCGCCTCATACAACCCATGGATAAAACGGCGAACGGTGTTTAAACGATATTATATGAGGGCAGTAATGAATCCATGAAGGCAAATGGTAGAGAAGGTAAGACTAAATTAAGAGATTTTTGAAAGATTGTAAAATACGGAAAGCAATGTACAATATTAAAGACTTAGGTGAAATTAAAGAGTCGAAAATTAAAGGTTCCTGGAAACAATCATGTCCACAACTTATGATTTTATAAATTCTAAAGAAACTGTGTAAACTATTACAGATGATAGACAGCCTAATAAATTTAGTAAAATAAAATTAGACTAAATTTAGGAGTCAATAACGAAGATATTAATGAGTTGATTGATTCTCACTCAGTATCTCTGTCAAATCAATACTAAACTGAGCAACAAGAGTTAAATGAAATACACAAATGAAAGGGAAAAGGAGAAGCTCACAGGTAATATTCAACAAGTAACGCTTGACGAGTTTTTAATGAAAAAAACTGAATGCGCTAAGCAAGCCTCGTTAACTTAATTGCGCATACTGATAAACAAATAATATTATAGATAAATCATTTTATATTTTATATATTATTTATTGCACATTTTATCTTGTATGTATTCATAGACTATTGCATGTTTTAAAATACGCTTTTTAATATTTTTTTACATCCCTCTACTTTCAAACTGGCATTTTCAAGAATCAGTTATGTGAGAAAGTCGAGGCCCGCGTGTAATAGAAATCACTTAGTGTTATTATTTTTTTAGTTTTATTCTAGTCCGAATTACTTCATCTTATTACTACATATATGCTCCTTTAAAGTTACGACTGATACTGAGTAGTTAACATTTGGTGAGAATATCACAGTATATCAAATAAGTAAATAAATATATAATAGTTATTTATGCGTTTAGTTCTCAACAAATGTAGCATGACAGTTTATAATATAAAAAATATACGAGTAAAACTGAAGAAAACTGATTTCTTTTAGTTAGCTTTCAGTGAAATGTTCAGAATCACTAACAAGCGTTATTTCAAGCATAATCTTTGACATATTCTGAAAAAATCTCACAGCCTTGAACGCTTATCATATCTTTTTTAATATACAGCATTCTTAAGAATTTTTGTATACCGCTAAATAACTGATATTTTGAACAGAAATTAGAAGGGGGCTACTGTAGTCTAGTGGTAAAGGTTCAGAATTCGAAGCCTAGATTGAAATTCAAACTTTAGAAGCAGAAAATTAAGTTTGACTTCACAATGTTTCATACATTAGAAATGATAAGACGTACCTTGTTCCTTTTTTTAATTTCTTTTAATACTGTGAAATGAATTCATATTTAAATCTTCTTCGAAGAGCTTTCATGTAACATGTTACCATTTTAATTAGTTTGTTTAACCGACAGAAATATTTCCATTCTTTAAGAGGATAACAGAAGTGAATATCATAACACTGTCAGAGTAAATTTTTAATGACAAATAAATAATAGATTATCAATTTTTTCTTCAATTTTATAACTTAAGTACATTTTTGATTTTTTAACTAATCCTGAAAGAAAACGAATGTTCTATTACACCACATAAAAACTTTACCACATCTGCTAGAGAACCAGTCATGATATTATCTAATAGCAAGTGCGTACTCTAATATAAACTACAGACGAAATAAATAGAATTTGAACTGCATCAGTGTAAAGCAAAGAAGACGGAAAATGCTAATTCTAAAACAAAGAAAATTATTACATTTTAAGTACCCACTAATATTTTTTCAGACTTTCATTTTTTAAATATTTAACTGATAAAAACTTTAGTTAGCGTACATTATGCTATAAATTTATCCACAATTTTTACTAGATAAAATTTAACAAGATTTACATTAAAATAAACAAATTCATATACAAAACAAAAGTCTGAAACTGTCAGATTCAGAATTGAATCATTATAAAAGTTTCCTGAATTTTTTTTATTTCGTGATTTGTTGGTGATCGACATAAATATAACTAAAAACACAAACTAAGACTATTCTAGAAACAAAGTCAACACAAACTAAAACCAATTGAACTAAAAGAATTTTTTTTCTGCTTCTAATCCAACAAGTGGAGAAAATTATGGATCATTGATCTTAACAATTTCGCAAAAAATATGATGGGAAATCCACTTTTTAGTTTTATGTGCCTATTTTTAACAATAAAACATTTTTTTTTAAAAAAACGTCCTGAGCATGATTTGCATTATTATTCTTTGATTTCTTGTTTATTTCAATTACTTGCTTCAACGCACACCTTAAAGAGACCTTTTTCTTCCTTTTCCTTTTGGTTTCCTATACTGATTGACCACAAAATAATTCAGCATTATTCTGAAAAATATAAGAAATTCTTTGTAATATAATACGCACTTTTAAGTTATGTAAATACAATAAATGTGGCTTCCATTGATTATTCCAATAACATAATTGTGGGAAATTAAGTTATTAGGTAAAATATTCAAATATTATTTGTTATTAAAAAGAGGATTTACATACTACTTGTAACCAAAGACTGATTCCTATTCAAGCGATACACGAAGAAAATCTGACGTAGGCTAAAAGCATATTTCATAAAAACAATTCTCTAAATTAGAGTTCGTGCATTTTTTTTTCATTTTTTATTTAGGGCAATAACTTATTGTTGCAGTAAATAAGAACTACTCAGTTTTCTTGTGATTATCCTGGCAAAAAGATAAAATAACTTTCAAAATTTACAAAACCTTTCAAACTTTTGAAAAACTTTCGAAACATACAAACACAAGAATTTGCATAAATCGTGTTCTTAGAAATGTGGGATTTATTTTATTATTAGACGCAAGGGACAATTCCCCAAAAGAACTATTAATTTCGTTTTGTCAATGTGCGTCGGTTCACTATAAATGTCGGTTCACTTTTCAAATTGTTACCGGCAAATATTAGAACCCTGCATTATACAGGGTGTTTATAAAGTCCTGGACCCATTTTGATGTTTAATAACTCATAAAATAATAAAGATAAGTTAAAATAAATAACATAAATGGTTAGACTCAAAAAGTTTCATGACCCTTGTCAATGAACTTCCAAGTGTGCCTCCTTCGTCGCACGGAGAATATCAAGTCGATAATCAATTTCACGCCAGGTACCGGCAAGCATGTCGGCATCCACAGAGGCTATTGCGGTTGTAATTCTGGCTTTAGGTCATCCAAGTTCGACACTCTCCTCCTGTAAACGTTGTCCTTTACAAATCCCCAAAGGAAAAAGTCCAGCGGCGTTACATCAGGTGATCTGGGTGGCCAAGGAATTGGACCTCCTCGCCCAATCCCTCTTCCTGTAGAATGGTCATTCAAAGAACTACGAACGATGGTACCCCAATGAGGTGGTGCACCATCTCGTTGCAAAAAGACATGTGGCTGAAGCTCTTCTAGTTGTGAAAATAGGAAGTATTCCAACATGTTTAAGTATGCGACTGATGAGACCGCCTTTTCTGTAAAAAAGAAATGCCCAATGACTCAATCGTGCATTAGTCCCCACCATACATTAACTTTTGGGGAATTCCTTTGTGCCTCACGGTATTCATGGGGGTTTTCAGATCCCCATATGCGCACATGACGGCGATTAATAATGCCAGAAAGATGAAAAGATGCTTCGTCGGAGAATATTACAGAAAAGTACAGATATTTAGACTGGAAAATGAAATCATCTGAAATTAACCACACGCGCAAACGATATTTACAAAAGTAAACATATTCAAGAACTGAAAAGGAAAATATATAAGTTTTTCCATCAATAAATTCCATAAGTTTGTTTATATCGTCATTATTTTATGAGTTATTAAACATCAAAATGAGCCCGGGACTTTATAAACACCCTGTATTTAAAGAAATTAAACAATGAAAAATCTGCATGAATGTATGTATGTTTTCCTCACTGTGAAAAAAAACAACGGTAGGATTTCCATGCGAGCAATGGCAACACTGCATGGCGGAAAAAAAACTTTTTATCTCCAGCACGCGAGACTATGTATCGGAAATTCTAAAGATACGCTCTTTTAAATATTATGTGATATTGCTGTTGAATTGAATTTTATGTTTTAAGTGCGAAGAACATGATACTTAATACAGAGGCACTTTAAAGGTAACACACAAAATGTTAAGAAATGCCCCTTTGAGAGTAATATAAAATCTGAAAGCTTTCGGATTTTTTATATAATTGCTGACGCTGAAATTTTTCCTAAAATTTGAAAATTACTACAAAATGATGCCATCATTGTGAATAACAATTTTCTCCTGTATTTTCATAAAAGAAAAATGTATAATATATCATTTTCATAAACGAAACAAAGAACTTGAGTCTTCAGCGAGAAAGTGCACATTTATCTTTTGTAGCATATCGATGTTTAAAAAATTACCAATGTTAACATTTTATTTGAAACTTGTTTCAAATAAAATGAAACTTATTTCAAATAAAATACTCAACTTTCAACCACTTGCATTCGCATTAAATTAAGTCATACTTTTTCCTTTTCTAATTTTTGCGTTTTTTGAAATTTTTATCATCCGTTTTCTGGCTTTGCTTCCTTTTTAAAAAGTTCTGAAAGCAAATACTTTAATGCTATTTATTCAAACTAACAATGAATGAAACGGTTTTGCTGAGTTGTTAATCTACATCTTTTTATCAAATTTATATTGAAAGCATACATTCATTTGTGAATCTCACTTTTTATAGTCTAAGGAGAAAAAAACTAATTAACATTTAAAGGAAAAAAATAGATAACTGCAATCAATGAGGATTCACAGCATTAGCAGAAATTCTACTGACAATTCTGCTGTTCAAAACTCGTTTCATATTTTATTTCAATTTTAATTTCTTAAAATTTTTGTAAGTAGCTTTTTTTCTTTCCTTTTTAAATTTTCTAATATGATATTCTTCCGCCACTTACGTACAGCATAAAAATTAAAATTTAAAAAAAATAAATGAAATCCAAAAGCTTTCAGATTTTAAATTAGGCTCAAAGGGGCTATTTTTAACGTTTTGTGTGGTACCTTTATTTATTAAATATCATGTTCTTTGCACTTAAACCACATAAAATTCAATTCAACAGCAATATCACAAAATATTCAAAAATAGCATGTCGTTAGAATTTCCGATAAACAGTCTCGCGCGCTGGAGATAATTTTTTTTTTCGTACAGTGCTGCCGTTGCTCGCTTTGAAATCGTTGAATTTATTAACGTTTGTACGTTGCGTTTGCACATAAAAAATTCGTTAAAGGTTTGAAAGACATGAAATAGATAATAAAACAAATTTGAAATTCAAAATTCGGGCTACCAGTTGCACATGTCCGGGTGGAGGATTCGTTATTCAAAATTTAATGGCTTTAGATACCGTCGTTTTTCACAATACGAGAAACACACAAACATTTTTCATTATTTAATTTTATTGAATATAACACAGGGCGATAATATTTGTTGGCAAAAATTTAAAAAGTGATTCGCCGTTTATAATTAAACACCACCTTGGGCTACCGTCCCTTTGGGCTAACAATTTGTTTCAGTTATTGAATTGATAAAAAGAGTGGACACAAAATATGTCTTTGAAATTCGCAAAAGTTTAGTAGTTACAATTTTAAGCTCAGTAAGCAATATTTGTAATTTCTCAGAAGTAAATCAATTTGATTTCATTTAGTTGGCAGTTTACATCAATTACATTATGTTAACTCTTTCTGTTGCTACTTCCGCTTTCTCGTTCAAACTCCTGAATGAAGAGCCTTCTTTTATTTTGTTATTAACATAGAGAACCGAAGTGTGCCACCTAAGTAATTGCTTGTATTTTCGCCCAAATAGTTTCTTCTATTTCCTTATTTCCTTTTCTCCATACAGTTTACGTTCTGTCTCAGTTTTTCCTCTTTTAAATCAGAAACTCATATGATGAGGAATACGCCAATGCTTTTTTCTTTCAGAGTGAGCGTAATAATTCATTGGCGCTGCTCATGTACGCTGTTTTCTCCTACCTGACGGAAACAAATGTTGTATCTAAAAAAATTTGGGTACCGAGAAATAATTCCTGGCATTTTGTCGGAACTCTGTACATCTTATAATTTCTTTTGCGTTTATTTAATGCTTCATGTTTTTTTTTAAACCTTCCACTTCATATTCACTTCTGCATTTCGTTCGTTAAAAACTTCACTTCCGTAATATAATTTTAACACAGATTTTCTGTCTGTATAAGACGGTGTTGAAAATAATTCATTTGCTAATGTTACATGCAGCACGTTTGCAATTTCCTTGTACCCAAAAAAATAAAGATGGTCTGCTTCAGAAGATGTTCAACACCAGTATTTATGTTCTAAAGCAGAAGACGGCGAAGGGAAGCCAGGAGGTGCCATGGTGACGTCAGTGAGATTTTTTTATGCGAGATATCTTCATTACACACATACTGAGCCCGACAACCATATCGGCCGTTTATAAGCCAATAAGGGGTTCAACAAGAATGGTTTCATGTTTTCAGCCAGAACATCGTTTCTGTACATATCTAACGTAATAAATCTACGTTAAGACTTAGAGCTACATCTTGAGACCAATCCAGTCATAAAGAAAATTCCTTGAAGTCATATTTGACAATATTTATTACACAGAAAATTTTATTTATAACTATGTGCAATCCATTTGCTTACAGCAGAACATTCAGAGGTTCTCTGTCGCTGCCGTTATATCTCAATCAAAAATCTGCATTCCGGAACGAAAAAAGAATAAACATAAAGTAGAAAAGCTTTCGCCCTCTCGGGGCCAGCCACATGAAACTGTGACAGCTCTCAACACACTGAAAGTCCTGGCTAATACCTCTTGGAGAGCAGAATGTTGTTCGATGCTTCGAAGCATTTTAATTCCCCAATGGACTATAGTTGTGTAATTCATAGATCAGGAAGAACTTATGTTCTACTGAAACTGGATCCGGTCTACCATCAAGCTCTACGGATCTGTTCTGGAGCTTTTAGAATACCTCCAATTCAGAGCTTATATGTCATCTGTTTTAACTCCATCAGGGATTCAGACGCAAAGCATCGTCTCTTGATTCCCACTATAAAGTAAAGTCACAAGCTGAACATCCTGTTCGACTCATAGTGACACTTGCACCATGACCAATAGGGGCCCTTGCACCAAGCACGAGCACCCTAAGGGAGGGGTACCTTCGTGGAGGACTGTCTAGGAGAAACTGGCTCTTATACATGTTACAAATGGGAAAAGCCCCGAAAACACCCATGCAGCCAGCCCGTTCGCCTGGATTCGAACCAAGATCGGAATTACCAGTGTTCAGCGATTTTATCGCTTGGGTGCTGGCGGGCCGCTTCACCAAAGTGAAACCGCAGAATTATTCTTTACTAAGCACAGAAAGGATAAACAATGGTCTGGTCAACGTACAGACTTTATTCTCTTCTCCGGGCAGTCACATGGCTGCCACGGGGTAATCATCTTGAAAGTGACTTGATGAGCACTGTTGCCATATCAATAATCAGGATGGTAAGATATTTAAGACGTTCAGTTCTTGAAGATCTTACCATCTTACAGTGTTAACTCCATTTAGTTCTGGTATAAAGGGATTTTCTGGCCATACTGTACACTCCAACAGCAGTCTCGGAGAAATGCGGTAAATTTTTTAGATGCTTTTCCCCATTTTTGAAACTGCTACCTGATTATAAATAAAGGGAAAGCTTTTAACTCGGACTTTTTTAAAACTAAATATGAAAATATCATTTTTATATAGCATTGTTCAAGGTACACTAGCTTAGAAAACTTTATGCGTACGAGAAGGATACTACCGGTGATCGGGCAGAACCGGCACTTTCAGCATGATATGGCCGTGAACAGAATATCTGAACGCAGGAAAGGTTCTTAATATCCAAACTGATGAATTGCTGAGTAATTAAGTAGCCTTCCTCTTTTATTGGACCCACCAGCGATCAAGAGGTAAAGTCGCTGAACACTGGTAATTCGGTCCGAGGTTCGAATCCCGCGAACGAGCTGTCAACATGAGCGTTCTCGTGGTTTTCCCCATGTGTAACGTGTATAAGAGCAAGTTTCTCTTAAAAAGTAATCTACAAAGGCACCCCTCCCCTCAGGCAGATAGCTCTCGATTGCTTTGCCGTAATCACATAAACCAAATCAACCTGTTTTATTAAATTTGTTTTATGGAAATTATGTTACAGAACTTGTACAGTTTACAGCAATAGATATTTGAAAGCTATTGTTAAAATTTCCAAATGAGTATAAAGTTTCAAAATACGAATATCCACTCAGCAAATTGATTTTAAAACAACGTTTCATAAACTATATTACAATTGCCTAACATCTTAATTAATAAATTTAATCTTTGTCAGATCTAGCAAAAGTTAAAACTCATTGCATAAAAAAGGTCTCAGTTTCGAAATTCATTTATGTTTCATTCAGAATGAAAGGCTCATTTTTTTTTTCAAGAATGCAGTCAGAAAAGAAAGGTAAAACAGATCAAAATATCGACTTATTGATACAATAGTTAGTTATCTAATTATTATATTTTCACTTGAATTAAAATTATAGAGCAACATTAGATACCAAGAATTAATAAATTCTTTTTGAGTACCAGTATATGAGTTTAATAATAATTTTAGCTAAAAATATTTGTACTAATAAAGTATAAATTTATGCACTAAAAATGAATTTGAAATAATGCAAGTCTGATATACTTTGCTTTTTACTTCTTTGTACGAAGTAAAGGAAGTGTTGCAATCACAAAAAATTCCAGGTATCATATTTCAACGAAAATATCCATTTTGATCGCTATCGAATGCAATTTAAAGATGTTTTTGCGTGACATCTGTACGAAAGAACAGAATAAAGGACTCTTTTTTTTTCCTGACGTCTGCACGCACATATGTACGCATGTATGTATGTATGTAATTCGCATAACTCAAAAAGCGAGTAGCCTTAGAACGTTGAAATTTTGTACATAGCATGTAGTTGTGCATCTCCCTTTTTGTTGGCAATCGGCCGCACTAAAAGTATATATATATATATATATATATATCCACTCTGTTACTCGGCTTGGTGAGCTCAGCGTTTTTATTTCTATATGTTGGTAAATTGCGCATTTTTTTATTTTAAAAATGATTGAATATGTTGTTTTTATGTTCTGGTTAAGATTTTTATGCTTATAGTTAACCTGAATTCAATAGTTGTAGAATTATCAACAATTTAAAAGTTGTTTAAGTGTAAGAGGTAAGTTGTTTAAGTGTGAAAGTTGTTTATAACTTTTTTTTATCACAGCAGCCATATTTGTTTACATTTGAAACTTAGCAGAATAGTGGATTTGTTGCCAACCTAGAGAAACTAAGTTTTGCAGCAACAAAAATGATGTCTTCTTTTATTATTGCGAATTAAATCTTGCTTAAACCATTCTGGAATTATGATTTAAGTTATTAAATTATCCCATATATTGACTCAGCACAGCATTCACAACAAATTAAGTCAGTTTCTACGCCTTTGGTGTCTTTTCGCCGAGTGAGACCAAAAGTAAAGTTTAAGTTTTGTGCTCCGCAAAAATCTGCCTTCTGGCCAAATTGCTTGTTTTCGCATAGAAACTCTAATTTTAATTGTAAAAATTGTTCTTTAAATTGTTTTATCTGCATTTATATTTCATATTTTTCTACATTTTCTATTTTTTAATAAAGATATTTTGAGGTTTTATGTATTTTTGCCTTGTCGCGAACTGAATTAATTGAATAAAAAATATATATCTAATGATATTCGAGGAAATAAGTTCAAATGAAATGCAGCAAAAAATGCGTATAATTTAATATTCCCGTACTAAGGAAGTCATGTGTTGTATATATCAGATTTTTTAGGTTAAAATTTACATATATGCTTAATAATTAAGCTTGCTTAGGTAGCATGACTTGAGACATCTACTACCTTTAAATAGTCAAAATTTGCTAAAAGTGTAATACACTTGAAAACTCAGTATTTTTATTACTGACCAGCTTATGTTCGTAAATTTTTGTACGTGTATTTAAACTATCCTCGATTCGTATTTGCATTTTTACTTTTTTCCCAGATATAACATATTTAAATTAAAGTTAAAATAAAGTACCTTCTTCGTCGTTGACATAAAATTGTAATATAAAAAGAAATATATATTTAGCTCATTTTTTTACAAATAAAAGAAATGTATAATTAAAATGACCCATTTTATAAAATAATGGAATCATATTGTCTTAAAAAATAGCATGTTTAGAAAGATATAATTCCATTATTTTTTGGATAATGGAAGAATATAATTTCTTATCTTTGAGATCTTAAAATTAATTACTTAACATAAAATTTAAGAAATTTTCTGAAAGGTTTATGCCTTTAAGTTGATCATTTTACGCATAAACAAGGTTTGTACAGTTCTTTGAAATTTCTGGAAATTCTGACAAATAATTTCAAAGAAAATATGCGAGCAGGAAAACAGCTGTGAGAAAACTTAGATAATTAATATGAAATTTCCTAAATGCATATTAATTGATATTATTAAAACTACTAATACATATTTATCAGTTGCAATTTTTATATGTGCATAATTGCATATTTAAAAAGTATTGTGTACAAAATCATCATAATTTTAATAAAGACAATATAAGTGACGATTCGTAATTTTCATATGCTTACAAATTTAGTTACGCTTCTAAAAGTTCTTAATCAAAAGCACAATAATTTGCCAATTTTTACAGGTACAGTTTTATACAGATACAGTAATTAATCAAATTTACTTGAAATTTTGTTCAAGTGGGCAAGTGGTTAAGATCGCTCTAAATGCTAGTAGTTTGATCTGGACTCCAAGTAAGTTAGTTGCATTGTTTGCTTTTGTGCTTTTCCCCCATTTTCCATTAAAGAGTCCTCCACGAGGGCCCTCTTCCTTAGGCAGAAATCCGTTGTAATCTTTACCGTATTCATTTACTAAACTTACTTGCTTAAAATTCTAATTAGCCAGATTAGAGAAATCCTGCACGCAGGTAGAAAAGTCATATTTTTTAGCAAATCTTAACAGAAAAATTAAAATATTAAATAATGAAATCGTTGCAAATATCTGTGTGATAATAAGTTAACTTTTCTATCATGAATAGTTATATATATCTATAAAATTGCACATATAAGATTTTTATGTACACTTTATGTATGATTGAAAGGATTTTATACGAGGAATATCATAAAATGTAAATGCAAACAAATCATCTGGCCCTTTAAATGACAAAAACTTACAATTATTTTTTACGAAAACTTATCATGAACTTATTATTCGGCATGGCATTAGAGATCATTTTTATATGGGATTTGTTTACGAATGCTTGTAAGAAATCGAATTTTAATATAAAAGCTTTGAATGAATGAATTTTTTTCTAATTATTTAAAGTACTCTTTTACGCATTTTTTAAGATTTTACGAACTTTATCAAGTATCATTTACTCTGTTGCACCAAATTTTATTAGTTCGTATGCTATTCTGCACTAAATTCTGCATTTCGAAGAAAATATTAAGATATTTTCTCGAACTGCAGAAAGTTCACAATGCAGTAAGACGCCACCAGCGGCTGAATGGTTAAGAACGTTGCATATAGTAGTTGTTCAACTCGGATTCTATTGGTTTGGTTTAATTGGTTAAATGCAAAGCACTCGACGGCTATCTGCCTAAGGGAAGGGATGTCTTTGTGGAGACTTTCTAAAGGAAACTGGCTAGTATACACGTTTCACATGAGGAAAGCCACGAAAACGCTCTTCAGCCAGCCATTCCCTGAGATTCGGACCTCTGACCGAACTATCAGTATTCAGTGACTTTAACGTGCTGCCGCTGGTGGGCGACTCGGATTCGAATCCATGCAAATGGACTAGTTGGATTTTTCGCATTTGGATTTCCCGATGCTTAATGTTAATAAGTGGCAGTTTGCCTTAAAAAGTCCTCCGAAGACATCCCTTCAATTAAGCAGATAGCCCTTATGCGCTTTGCCATGATCAAATATCTAATCTAACCAAAACACAACGAAACGAAAGTTTGAAACATATATTTGTAGAATATATGTTTCAAACATATATATATATATATATATTTCTCCATTTTGTTTTCAGATTGTAAAAATATAGATTAGGTTAGGGTTGCAGAAGAACGAAAAATGATATGCGAATAGTTTATACTTTAAAATGTGTATTAATAGCGTATATACAGAATGCACTTGAATATAAGAATAGCAATAAAATGTTCAGAACAGAAAAATTATAGAACTTCACACCGGTCACTAAAAGCAAACATAAATTTTTGATAATAATTTTTTCTGAATAATATTAATGAAACACAGTTTTACTTAAAAGGAATAAGATAATATGATTATCTATAGC
Organism: Stegodyphus mimosarum; assembly: GCA_000611955.2. Taxonomy (NCBI): domain Eukaryota; kingdom Metazoa; phylum Arthropoda; class Arachnida; order Araneae; family Eresidae; genus Stegodyphus; species Stegodyphus mimosarum. The sequence continues at coordinate 1,189,594 of KK120525.1, read as the reverse complement.
TTAATTTTTCCCATATAATTGTTATTTACTAATAGACATGTGACTATGTTTGCTTGACTGCGGCGAAAGCTAAGATTCAACACAATTTGTTGAAATTATGATGAATTTCTGTTATATATTTATATTCGTATTGGTTAAAATGTCTATCAAATCTCACCTCACTTGTTTAATACTGTATTCAAATTTTATTAGGTATCCAAACGTTTATTGACGGACTCAATGAACTCTTTGTATAAAATCCCATAAAACTTGTGTTTTTCTTCGGGAAGTCTAAAAAATTTTAATACATACGATTCCATATACACAAAGCTTATTCCTCACTTTTTACTGTTAATTCTTTTTTTCAAGCAGCAAATGATTTTTAAAAGCTGTAGGATTATTACCGTTATTTTCCTTGTAAGGTATATTTTAATTTTATGACAGTTATTTTAATTTCAAAGTCTCTTTCCTATCAATTCTTGTTTCCACTTACAACTCCCTACCAGAATTGAATGCAAATGAGTTAGAAGAAGTATATATTTAAGGAAGGTTCAACTTACTTCGTGAGAGAGAGCTAGGAATCCTGAGTAGAGCGCGTTTGCCTTCGGGCTAAATCTCTCTCGAAGCTATTATACTCCTTCGTATTATTACGTGCATTTTGATATTAGCCAGCTAGTTTAATTAAGGGCCAACTACGTTAAATACTTGTGCTTAGCTTCGTCTAAATTCCCTTATAGTTTAGTTTCTTATTTCTTATTCCGAGTTAAAGCCCGAGTGGAGGCTTTGTTTTAAGCCCGAGAAAGGGGCCAACTGTTATTCTTATTTGAGTGAAGTAAAGGGTAGTTTTGTGCTTCTTGAGTCTGCATCTTTAGTTATTTGAACTCAGCGATAAGTCGTTAAACAGCTCGCTAGGTTCCTTAGCGTTCATCTTAGACAAAAAGAGTGAGGAACCTACACACTAACCAGTTGCTTTATGTTTTCGATGTTCTCATTTCTGCTTCCCTACCAGAATGTAAATGAGGCAGAATGAGATAGGTTTCGGGAGTTTAACTCAGAGCATGTTCTGCCTCTCAAGGCATCGTTACTAGTCCAGCTAGCTCAGATAAAATTGCATTATTCGGCTTTACATTAGAGTTGCCGATATTTACATTTTTACTCCGGTAAGAAGTTTGGAGCCAAGTTAGAATTAAATCCTTCGTATAGCTCTTGGCTACTAAGCTTTAATTTGAAATTTGAATTTACTATTTCCTTAAGTTACATCGCCTCAAGTGGTTGGCTGAATTGCAAGCACGATTCGTGCATTTATATTCGAAGTTCTGATTTAATAAAAAGATTTTTAAAACCTTCTCAAGTCTCTGTCATTAACTTCAGACGCAGACATAATTAGCTTCCAGTCTGTTAGGAGTTTGGACTTCATTTATGCTACTAAAGCAAGTCAAATTTTATAAAGTCACACGTAAGGATTTAATTAAACAGATTAATTATATCGTGAACCTCGGTATTTCAATTATTAGTTTTCTAATAATGCCATTTTGGTTTTTATATTTCACTGTGCTTAGTGATTTAGGACTTAAAAATATTTATTAAAATTAATGCTTTCAGTAATTTATACGAGCAGTAATGATTGAATAAAATAATTGAACGCTAATAATTTTGGCAAATGTATAATACCTGTCAGAACACCGCTGCCTACGGAGAAATGTTCCGAGAATTTCTCCATGTACAATGCAAATAGAACGAATTTCCTTCAGAAGATTCAAGATGGAAAATTTTGAGTTGCAAAGCCCAAGTAAATCCATTAATCTAAGTATATTGTTTAGAATACCTTAGTAGTATTTTTTTTTTTTTTTTGTAAAAGAAATCAAAATTTATGTTGAAATTTCAAAACGCATTTCTTCAGAAATATTAACTAACTTTGAGGAAGTCTTTCAGCTATGTTCACGTTATTTTAAAAGCCCAACCAGATATAGCATCCCATAGCAGAAAGAACCAGTCTGGAATCAAAATGCAGTCACTTTTAATAGCTAAACCTCAATACTCTTCTATAATACTTAAGTACGATTACGATTTCCCTTTCACATTACTTCCTTAAAAAAATCAACAATTTTCGATCATCTCCTTAACGTATTAGCAATGGCATTGAATGAAATATTACAAATTCTAATCAGATTAAGTTATCCGGAAATGCACAGACCCGAAATTAGAATCAGGAAGCGAGAAAGCATGCAAGTTGACCTTTTAGAATTTATTTTCTTTTAGGTTTTTAATCTATAAATGTAAAGCTTTTCATAACTAAGCGCTGACCGAATCGAGAACTAAATTTAGTTCCTTCAGTAGACGCTTACGATAAATGAAACATTTCGTAATGTAAAATGTTATGCAAATCTTTCATTTAAAGTATCATAACTCTGCTTATTATTATAAAAGTCTCTACGATTGACTATATTTGTCATTTACATAACAAAGGTCAAAATGGTCTTATTTTTCTGAAGAAAATCTGTGGAATAAGTTAAGGAAAATCTCTGCATTTTTTCTACCCACTTAGGCTAATAAGAACATTTTAAATTTCTCTCTGGTAATATTATTAAGATTATTATGAATTACTATCATTATTATTATTATTATTTCGTAATTTTTCAAGAAGTTCAACCAATGCATTCAGCCGATATTCTTTTATCAAGCACATCGTTCCAATACGCCGAAGATTCTATTTTCAACTCAAAGAGAAGACAAAGGAATTTTTCAAAGGTTCAAATTCTTTGAACTTCTCTTTTACGTAATCTTAATGGAAATATACATTTACAGCTTTTAAAATGATGCCTACATACGTGTATAATAAAATGCTATTAGTTTTCGTACTTATTTATTTTGCTGTGAGTATGAAAATGAAATAAAGTATCAGGAAAAAATATTATATTTAAAAAGATTTCTGCTTCATTTTTAAAAATGATAAAATTTTATTTGAGGTTTTTGAACAAAATCTTTATATATTATTTCATTTTTATCCCCCCCCCATTACCTACAATAAATAAAGACTTAATAACTTCAATACCATATGATTGACCAAGAAAGGATTCATAGTAAATATTCTGGTTATTATTGTAAAAAATCAATCTTTTTTACGCTGACGTCTACACTTTAAGACGAAGTTCTCTTTCCCCCCCATTTGATGAACAAATCAAAGCGGAGGGGTGGGAGGCGAAGGTATATCCGCACTCTTACTTTAGGACACATAAAGTTTTGACTATCTTACTGCAACTCTAGAAATGACAATAGTTTAGTTGAAATTAGTTAAAATAAAGTATGAATAAAATTATATTTTTCTTAGTGTTTAGTAGCCTAGAGATTAAGCCATACAGCTAAATTCCCTTCCAGAATACTTAAATGGACTACAGAGTGTTAAGCAAGTTATAAGACTTTTTAATTATTTAACTACTGACAAGGAAGGCTTTCAAAATCTAACTCTGGATTTTTTTGGAAAAAAAATACATTTGGATGTACTTATCTAGAAATGCATAATAGTAAAATAATTAGCTGCTAATATTCTTGTAAAAAATAACAATATTTAGCAGCCTCCAAATTTTCCAATAGTTCAGTTTTGAAAATATGGGAAGTCGCCAAGCAGGTGATCCAGCCCTGCAACGAAACTACGAAACCAATGAATGAAGAAATAACAAACGAACGCTATACGTTTTGCTTGTCTACACATAGTAGTTTAAAATAGGAAGCTAAACAAAACTAAGGAAGTTGATGTTCGAAAAATTAAATCAGAATACAAGAAATTCTGGAAATCAGTCTTCTGTGTTTGTAGTTATTTTGGCGCTATACAGACAGTACACACTTTATATGATAATGAACGCGCTGACTACGGATTGAATCTACTTTACATTAGTTGCAATTAGCACAATAAAGCGAATTATAAGTTCAGAACTGCAGGTCTACCGGCTGCCGAGCGATAAAACTGCTGATCATAGGTAGTTCGAAATGAGTTCAGTTTGGTTTGGTTTATTTGAATATGCCAAAGCACTCCAATGCTATCTGCCTGAGGAGAGGGATGCCTTCGTGCAGAACTTTCTAAGCGAAACTAACTCGTATGCACGTTACACGTGGGGAAAGCCACGAAAACGCACATGCAACCAGCCCGTTAGCCGAGATTCGAACCTCGGACTGAACTACCGGTGTTCAGCGACTTTATCGTTCAGCCGTCATCTTTTTTTCTGATTTCATGCATTTTTCCCTGCATTATTGTGCAATATACCTAATTTTTATAAATTTAATAGTGCTGAAATAATTAAAATATTCAACGCATTTTAGATTTCGTCTCTGATGGCTTTCGTTACGGCAGAACTTGCTCTAGCAGGCATCCTCGGCCACAGCGGAGTCGTATTCCATGTGGACAAATATGGACATTGGACAGGTCACAGTTCGCATTACGACTACCGATTCTACCCTGAAAAGAATATTATTGATCCCATCCCGCTCATCGATCATCACCATAACATCATAGATGAACACAGCCACTTTGACGACATTCATTCAGATGCTTATGATTTGTTGGATGATGGATACCATGGTAGTCAGCCAATTTATGTTTTCGTTCAAAAACGTCATCATGATTACCATTAAAGAAGAGAGAATGCCATTTTTCCACGGGGAAGAAAAGTAAGTTGTAATTTACCACAGAAGTATGCTACACACTTTTTTCCTCAATGTTTTAATCTTGATGAATTAAATCTAATCGAAATAAGTGTACTGGAACTATTCGTAAAATTACCAAAGTCAGGAAAAAAATACTCCTTTTGTCAAAAAGCAGAATAGATATCTAATTTCCTTAGAAAAGTTTACTATCATCAGTTATGATTTGTCCAACGGAAAAGCAAAGAGATTTTTCAAGTAACTTTACTGCGCTTTAAACATACAGAAATAGCGTAGCAACAAAAAATAAACCGTTATTTTAAAGGGGAGAAAGCAGTCATTAAGGAAATTTATACATGCAAGGGATTTTCAAAATCATTTCTGCTGAAAGATGATATCGGCTAGTATTTAAGATTTCGAACACATGAGCATTGACTGCTTAATTAAGCTAAACCAAAACACTAAGTTTGAAGAAGCTGTTGTACTTCAGTAATGTAAAATAGTAAATTTTTAAATGAAAAAGATTCCTAGATATAGGCATTTTTACATTCTTGTGCGAAATAAAGGAAATATTGTTCCTTTGTGTCCGCATAAAAATTGTTCCGTTGTGTTTAATACCCTTAAAATTGATCCCATTCATATATCAAGAATCAGTGCACTGTCTATCGAGTTGATAATCAGTCAGTCAGCCAGTGTCTCGTAGTCTAATGCCAAGTTCGTCGTCGAGTACATCAAAAGAATCTCTTAGTGCATCGTCGAGTTTTATCTTAGAGTTTGCTGAGCTCCAAAAACGAGCGAACCCAGTCGGGAGCTATGCTCTAGTGTAACGTCGAATGCATCGCGAGTCTCGAGAGTACGTAGAGTTCCGAAAACGACTGAGCAGAGTCCTCAGGTGACGGCAGAGTCGGGAACTATAATCTGGCACTTTGCCGTGAAGCCGTCTTTACGGTAGCCTGATAGCCTGAAGGCTGTGCTGCTGATTGTCTCAGCGTGTTTATAGTTGTTCCTCAACGACTGTAAAAGTGTTTCTGGAGCTGTCTTGAATAATACTGGCTAATAAATTGTGTTTCATTCTTCATCAAGTGTCGTCGTTAATCACTCCAAATCCACGAAGCCCTTAACGTACGTAAGAAGAAGAAGAGAAAAACGTAACAATTTGTTTCTAGCATTGTGATAAAAGAACAGTACCTAAAACCATCAAATTTTGAATAACGTAATCTCCCAATGAATACGCTCATCTGGAATCCCTAACTTGGAATTTGAAATTTGTTTTATTATCGATTTCACATTTTGTAACACTTTAACGAATTTTTGCTTAATAAACTCAACGATTTCAAAGCGAGTAATGACAACAATGTAATATGCTCTTTTTAAATATTTTGCGATATTGCTGTTGAATTGAATTTTATGGTTTAAGTGCGAAGAACATGATATTTAATAAATAAAGGTAACACGCAAAACGTTAAAAAACGTCCCTTTGGGCGTAACATGAAATGTGAAAGCTTTGAGATTTTTTTTTAGCACGAAGGAGCGTTAGCTCAGAATAACTTTCAATTTTGTTTTGGCATTTTACGTCGGTTCACTATAAATGTTCGTATCATTTTTCAAACTGTTGCCACCAAATATTATCGTCCTGTGTTATATTTAAAAAATAAAATAATGAAGAATCTGCATAAATGTATGTATGCTCTCGCACTGTGATAAAACAACGGTGCCTAGAACCATCAAATTTTGAATAGCGTAACCCTCCTCCGAATGTGGCCATCTGGAAACCCAAATTTGGAATTTGTTTTATTACCGATTTCATATCTTGTAACACTTTAAAGAATTTTTGAATAAAAAACTCATCGATTTCAAAGCGAGCGAGCATTGGCAACACTGTACGAAAAAAAAGGCATTTTTTTTTCTAGAGCGCGAGACTGTGTATCGGAAATTCTAAGGATGTGTTCATTTTAAAATTATTTTGCGATATTGCTGTTGAATTGAATTTCATGGTTTAAGTGGGAAGAACATGATGTTTAATAAATAAATGTAACACAGAAAAAGTTAAAAAAACATCCGTTTGGGGGTAATGTAAAATCTGAAAGCTTTACAACTCTGAGGAGTGGATCATTCGGCACACGAGTCGATGAAGAACGCAGCTATCTGGGAGACTTGGTGTGAATTGCAGGACACGTTGAGCACTCTAACGCGCGAACGACATTTCGAAGGCGCATTGCGGTCTCGGGTGACACCCGGGACCTTTCCTGTCTGAGGGTCGAAGGAGACTTGCAGAAGGAGCTTGCTCCTACTTGGTTGTATCGGACGTAAAACTCCGACGACCTAAGGTCTGGTAGCCCTCCTTATCTTGACACTTACGTAATTTTGTTCTTCTGTTTGCTTTCAATCTTTTTTTTTTTTTTTTTTTTTTTTTTTTTTTTTTAGCTGTTTCCGAAACAGTAACAAATAATGTTTCAAGTTCTTTATTCTTTCGTTGTCAATTTCAAAAGAATTTTTAATCATATTTTTTTTCCATTGATGTACTTGGGTTTTCAAATATATGAACATATCCAAGGTATCACGAATTAAAAATTTAAACTATTACATATGCAACAAGCAAATTTTTAATACTATAAAAACTGTAGCGTTATTTGTTTTTAAGCAGAAGACGTTAAAAATTGCGCTGTGCCCTCGCAAGGATTCGCACCCTGGACCTCTCGAAGTATGCTTCCAATTACATCACGAAAGCATGCGGAAAAGAAAGAGAAAATAACTTATAAAGTTGCTTTCTGCAAAACTGTCCGTTAAATATCGTAAAAATTCTTGTTGATATTTTGATTCATTCCATGCAAGCACTCTGAGAGTAAGTCTTTAACACATAGACACATACACGGGTATGTAGGATTAATAGTATCGAAAAACAAATTCTGGAAGTTCAGGAGATTTACCTGAAATTTTCAACCCGCTATGAACTATTACTCTTTGATATCTGCACCAACTGTCTGCTCCTACAGGTTACTGTCCGAGAATTTCTTTCTTCTTGCTGGAGAAGAAATGGAAAATGCAGCAATAATTGATGATTGTATATTCTGTAAACTTCATAAATTGCTTCGGATAGCAATTCCATAATAATTCTATAATTTATCGGTGAATTTTACCTTTAATTTGCCTTTTTCACCTAATCTTTTTTAGTCCAAAGGGGCTTTGTCCCTGAAGGACTATTGTTTTCGTTTTGCGGTTTTGGGCCGGAAACATTAAATGTCGGTTCACTTTTCAAACTGTTGCCACCAAATACTGCAACCTTGTATTACATTTAAAATATGAACAAATTTCTACCGGTTTGTCCCAGAATGTTCTCGAAGGCAGGTCAAAAGCTATATAAACCCTGCCTGTACGCGGAGTAGGAGTACATCGTGAAAAGTATCGAGTACGTTGAGTTCATTAGCACTGTCTTGAGCTCCGAGAGCGAACGACCGATTCGGGAGCAGCACTTTAGTGCTTTGTCGTGAAGTTTCATACACACAAAAAGCAAATAAGCCGTGAAGCTTCACCGTTATAGCCTGAAGGCTGTGTGGCTGATTGTTTCACCGTGTTTGTAGTAGTTTTTCGACGACTGTAACTATCCAATGAAATACTGACGAATAAATTGTGTTTTATTTCTTCGTCAAGTGCTGTCATCAACCACTCCAAATCCCCGAACCCGCAGAACGCAAGAATTAAAGATAGAGGATAGAGCGAGGCTCAAAAGAGGCAAGAATATATTCACAAACGATTTTAAACAAGATTCCGAAATTTCACACTTTTATGTTTTCATTCTCAGCCGAAAAACTGAAACATCTATTTTGTGTTTTCAAATCATGCATAGTTGACGGTCCCATCCTACATTTCTTATCCATTGTCTTTAAAACAGAGACCGATTAGAATAGCCTGAAGCATAAGACACAGTGCTCATTCTGTCATTCTGGGGTCCTCAATTCCCACGTTCCTTTTCTTCATAGGAAGAAAACAGGATTATCCAACTTTTAAAAGGCTTGGAAAAAGTATCTTGGTTTTTATACGAAAATTCATCATTCTCAAGCAAATGGCTTGATCAAAAGACAGCCTTTAAAAGGAAGTCTAAAATATCACTTGCTGGAATCAAAATCATGGCTGGAAGCATCATTCGTTTAGGTTGCTCATCCGCAGAATTTCTGTACATATCCCCCCCCTAGCATTACCAGAATTTTTTTCATCAGTACCTCACATCAGACGGTCCGGAAATAGAACGGCCTTTTTTTTTTTTTTTCTAAATACCTTTCCAACTGTTCTCACATATTTCTATACAACAACATCAACAATTCTTCACTACAGCCTGTCGGTCTTAGTATCCTGTAAAAGCAAGAAAGGAAAGTATTTCGATACTGAAATCCAAGAAAAAGTTTAAAGAGTTTCAACTGACAAACTAAAACCATGCTTTCTAATGAAAGAAACAGATACTTCTTTCTAAGAATCACATTCCGAGAAAACAGAACTTGGCTATATACCTGAACTCAAAGGCCACTAAAGAAAATTAAAAGACGCAGCATGAAACCAAGACTACAAGAACTGGCAGACATGTAAATTCCCCCAATCACTTAAAAGATTATCTTCCAAAATCTCTGTCACTGGGCAGGTGGCGTGTAGTGTCGCTTCGGTTGTCAGGACTGAGTGTTCGGTGCATATTCTTAGAAAACTTCTTCGTGACAGCTTAAAGTCCTGATCTTGAACAGGGAGCTGAATGCAGCTATGTTCTGTGGTAGAATATTGTGATTCAGTGGTAGAAGAACTGCACTTGAAAGGGATTTAAAATCCTCTTTTATTAAATCACAATTATGTACAACCACTTCCCAACTCGGGAGGGACACAGAAAGTAGAGACCGCACTTGGGTCTAAAAATGAACAATCAAATAAATTTAAACTAAAACTAATTAGAAATTAAATAGTCGTTGCTCACAGAGCTATGAACGCGAGGTTGGCCTCTAAACTAAATGGTGCGTAGCAAGACTTAACTAATACTGACGCACTTGGAATTACTTCAATAAGCAATCACGTAAAAGCGCTATGGCTTAGAATTTAAATACTAGCTAGTCAGGCGAAAGTTGAATAGAGTGACCGTGGTCTGAGACTAAGAGCTCTCTCACACTGAGAGGTTCCTACCTACCGTTTAAATAGCAACTTGGTTCCACTTCAAATCAGCATAAAGCTGAAACGCGCGCTTCTTCTAACGGGAAGTTGAAATGAGAACAGATAGAAAAGTATAAATTAAAATAAAACTTTGTTAGTTTAACTAAAACCTTACATGGTCACATCGATTTATACTGTCATAATCAAATTTTTGATTAACTTAAATTAAAAAGGAGTGGCAACATTTAAGCCACCATGAAAAACGAAGGATCAATGGCGATTTTCTGTTTGTGAGATTCGATATGAATAAATGTAAATAAATATTAATCTTATCGGACTTATAGCAATGTTATTCGCATATTCGTACATACTAGACACTTCAATCTCTGCTCATAAACTTTAAGAAGAGTTCTTTCGAGTAAACTTTACAATGTGAACCCTTTCAGAAATCCATTTATTATTTTTTCTTTAAGACTTTTCATTCAATTCTTTAATTATGATCTTCATACTTAATAATTTTAATTTATGTATTGATACTATATATTCCATCTTCAGTTTCATACGACTAAATGATTAAATAGTAATATGAACAGTTTTTATATTAATTTGTTTAAATAAGAAGAGATCAATTTGCGGTATGTTTTATTGATATAGTTTATTTTTCCTTTATTTACAGATTTTCAATAAGGGCAAAATTTCTGATGTGAACAGGCTGAAGACAGTGAACCTTACTAAAGGAACAGTTTATACATCAAAAGCTGTACAGAATTTTGTCCAAGACACTGTGCCACATGAATAGTTGTTTGAGTAAAATTATTTATAATTTATACAACTATGCAATCACAAATAGTTATGTACATAGTTCATTGTATCACAAATAAAGTCATATATATTTTACAGCTTTCTCTCTCCAATTATTTTGAAATTAATACGATAAAAACTAGTACAGAAATGAAATTAGTTGTCTTCACCATTCTTGGAAAATTTAACACTCGCGTAAAATGTTGTTTATGATATTCAGAAAAGGCAGTTTTTACTTCCTTAAATATTGATTCTGAACATATATTTTCACATACAAAATTTCAAGAAATACGATAGAGAATTTTGTGAGAATAATTTCTAAACTATGTGTTCAACAACCACAACAATAATAAAAAATCTTAACCTTTTATATGGCCTTCGTTGAGTAAAAAATGCTCGTTCGTAAATTATTTATATTTTAATGAAATAAAAGCATTATATTTTATACCTTTACGTAAAAAACAACGAGGATAAGCTTTATAATTTTTCCAAAGGCTCAGCTACAAGCTTAATAATAAACGCTGTTTTGGTCAGATCAAAACATTAATCTCCTAAAATGAGCATTTTTTAGTTTTTAGCTGCTCCGTATATTTGCACTTATGACGTCTTGAATATACATTAGCACATTCTCCACCCAATCATACTTGTGCGAATTATTTATATATTGTTCAAAAATGTTCTCAGACTGGTATTTGAAAAAAAAAAGGAAACCTTTTGGAAAGAACTCCCGATTTTCGATGAAGTAAATCTTACTACGTAAGTATGGAGTAAAGCTAAAAGTGTACGGCTAATTCATTGCTGAAAATTCTCGAAGTAATCCTTGCCAACTGCGAATGAAAATCTAACAGAATTTGGGTCTTGAAATTATTTTTGGTATTCAATTACTATTGAGACAAGAAAACATTTACATACAGATTTTAAAAAATACAACAAAGAAAAAGTTAAAGGATTTTTTAAGACCAATACATTTTTAGAGCCAGCAGCAAAAAGGCAAGAGCAAAGTTAAGATGATAAAATGGCTCGAAAAAGCTACAATAAGACACAGTAATGTGCAGACAAATGATTTGAATATATAGGTCAATAAAGAAAGTTAGTTCGAATTTGATGACGTCAAAGCTTTGCGCAATATTATCAAAGAAAAGAATATTTTTCTCCAGAAGATGGAAATTTTATTCTAATTGAACCCCATTTTGAATAGTATATTGTACGAAAAATTCATTTTTCTCTGCGAATAACATTTTCGGATAATCCGGGCATGTCGACACACGGATAATCGGAAGTTCAATGTAATAAACGTAGAAAATAGCTAAACCGGTAAATTTATAATCTAATGTCTCTACGAAATTTGCACGTAAAGGTACTGAGTGCATCGGTTATTACTGATTAATGAGTATTTCACTACTTGGAATTTGAACTCTGTGAAGACTACATAAAATGTTGCAAGGATTATACAAAAAGTTTGATTTAATTTTACAGAATCCTGTTTAAGACAAATTTCGTAACTGGTACAATACGTTTATGTTTAGTATTTAAAGAAATGCGTAGCCATCTTTTTTTTTTTTTTTTTTTTTGTTTTTTTTTCCTTTTTTTTTTTTTTTTTTTTTTTGGTTATCTTGTATACTAATAAACCTTCGTTCTCATTCATTAAAGAAATTCCATTTCTACACGTGACTGAACCAACTCGAATAAAAATTTTATTTTCAATATTGGTAGAAGATATTTAGAACTAATCGCAGGCATCTGTAGGAAGTTCATTTTGGAAAGAATTTGAAGATCCTTCAAATGTCTGACAATAATCATAGCAAATAACTGAAAGACAATTAGAATTACTTCCTTTTTAACAAATCTGCAACAAAATTTTCAAACACTTTTTAAAATATTTTATTACTTTGAACAAATTTAGTTAAACTATTATATTCGACAGAAAAACAATGTAAATTATATTAGCAATGGATTAAACGGCAATAAATAGATTTACTGATTATTAAGTTCACGCAATAAAATTTTAAAAATACCTGATCACTTTATTAATTTTAAATACCGTTTCAAATTAAACGCTTCAACAAAAATAAACCAGTTGAATGCATGAAATTTATCCTTAGACAGCTATTGAGGATCACTAAGCATGTTTTGGCATGTGTGATCGATTAAAAATTACTGAAGCATTTTATCTCTCTAATTTTCTTGCATTTATTTCTCATTTAAGGATTTGACTCCTGTTAATTAACTTCAGTAAAAATGAGGTATTTGCAGGCAATATAAATGTTGATTACATAAAGGGTAAGGAAGAACTTTTGTGTCCGTAAAAATATTGAAATACTATAAGAAAAGCTACAGATTTTATGTTGTTGCTCAACTTAACATAAAAAAAAAAAAAAAGATTTAAGTTTAAAATGCATAGTACAAAGAATCATGCTCTCTTAATTATTCAACTTCTTTTTATTTTCTAGTTGGAATTTCTTATTCATTTGTAATGTAAATGTTTTTCTAAATTTAATAATAATAATTCCATTAAATCAATTTAATTTTCAATAAGCTTAATTTCCATTAAATCATAATATAGCTCAACATAAAAAGATTTATTACATATTTAATTTTTTATTTTAAAGTAAATTTATATTTCATAATTCTTAACATTGGCATAAGATTTTTCTTTCAATTGAAAAAAAAATATTAAGAACTGAAAAAAGAAATAAATATTTTTACTGAATAATATTTATTAATATAATGAATAATATTTAGACTTAAAATAAATCATAAAGCACTAAAATAAAATAAATATTTAAACATTTTAAACGTAAACTGATACATAGCAAAATGTAAATTCATAAAAAATGTAGAATTTACAAGAGATGTTAAATTTATAAGAAATTTCTATTGATGCCAAAAACACACAGATGAAAGAATTTTGAGCTTATTTTAAGATAAACAACAAAATTTAAATTCTCAAAGATGTCACACTTCCACATAACACATTTCTTTGATGCCATACATTTGCATTTCTTTTTTAACATGTTTTTAAATAACGCATTATACAGGTACAATTTAGCGTATATAACAATACATGGTGGTGGGAACATCCTTCTTACCAAATATTATCTTACAATACAATGTCAGTAATAAAATAGACATTCTGAAGCATACATATATTTCTAGTAATGAAATAATTTGTAAAGCAACTATATAGCACAGCAATTTAGCCTCAACAGATTACTCTATAAGCAATTGTATGGTTAATGATACAGTAAACTTTCTTTTGAAATAAAATATCCCATTTTATTAATAATTTCATCTTAACTATAATTTGAATCAATGCTTGGCTCAAAAATGAAAGAGTCGATAAAACCGTTGTATGCTGACAGTTTGACTAGAGTTCAGATTTGGGTAGGTATATGAGGTTTTCTCTACACTTAACATGAATACAAGTCAGTTTCCATCAAAAAGTACTCCACAAAAATATTCCTTCTAAAGGAGACAACTTTTATATCCTTTACATTATCAATTAACCATCGATTTTTTTTTTAATATTTTATAACTGGTATATTTTTTAGAGTCTAACATCCTTTTCACATTCCTTTTAAAATCCTTTACAAAGCACTTTTATCGCATATAGTATATTCCAATGGAAACTTTCTCTGTGTTCTTCACTTATCAGGTCCAAAGTTTTCTGGGGAAAAAAATAAGAGTCCCTTATACAAAACTTTTTTAGGTAGCATGTTCTACCCAATGCTTTGTAGTGTTTCAGAAGCTCGTAAATCAGTTCTCTATAATCTTCTGCCTTTTGTTTACAAAAGAATTTGGTCACCATACTTTAAAGGATTTTACCTGCATCGGATTTATCTTTACTCAATGTAGTTTCAAATTCAGAATCATTATTTTTCCAGTTAGACTTACAAAATAAGCCACCTTAACTTCAGCTTCACTAATTCCTCTTTAACTTTGTTTATAGAATCCACTCTACTCTAGATTAGCTTCGTAAAGTTTTTCGTTTACAATAAATCCTTGCCAAACTAGGAATTGCGGAACGCTATGAGTTCCATAACGCTATTTTGCGTATACGCGTTTTCTTTATTGTCTCCATTTAATTTGTCGAAAGCAAACATTTCAGTTACACACGGTATGGAGCGGAGCGTCGGTCGCGTTTGGATAGTTCTCTTAAATTATTGGTTTGAAAATTTGTTCATTAATATAGCCAAAGATTACTTGGAAAGGCGAAACTTGAGTTTTAAAGTTCTTCTGATTTTCGATATCCCTCCAGGACACGGTACTCAAGCCCTCACAACATTGCATCCAAATGTAGAGGTTTTATTCCTTCCATCGCGCCTCAGTTCCTTAATCCAACCATTGGATCCAAGAATCATAAAAACATTCTAAACCTATTATGTCAGGTATGTTTACATCTCTACAAATAAAACACTAGAGGAAGGAAAGCAAGACACACTAATGGCATTTTGGAAGCAATTCAACATAAGACCCTGCGTAGAAATGATAAACTCGCAAGGGAATAAGTGAATTCATCAAAAATGAATGCTTGTTGACATCAGCGCTGGCCACAATTTGTCAACAATTTTAAAGCATTCCCATCGATTAAAACTAAAACTAAGGAAATCGTATAAATTATAGAAGCAATCGGCGGTGAAAGATTTTCAGATATGGAAGTAGGAGAAATTAAAAAATTAGTCCTGAAGGAAGATCGTGAAATGATAAACGAATAATTGGAACATTTTGTAACACCAGCCGAAGGTGAAAGCAGCAATAGTGAAGAAGATAAAGAGCCTCTGACGTTCAAGAAGTTCAACGAACTGTTAAAAAGAGCACAGGAATTGTCTGATTTTGTAATGTATTTAGACCCAAATGAAAAAAGGAGAGGACATTTTTGAGAGATATTGAAAAACTTTGCACTCCTTAACGCGAAACGTTTAATGAGTTACGTTAGATATTGTCCCATGTAAATATCCCCAACTATTACAAAAATACATAAATAAAATAATAAACGATTGCATCATATGCCTGCTTATTAAACGGTGTCAGAAATCCTTTCAATTGCTATTTGTTTCAGTTTCCCCTTTTAATTTCAATAATATTTAAAACTGCATAAATTATATGTACTTTCTGAATCTAAACTATATTTAACCCTTCTTCCCCCCCCCCCCATAGAGTGTTAATTTTGCGGAACGCGATTTTGCCAATACCGCGTTCGGCAAAAGTTTATTGTATATTAGTTTCATGTAAAAAGGTACTATGAAGCTAATGTCTTGGCTTTAGGCCGAAATCTTTTAACCTTTTGTGGCCAGAAAAGAAGTTTCTGCTATGTAAGAAAAGCAATATAGCCTCAAATGATTTCACCCTAAAGGAAGACATCATTTTGCTGTAAAGCCTAACTTACATAAAAAAACAACAAATGAAATCTTAAATCACTGTTTTCTTTCTTTAGAGCTATTTTATTTTTTAATGCAGGAATAAATACTTTTTCATTTCCACTGGTGAAGCTGGAAGATTTCAGAACACATAATACCGCACTTAAAAACGAAAAATATGTTTGATCAATTACATTATATATTTTCTCACATAATATGCAAAACCAGTATCAATTAACATGATGTCAGAATTTGAGTCTGAAGTTTCAAGAAAGGAATGATGTGAGTCCTTTATAACATGCACCTATTCTCTGTAATCTTATTTATCGAAGTTCTCATCTTACTTATTAAAGCTGTTTTTGAACTGAGCTGGGTTCGCTATTTGATTCCGGGAAAAACTCCATAAATATTTACTCCCCTTCCCCCTGTCCCCCAGAACAAAAGAAGAAGAGAAAAAAAGAGAGAAAGGGGGTGGGGAATCTTGCAGTGCACACTTTTAAGGCTTTTTTTTTTAAATCCCACTTCCAGTCTGACATACCTGTTCTGATATCTGATACTGCAGTCGAAAAAATATTTCCTTAAAAAATAACGAAATAAAATGACATAAAATTTTAAAATAATACAATAACCTAAGAAAAATAACAACTGCTGCAGACCATGGAAGTCCACTATTTTGGGACTGTTTTAAAGTACTGTTTTGAAGTGTTGTTTTTGCTACTGTTTCTAGTATTGTTTTGGAGTGGAAATGCAAGTTTTTGTTCATAGTTTATTTACACATCAGAAACGTATGTTCATACTTCTCATTAAAAGAAAAAGGTAGTAAACAAAATAAGTATTTAATATTATAAAAACCAAATAGCAGAACAAAAAATACATAACATCAGATGCAGTGGATGAAGAATACTATTATTGGCAAATAAACATTCTAGAAAAACAAAAACATAGTGGCGATATTTTCTCAGGTAAGATTTCTCTTGGTGCCATATATGATACCTGCTTCCTAAGGTGAGACTGGCAGCCATCTTCTTCAAATGGATTCAAATTTGTAATATATACATGGTGGCTATTTGCAAAGGGTTAATGCAGTCCTGTAACCTCACTCATGAAATAATAACAATACCTTCTTTGTCTCTAACAATAAATTCAAGGAATAAAACTATATTAAGATTTTTACAGGGATGCCATAATATTTCTTGTAATTTAGAGTATGGTGCTAAGTTTCACTTGACTACTCTCCATAAGAAAGTGGCATGATGGATACTCATTTGTATAATGAAATGAGACTGCTTTTAAGCTTGTTTTTTCAAGAAGTCAGGAGCAGCCTCCATCGCTGAGGGTTCTATTGGTGCTCCAAAGCTTCATGTAATAAGTTAACATCTAAGCAGAGTACGAAATCACCCTTTTTTGGAAAATATATACCTTCAAATAATTCTTACCACTTCTGTAACTTTTGCACCTTTTTATAAGTAGTTTCAATCCACCAATTACTGAACATGTATTTTTGGAAAATTTAGCTCAAGAGCAAAATAATTTAGGGCAAAGTGACAGGATACAGGGAATACTGAAATTAAAAATGGCAGTCAAATTGACCTCTGATGAAATCTAGCATCAGTAGAAAGTTCTGTTACAAAAAAAAAAAAAAAAAAATTTGGGGGACTCTAAGATCTTAATTGAAATAAGCGCCATAAGATACATTAAAATTCCTATGGTAATAAAACCACTACTGATCAGTATTACTTGTTACTTGACAGATAATTATAATTATTCAAATATTTTTAGTTCAAGTAAATCACAAGATTTAAAATTACTTGCATACCATTGAAAATTTCGATCAAAACTTAAAATACATATTCTGATAGAAATTTTGATACATTTTGTCCAATTTTTCCTTTCTTCTACTGCCATTTCAATTAGTGGTCTATATTGACAAACCTGTCACAAAAAGTTTGTTTGAGTCAACATTATCAACTTCATAATAAAATATTTTCTCTTTTGGGTCAGAAAGAATCATTGCAGTTACAGAATTAAATTAGAACCTATGATGCAGAATTTATATAACGTTAATGATGATTGTATCTTGAATGGATTTACAAATTTTATTCTAGATTAAGTGCTTATATATTTATTTATTAAACTGTCAGTGTTCCTACAGTTTTATACAGCACAGGTTTTTAATAAAATATGAACCAAAGTTTTAAGTACTCATGTTTCATCGATATTATAGCATTATAATAATGACTCCCTTTTATTTATGAAATAATACTTTTCTTCTCTCACTTTTTTAATCATTAAATACTTAATTTTATACCCTATGATTATAAAACAATTTTATAAAGATCAAAATTTTAAATATTTTACTCTGCTTTATTTTCAATACTGGTATTTCATCATGACCAGCAGGAAACATAAGGCTAAAAACTTATTAATTTTTTTGTTCCATATTTTATGTGACAACAGTTTTCACTTTATTACTTCTGAATATCTGCATTTAAACAGGAAGACTCATGGAATCACTGAACATTTTTAATGAAATGCTAAAAAATACTGTAAAACCTCTGAACCTATGTAGATAAATATTTTATAAATTACACACATATGTTTTATTTTCTTGGATTTTGTTCCATGAGCATTGTATGATTTGTGCATAAAATAAAAAATATATACACATCCTCTTTTATACACCCATTTTCCATATTATGTACTTTGTAACAGTATATTTCATAGAATCATAAAGTGTTTTTCAATTTTTACAAATCATGTACACTTTGTGCATTTTACTTTAATGTTAAAAGCAATAGAAAAATTTAGTTATGGAAGTATACATTTACTCAATAAAGTAAAGTGCCCCATAAAACTGGAGGCAAAAAATTCACATAAATCATAAAAGAATAAACAGTTATACAGTTATATACATCAGTTGCATTCTTAATGCACTGAGAAACATTCCTTATAAGTTATTTTGAGATTTGACACAATTTTAAGTAAAATACTTAATGGGTACCTCTATAATAAAAATAAAGTATCACTTGGAGTTACATACATCCTAATATTTCATACATAACTATAAACATCATCATTGTATTTACAATCAAACTGTAAATGAACATACATTTATTAATAGAGTGTTCATAAAACATTATCTGGTAGCACATTTTTCTTTAAAATAAAAGGAAATTGCAAAATATCTTAATATTCTTTCTCACTCAAATAGTATTTCTTTACTATATACAAAATATATTTACATAAAGGAAAATGTATCATTTAAATCTCAACAAATGAGTAAAAATCTATACAATTAGCTTTATACATTTTCTCTCAAAGGAAAAAAAATCAGTAATGGTTTATTTCAGTATGAAATAATACCCATCAGATCTGTTTTCTCAGATACTGCCCATTTTTTTGGAATAACCTCTTTCAATGGTGTATACTTATATTACAAAACAGTTCAATATGGCATATACTTATCAACTCCAATGAAGGAGTAATTATTCATAATTTTATAAATACAGTATTTAACACTCTATGTATACCATAGCAGAAATAATGTTGATGTTGATATAGAAAGAAACAAGAAATATACATTTGTGCATAGGGTGAATGATGAACTGAAGACAGGACAATATGGACACTGATACGATCCACAAACTTGGCATATATTGAGCACAAATAGACTATACATATCCATCATAGTTTCATTATACCTCTCTAAAAGAGAATTAAGGGAATTATTATTCATACACATTTAACTTCTAATAATATGATCATGTAAAATAATAAACTAATAAATAATATGTAAATATTACTTATTAAAATGTAAAATAATAAACTAAATAATAACTAAAATTATGTAAAATAATAAAATAATAAATAATATTCTGAAGAATACTTTATTCATGGAGAAAGAAGAATGATGAATTAGCTATCAAAATGTACTAAGTGTTTTAATTTGCAATCAATGATAAACTAATACTGAATTTCCCTAAAAATACATTCCAGGAGAGGACTAGTTATTAAATTCTTATAAGAAGCAAATCTCTCTCCATATCTTACTTTGAAAAAGTAATTCATATAATTATTTTGATTTAGGAGAGTGAAGGGAAGAGCTTAGAAATGAGATGGAGGAAGAAACAGGATACCATCTGTATTTCAGTCATGAAATGAATAGATTGTTCTTCAAAGCTGTCACAGAATGAAGTAAATGAAGTAAGTAGTTTAATCAGAATGAAGTAAGTAGTTTAATCTTTAAAATTCTGTTTGAAATAAAGTGCATAAAAGTTAATGATAATTTCTGATCATGAAATATATAATTCTACACTATAAAATTCAAAAACCTATCACAGTTTTATATTTAAATTGCTTATTTCACAATTTCTATTTTTAGTTATAATTTTAACAAACTAGTCTGAAATTGAATATATGGCATATCATAAAACATTTTCTCATCAGTGACTGAATAAGCAAAACTGCTGAACATTTGGTATCACTTTCTGGCAAATGGAATGGCTGCCCAGTTCCCCACCTCCCAGCTTCCTTCACATGCGATTATGATTATAAACAAATTTCACTAACAAAATCTTTGCCAAAACTATTTTCAAATGAGATATTGGCTTCCTTTTTTGTTTTAATCATTTAACCAGCTGCCGAACTGTTTTTCTAGTACCTATTACTTTTGCACTGGTCATTGATTTCTTTTCTCCTTTTCCCCCCTTCTTCACTGATCACAGACCTAATAACATTATAGCATTTAACATTTCAATACTAAACAAACTACTTACTCCATGGATGATATCTAAAGACTTTTTAACCCTCCTTCCTCACCACCAGACATAGATAATGATTTTAAAAAGGATAGAATTTAGATGCCTTTGAGCCATGAACTTATGAATTTTAAATAAATGCAAATTTAATTTAACAAACAGTTCAAATCCCATTAATATGCATATAATAGTGATAATGATCACTTTAAATATTCTAAACACATAAAAATCTATATCTTGTTAAAATTTCCTGAAAATAGTTAAAATCTGTTACTAATTAAATTAATTTCATAGTTTGAAAATAAATACTTTAAAAATCACTTCTTCTAAAATAATCACACGAAATTTCATTAAATTAAATTCAGTAAAAGAGATATTCAGTTCTACATTATATTTGAAATTTAAATACTACAAAATCTATTTTTAATAATTTCATAATTTTATTATTATACACATACCTGGAGAATAATAATCATATACTTTAACAGGTAAATACTGGGTCAAATTCGCAACCGGATACCATCGCTGTACAGTAAATGTCACACAGATTGGTGCTATATCAAGCTACAAAAGTTCAACAATTTAAAATAATATTCTTTAAAAAAAACAAATATTGTAAAAAAACAATTAATAATAATTAAATTCTTGAATGATTTAAAATTATATATTAATTTTAAATCATTCAAGAATTTAATTTAAATTTTCAGAAGTTTTAGAACACTTCTTACATATTCAAAATAAAATGTCACTTTGCCTTCTTCAAAACGAGCTTCTCTTAAATTGCGAACTATATGGGAACGTACATATCCATGAAGTTCATGCTGTTCAATTATATAACCTGTTGGTATGCCAACTTCTAATACTGCCATTCCACTAACTTTACTTTCAGATTGCAAAGTCCAGCTAGAAAAATTGAGTTAAAATATTTCTGTAATATATTCTTGAAAATAAATAAATTCCCATGCAAAATAAAAGAAATTACATTAATAACATAATTTTTAAAGATTTTTATATTAATATGACAATTTATATGATATATCATATCATATGTATCAATACATATGCATATGACCTGATGAAAAAGACAGTAGAATAACTATATTACAAAAGAGCAGAAAGCTTCACATGCAGTACAAATAATATAAAGCACCAATTAGTAAGTATAAAACTGACATCTTTGTATATAACACTCTTTTTAACAAACAAAAATCCTCCTGTCTTAATATGATCCAAGCTTTTGTTAATTATATATTACATTTTTATTTACTTTTTATAACTTAAATGGACAGCACTTTTAATTAGTACATTAGCACACGGTAGAACATTATTCATGAAAAATAGTTTTACAAGGAACTTAATTGCAAATTTGAATGCATTTCTTCAAAATAAATAAATATATTAAAAAAAATAAAAAACTGAAAGGTTTCAGATTTTAAATTATGTCCAAAGGGGCGTTTTTGAACATTTTGTGTGTTTCCTTTATTTACTAAATATCATGTTCTTCACACTTGACCCATAAAATTCAGTTCAACAGCAATATCACAAAATAATTTTAAAATGAGTCTATCTGTAGAATTTCTGATACACAGAGTTCCACACGCTTTAGATGCAAAGGTTTTTTTTTTCCCTGTAGAGTGTTGCCATTGCTCACTTTTAAATTGTTTGAGTTTGTTCATCAAAAATTTGTTTAAGTTTTACAAAATATGAAATAGATAATAAAACAAATTCCAAATTCAGGTATCCAGATACGCATATTCGGGTGGAAACTTATGTTATTCAAAACTGGATGGCTCTAGGTACCGTTGTTTTATCACATTTGGAGAAATATATATACATTTATGCAGATTCTTCATTATTTAATTTCTTTAAATATAATACAGGACTGCAATATTTTGTGGCAACAGTTTGAAAAGTGATTCAGACTTTTAATAATTCGGACACAAAATCTCAAAACGAAAACAATAGTCCTTCAGGAGCAAAGCCCCTTTAGACTAATAAATTAATAAAATAAAAAAAAGGATGCATATGGCAGTTTATTACGTTTTTCTTTTCTTTTCTTTTTTTTTCTTTTATTGAAAGGAAAAAAAAGTCTGTGCAAGCCAGATAAAATTTCATGTATCACTATTATAAACAAAAACCCTAGAAATTTTGGCATGACTGTTACAGTCAGTTTAACAGTAATCAAGACATTAATAAACTTATAACTATATCATGCATTAATTAAAAACCTATAACTGTACTGTAGATGAAATTAAAAAACCTTCTGTTAATAAAGCATACAATAATTAAATTGTTTTATATTTACCCTTTACTTTCAAATATACTGGCATAACTTTAATTATTTTTGCAATTTTGAACATAACAAAAACAAATCAAAATAATTTCCATAATTAAATTTTAAGTATAACCTTTTATCTTTCAAAATGCATATAAGTTACCTTATTGACATCCAATTAACAGTTCCTCTTTTCCAGATTAAAAATAATAATGTAAAAAATATAACAACTAAATCAAAAGAATTAAAAATACAAACATGATTTTTTTTTCATAATGTGATCTTAGGTTATCAAAATCATGGGTATGGCAGTTGGACCAATCTCCAATACAATTTTTCAAATAAGTTGGCAAAGAACAAATGCATGTGTTATAGTAAAAATGATTAAACGGTTATTATTAATAATAGCTAGTTAGTATTAATAAAAACCAAATAAACTGATTAACTGGAATAGTTTTTGAGAATTTATCATATGAACCAGTTACTATTAATAATTTCCAACAATGCAATAATTTTCAATGTCTTTAGTTAGAGATTTGCCATTGTGCATAAGTAAGTTTTTTTCTGCTTAGTGCTTCACTATTGTTGAAACATAGGCTAGCTACTGCAGGTGCACAAACTTGTTTTGCCTGCTACTAACAGCTAGACAAAATCAGTTGGATATTTTCATCAGATGGAGGAGCTCGCATTTTTCAGGATACTTACAAATGCTTCACATTCAATAGATTTAAATGTTCTATGCTATACATAGTGTCAAACTGATGTTTCATCTTAGTCTTTCCCATAACTGTGTTAAAACTTTCACAGATTTCATTTGTAAGCACAATGGGTGATGATTTAGAAGTCAAGTCACATTTAAACAATCATTTGGACACACTCAAATTGATAAAGGAAAAAATCATGAATTATTTACAAAAGAAAAGTATAATTTTTTTTTTTTTGAAAGATAAGGAAAGTAAAGAGACAATTTCTGGCAAATCACCAGAACATTATCAACAGTTATTAAGAAATGGTATTATAACGAGTTGGTAGTATTGAAAAACTCCTCGTTGGAATTGAAAACAAACGACCCAGTTATTTCATGCTTTTAGAGAGGAGAATTTTCAAATATTTTAAGAGATTCATATTGCAGTTAGCCAAGATCAGCAAAAGAGAATAATGAGAATTTAAAACAAAGAAGATTATACTCAAAATTATAATGATGTAATTTAAATCTTTCTGAACCTTGTGAAAAGAAACAAAGTGTTCCAAGAAAAGGTTTTGTTATTAAACCGGTTAAAAGCAATGAATTAAATTTAAGGTGTCAAACTGATATCTCACTGATATGCAACCACAAGCAGATGGAGACTTTTAAGTTAATGGTTTAGCAAGACCATTTAATGAAATTTGTTTAATCATGAGTGTTAAAAATTAAACAAACCAAGAAAGTTGCTTATCATCTACTAGATATGTTCACAATATTTGCAGCATCATGCCTCTTACAAAGTGACATGGCTGAGAATTTGCTCATAAAATGATTGAAGAAGTTGATGGAATTAACGTAAAATTGCTTATGGGAAGCCAACATATAGCTGGTCCCAAAGAGCAATTGAAAGAGCAAACTAAGACATTAAAAAGATATTTTTCACTTGTTTTGAAACAAACAATACAACAAAGTGATCAGAAAGAATAAAATCCATCCAGTTTATGAAAAATACAGCACATCGGTCTGGAATAAATCTCAGTCTACATAAAGCTACATTTGGCTGAAAAGCTAAAATAGGTTTAAGAGCCTATTTGCCAAAAAAAGAATAAGAAATTAAAAAGAGATCTTGCTGTATTAAAAGTGTCCAACTTCAGACAGTAATCTTAACCAAGAATGAGAATATAGGTGCAATGAATGATGACAACATGTAAACAAGCTGGGTGAGTCAAGATCTGGAGGTAAAAACTGTTGCAAATCTTAAAACAAAGCAGAAAAATTGTTTTGCTTTGTCAGAACAGCTAATCACCACAGATCACTTTGGGATTAACATGTAAAGGGGAAACTGGTTCTCCATTACGAACAAGCTGATAGCATTCGAAGCTGATAGATGATTGGTTGAAAATGAACAACTTGTAATTTTTTTTAAAAGAAGGAAAAAATAGTGTGTCTTTCTTTCAATAGTAAACGAGGCAGAAAAATTGTCCGAAACAGTTGTTCATATGAAACAAATGCATGTGTGATATGGGCCTAAAAGGAAACCTCTCACTTGCATCTTACTAACTTGGGCTGCGAAATGTGCTCAGTTTCAGCAGAGCAAAAATTATCATAATTAGAGTACCATGAACTAAGTTCTCTTTATTGATGAGTTTTGCTTTTGTTCGTAGAGTCGTTCCAGAAATGTTACAGTTTGAAAGGAGAAAAATATATACGATAAATATATACTGCAAATATCTGTGAAAAGCATTAGTATGAAGATAGAAGAATCAAGGTATGGGCAGGCATTATTTTGAATGGGCACCCTACCTACATATTTTTACCAGTGCAACTATGAACTCTGAAATATACACGGGTGATGTTCTTGATATCTATGCCAAGTTATTTAGAGGTGCAATAAGAAAGAAATAACTTCCTTCTAATGGATGATAATGCTAGTCTATGCTGCACTAATAAATGATTACCTTGATGTTAAAGCACACTTGCAGATGGAGCAGTTTACAGGCACTAGGAATGTAGCCCACACATACCACTCTATGAGAGCTACAAGACCCCTATTCATTTTGAATACACTTTGTTACCACACAAATTCCTTAGACAATCTATTAAACAGCATCAAAAATCACTGTGAAGTTTTCATTATGGTCAGTGGGTACCCGTACATCTTATTAATATTTTGGTGTATCTGTTAAATGTAACATCAACTTTTCATTACCCCATTTTATATTACCTTTCCTATGCTATTATTTAAACTTAAATTTTGCAAAAATAAAAATCTTGCACAAGACTATCTGTTCTCAGCTTCAAAATCATTTAAGTTACATGAGTTTTATACAGTTGTTCTTTAATTTTCCTGCCAAGGTATTAAACTTCATAAAATTATGTCTTTCAGATAAAATGTCAAAATTTATTAAAAAGTACATATTAAATAAATCCAACTTTCATGAAAAAATATCAATTAAACCAAAAAGAATCAAATATTTCTTAGAATAAATGCAACCCAAAGGGACATATTTAGTAACTGTTTGAATATAAAAAGAATAAATAAAATTAAATACCTAAATTAGCACATACACACACACAGAGGAAAAAAATCTAATATGGCCAGCACATGACTAATGAATTAGCACTGCACTTCAAATAAACTATCATTTCTGGTTGATTGTTTGTAAAGAAAATCTAATTTGTTTAAGACTTTACAACTCGATGTTAATTATAAATACTATTCATTTTTATTAGTCTATTTTCATATACAATTGACAACGATAACTATACATGCTCATATACACATACATCCTCATGCTTTGATTAAAAAATATTTCATCAATTATAGTATATCTTTCCTCTGGTTACATAGTGCTATGGATTCACTAGTCAATGATTTTAACAATCACAAAATTTTTAAAGGCAACATATCTTTAGAATTCTTGATAGAGTATTAAGAGTTGCCATACATTTCTTTTTATAGCTGCAATATTATTTAAATTTGTTACATTATTTCTTTAAAAATAGTACATAGTGATAACATTTGGAGGCAACATCCTTTTATTTTAAAAGCGAATTGACACAAAAGTGAAATGAACAATAAATTGAGATCTAATGCTAATACAGTTAACTGCTTCATAACCAGAGCTCTTCTTCATAATGAGCTTATTCTTGTTGCATTTAGTATAATTCTAAGAATGCTTTTAATGCTCAATGTACTCTGGTGTGCAAAAATTAAGGACAAAGTCGAAAAATTAGCATATCAGCTGAACGAAGAGGCAGAGCGGACAGAAAGACCAATCAGGAGATTAAGTAAGGTGATGTATGGTAGAACATGCGCACATATGCAGGTAGATGTAATGGGGGAGTGTCTGAGTACTATAAAGCATGTTGTCGGTGTAAGATCAGTATTTCTGGCAAAGAGATTGCATGCCGTATAGCAGTTAAAATCACACCGAGTTGCTGTCTCAGCGAGAAATGGCGAATAATCAATCTGTTAGACGACATCTGGATGCTTTTACCCGAGGTCAAATCATTGGGAAGTTGGAGGAAGGCCGCAGTGTGACAAGTGTGGCTGCAGAGTTCGGAATTGCTCACAGCATCGTTTCACGACTTTGGAGACAATTTCAAACTACAGGAACAGCTATCCGAGGGTTTAGTAGCGGTCGTCCACGAGGAACCACACCCGCAAATGACCGGTATATTGCCTTACAGGCCAGAAGAAACAGGCGGCAGACAGCGGGAGATATCGCTAGACACACGACACAGGCGACTGGACGACTGATATTGCGTTTTACCATGGCCAGAAAACTGCACGGTGGTGGACTGTTTGCACGACGCCCTATACGGTGTGTACCTCTAACGCCTGCCCATCGGAGAAGGCGTTCTCTGTGGTGCCGGGAACACCGGAATTGGAGAGACAATGAATGGGGACGAGTACTCTTTACAGAGGAGAGCAGATTTAGTCTGAGTTGCGATTCTAGACACATACACATCTGGACAGAGCGGGGAACACGCAATAACCCCTTCAACATCATCAAAAGGGACTGTTTTGGAGGTCGCGGAGTTCTCGTTCGAGCAGACATAATGCTTGGTAGCCGGACCGACCTTCATATCTCCCAAGGAGGTTCATCACCTGGGACTGCTATTGTAACGAGGCTCTTCTTCCTTACATGCGTCTTTTCACAAGGGCTATGGGTCCTCAGTTCCTCTTCATGGACGACAACGCTCCACCTCATCGCACAGTTACTGTCGAAGAGCTGTTGGAGAGTGAAGATATTGAACACATGGATTGGTCGGCAAGGTCTCTGGATCTAAATCCCGTCAAGCATGTACGGAACTTACTAGGGAGACCCGTGGCAGCACATAACTTATCGCCAGTAACGATTCCGAAACTGCAATTGGTGCTACATGAGGAACGAGCAGCTGTGTCTCAACAGCTCATTAACAACCACATATCCAGCATGCACAAATGATGTGAAACCTGCCTAGCAGTCAGGAGTGATCATATCCCCTACTAAAGACCGGATGTTTCTTGCTGGACACCCATCACAGGGATGTTTCGGCCTTCAATCGCATTGCGCTCCAGGCTACTTTTTTAATAAAGCTTCTTTTTATCCCTCTGATTTCTCTTTTAGTAAGTGTTGCTTACCTTACTCATGTCCTTACGTATTGGGGATCTTACGGTATTAAATGTGTTGATTTGGAAAGCTTTTGTACAAAGTTATATTGAAAAACCGTCTCGTCCTTAATTTTTGCACACCAGTGTAATTTGTTGTCCTCAATCACATACCTATGTTAAGTAACATTTGAAAAGGCTTGGATTATCTCCGATTACAATTCTTTTTTATGAGAGTCTGTTTAGAACTTCAAGTAAAGTGTCCCCATTGATATAAAAGTCTTAAATACTACAAATTGAAAAGTTTTTCATTAAAAACTGTTATGGGCTTCAAGTAAAGTACAACTTTCAGTTATCCACGAAAGATGATTATGGACTTCCTGTAGAACACCATTTCTGGTTGTTCAGCTTTAAAAATCCTAAAATCTAATCAACTCTTTTTATGAATGAAAAAAGCTTAAATACAGAAAATAAAATTTTTGGAAGTTAGATATAAGAGCTATAGCAAATATATATATATTGGTGGGAGATAAAAACAGTGAGCATCCTTCTATGCTCAAAGTCCCCTTGGTGTGAACAGGCCTGCATGTGCTTCAAGTGAAGTACCACTTCTGGTTGTCTAACTTTATCCAAATTTTAATCAACTTTTTATATGAATGTAGAAAGCTTAAATGCGAAAAACGGAAACTAAGAGACTATAAGGGAGTTATAACTATAAGAGTTATCATGGATTAAAACACACAGACACATATACATACAGACAGACAGGAATCAGCATAAAGTAGTAAAAAGATGTTGTGGAGACCCTTATTTGTGCTTTTTTACTGAAAACTCACAATCGATTTTTGAACCAAAAACATTACCTCACTTACATATGTAGGCAGAAGGTTAAAAGGGGGGAGGGAATGCAAATGTATGTAAACAATCAAAATTTTGCAAATTAATATGAATATTTTTTTAAGTCATACATATCACTAGAAGATAAATAATGATTATTTTATGGCAAACTAATACAAAATATACACAATTTTAAATTCATTTTGAGAAATGAAACAAAGAAATGTATTTACCTTTGACAGGACTTAATAGTGATATGAGACCTATTTCTGCCAGAAAAATATGGTTTTACTTCAAGGTTAAAAGCAGGTATAGGAGGGGGTGTCATTAAATGCTTTCGATCAACATTGTATTGAACTGAAAGTTGAACGAGTGCTAAGCCTGATCCTTGAGCTTTGACTATTATTGCACCATGAGCTTCAGGTATCTAGATGAACATAAGCAAAATATTTAAGTACAAAAAATTAATGGTAAATTAAAATGCACAATATAAGGTTTTACTAATTTTGAAATGACTAAATTCAAACATACTTTAAAATCATGATCTTCATAATTTAATCAGCAATGCAGTTTTGACCAATTTATAGCAGAAAAAACAATAAAAATAGGATTCAAAACAATCTTCATGCGTCAAGCAATTCATATGCACCACTTATTTCTTGATACTTGGATACAATCCATTAGAAATTGTGGAAAATATTTTTGGGTCTTTTTGATGATGAAACACTAAAGATATTCATTTTACAAGTGACAAAAAGAGCTGTGAAACACTTCCCAACAACTATTACTACAAAACTTTCAAGGGTAATCAAGTATGGAAAAAAAAGTAGGTGTAAAGTATGGCATTTTGTAATTGCCCACAGCTTATTACTCAGCAACAGTACTTGTTAGCAGCCAAATATGCCCATACTCTGTATCAGACTGTACAAGCAAAAGTCACTGCAATGTGACATATATGCCATTTGCCAGGATTCCATATTATTGCACAATGATGCTGTAAATTCATACATACATATTTTGTAGCAATTCCTGATGACAACTGCCGCAAAATTTCAATAGGTTTCTTTCTGTTGTGGGAAAAATTCTGAGATAATTCAAGATTGAAAAAAAAAAATAAGTGTATGAGATGGGTTTCATTAGCAGTTTTCTGTTCTAGAAAAGAAAATTTACTTACAATATATATTTTAATACTTCCTTTTGTTATTTTTCATTCAAAACAATTACATTTCAAGACCATATATTGCACAAAAAATTCATTTACTTGTATTTTAAGTTTAATACTAATTAATGATGTTTTATTATAAAAAATAATATCAATCAAAGTTTGCCTACTCCATAAAAAAAATTTAGTGACTTTTTAATTAATCAAAAACTTCGTTTCCAATTTATGGAAATGAAACATTTCATAGGAGAACTTAAGGTATAAAAATGCAATATTTCACTTCTTTTCCAAAAAAGTAAAATAACTTAAAAATTTAAATATTAAATAAATAATTCTAAAATAATTTTAAACTTAATGTTGAAAAGTACTGAAAATGTATGCAAAATATAAGATTTATGACGGAAAAAATATTAAGAGGGAAGAAAAAAACACTTTTAAAGCATATAGAGATTAGTTAAATCTAAAATTAGTTTCAATGGCAAAAACGTAATTAATAATTTCAGAAGCTATCTACAAAATTTCTTACTTCAAGCATTTGTAAATCAGAAAAATTATTATCATCAATTTGAATACGCTTTGAGAACCCTGTTGCAGGATACTCAATTGTAACTGTAACATCCATGACATCTCTCAAGCGAGACTGTATGGCATATTCAATGAGAGCTTGCATTGCAATTATTGTATCCTACAGAAAAAATTTTTAAATTATCAGTTAGATATGAAGAAGTGAAATATATCAAGGCATAACAGTAAAAACTTCTAATATTACTAATGAATAATTATAATATTACTACAATAATTTCAGAACAAAATACAACTGAAATACAGTTTTTGTCCTTCTCCCAGATGTTTGTGTTGTAACTGTACTATTCCCATATATTCAAAATGCTAAGAATAAAAGATCTGAAAGACAAAAATGAAGTTTTTGGAAATATCAATATACCACTGAATATTTATTATTTCTTTTCTTCTTTTATTGGTAAATGAATTTATTGAAGTCCATCCATCCATCGTCAATAATCATATAAAACTTTGTTAATATAAAAAAAACAAATATATTTATAAATTTCACATGCAGTAATTCCTCCCTTAAAGTTACCTAATCTCATCTAATAAAATGCACAAAAAAATCTTTTTACAAAATCCATACAATAAATTTTATGCCTTGATAAGGAAAATTAAGTATACGTACATGCATATTCATGCACATGTGCGTTGAATCAAACACTATTTCTATATTTCCACATATTTTCATTTTTATCTTAGTTTATATTAATTAAGAATCGAATAAGTACTTGTACTACATTTTATATTTCATCACAGCCTCTACAACTGATGTGACTGCAATGAACAGCATAATTTAGAAGCAGTAAAATTATAAAAATATCAAGAGGCAGAAATTAAGAACAGTAGAGGTTGCATAAAACAGCAGAAAAGTCTAGCACTGTCTGTGCTGTTATTACATATTAAAACTTCTAGTTTGAAAATCATGTGCTATCTTGAGGATATGTATAATAAATATCCCTGTGTCTTAGCAGTGGCTGAAATCTTCACTCACTCACTTTTTAACTAATCACTTTTTGAATAGTTAATTTTTTTCATATTTTCAACAAGATAAAAATTTGTCTCAGAAATCTTCCAAATACTTTGCTAGATTTCAGAACAAGCATTCAGTTAAATTAGATTATTCTCCTAAAAAAATTTAAAATTTTAAAATTGCTTAAAATGTATTTCATAACAAACTTAACCTTTTTTTAATATTCTCAGATTTAAAATGAAGAAATTTGTAGTATAAAATTTCCAACAGTTTATTTACAAACAATTCAAAATTTTCAAACATTTATTTAAAAAATATAAATAAATTAGATTAAAAATACAAGTTAGCAGTTATAATTACCTGAGTTGAAGCCCATCCTCCATCTGTTGATCTTTGAGTATTTAACCATGCCACAATTTCTTTCTGAATAACAGCATGGCGCTTCACATGCACCAGCAAAGCATAGGCAGTGGTTTCCACATTTAAAGCATCATATTTGTGAGGCAAGCGTGGAATGACATAAGGCCTATTGTTTTCAACTTTTGATAAAAGTGGAGGTACATAATCTTTGCTCCAATATCGCAATCCAGCTGGGGGGTGGAAATTATTATAAATTTTTCAAGAAATGTTATTGAAAAGTTCAAATATTTGCATGGAACATTCTACGGGCTGCCAAATTATGCTTCATCGCCTTATGGCATTTACATAGACACTGCAAAATATTACAGTATTTTCATTAATATGATTCCATGTGATTTTATAATCACTAATATGTTGGCATCATGATGAGAATATCTGCAGACATTGCACAAACCTCTGTTTTTGAATAGCATCATTCAGCTTATCAAGTGGTATAAAAATTATTTTAAAGAAAATTGTTACAAACTGCAGTGTTTCCCAATGTGGGGCTCCCACCCTATAAGGAGGGCAATTTGAAAAGGACTCGTCCAGAGTTTAAGGGAGCAAAGGACGTTCAAATTTCCAAATTTTCTTCAAAAAATCAAAATTTTTTATTCCTCCCAGAAAAAGAATAATGTAGGTGATGGATACATAAACAAGATTTTAAATTGTGGTGCATTTTAAATATCTTATAAAGAATTTTTGCTGTAGACATGGACATTTAAATGCTTAGAAATTTCTTCCCAAAAGCTATCATTCAAGTTTCTTTTGTGAACATTTCAATTCTGAATATTAAAAATTATGTATAAGCTAGAGCAAGCATAAGAATTATAGAGAAGATTAGGTGGGGTATAGCACACAAAAGGTTGAGAAGCACTGCTCTAGATTGTAGATGGTGTTAATACACCATAAGTGTTTTTAATTTAGCCAGTGTTTTATGCAAAGAGAGAGTGCTGTGTGTAGAAGCATTTATAACCCCCATTTATTGTGCCAAAATAAAGAAAAAATGTTTTAATTCATGGTCTACTTTGTAGGATTATTATTTAAATTAACCAGTTTCTTATGATTTGAATCTTAGCTATAACTTCCCCTTTCGGTTTTCTTGACCAGATTGCAAATGAGATAGCTGGTAATAAAATGTAGGTTTATGGAGTTTTAAGACAAAACATGTTTCTGGCTGCATGTGCTTAATATGTGTTAGTTTCCTGCCAGCTCTGGTAGCTCTAATTATTCAGCATTGTGTTCTATCACTGCCGACACTTTGATTTTTATGCTACTGTAGAATTACTGATCCAGCTTCAAGTAATATTAAATTGTATAGCCATTGACTTACATTCCAAGTTTAACTTGAATTTGACTGTCCTTTTAACTGCATCATCATGAGTGGCTGCATAACAGAGTGCATTTATGTTCTAAATTTCATTTAAATGAAAAGGTTGTTTAAGTCTTTTCATGATTTAGTAATTACTTCAAAAATAGCGGTAATTTGCTTCAAGTCTGTTAGGGGTTTGGGGACTAATTTCCAGATTAAGTAAAACCCCAGAATTTACTTTCTTCAGAAATTTAGCAAATCACAGAACCTGGTAGGAACTTTCTGTTTATTTCGAACTGAATTTGAAGACAGAATCCTTTTATATCAAAGAAAAACTATTCAAACTTCTTTAACCAAAACTGTGAACAAAATGAATGATACACTAAAGGGGGACAATACTAATGATGGTAATTTGGAAAATTTAAAAATTAGAACAGACAGCTAATCAAATCTTTCAGCTAGATTCTAAAATAGAAAAAAATTATAGATAATATAGAAATGCTTAAAGCTGATATTATGACAAGCCAGGAAAACCCTGAAAAGATTATGAATTTCAAACTAAAACTAGGTGATTATGATTATGAATAAAGATTATGAATTGCAAACTGAAACTTCAGTATTACAAATTGAAACTTTAAGTTCAAATCAAAATGAAAGTAAAATTGATACATCTACTAAATCCTGCAAAATTTCTAGATGGATAAATACTAATTACTCTAATGTCAAATTCCTGAAATTAAAAATAGAACCTTTCGATAGCAAATAAGAAAAACTGGCTGAAATTTCAGGAAAAATTTAAAGGTGAAATTCATGAGAACAAACAGTTACCAAAAGCTGTAAAATTTAACTACTTAAAATCATTCATAAAGGGTTTGAAACTAAAGTGCAAATAAGAATTGATGTAAATTAATTGTGATTTAGCAGTTGAAATGTTAAAAGAAAGGACTGATAGAAATAAAATTATTGTACAGTCTATGTAAACAAACTGTTAGGCTCGACTTCTGCGAAAATGTGTTCAAACTTAAAACAACTTAGATAAACAGTTGCATGATAGAGTTACTATTCAGATTCCAATCTTGAAAGTGCCAGAGCAGTACAAAGTAAAGGAAGTATTGTGATCACGAAAAATTTCGGGTATCACATTTCATCGTAACTAAAAACAAATAGCCTTAGAATGTTGAAGCATGTGGAACTGCTATAACATGCAGTTGTGCACCTTATTTTTTGGTTGCAATAGGCTGCACCAAACATACATATTTATATACACTCTATACCCACTCTGCTATTCATCTCAGTGTGTTCAGTTTTTATTCCTAGATGTTGATAAATTGTGCAATTTTTGCTTTAAAAGTGATTGAATTAAGTTTTCTTCCATTCCAGTTTAAGTTTTTATGCCTTTAGTTAACCTGTTGTAGAATTATCAACAATTAAAAGTTTAAGTAGTGCTAAGTCTAACAAAGCTGGTACTTGTTTAGATTTGCAACTCTTAGTAGAATAGTGAATTAAATCAATTTGTGCAACAACTTCAGTATCTGTTTGCCAAGTGGGGCCAAAACTAAACTTTCACTTTTGTGCTCCGAAAAATCTGGCCTTCCTAATCGCTGACCAAATTGCTCATTTTTGCATAGAAACTCTAATTTTAACTGCAAAAAAAAATTTTAACTATTTTTAACTGTATTTGGTGTTATAGGTTTATATATATATATATTTAATGAAGATGCTTTAAGTTTTTATGTATTTTTGCTTTCCAGTGAAGTGAGAATTGAATTAATTAAATGAGAAAAATATCTCTAATGAAATTTGAGGAAATAACTTTAACTGAAATGCAACAAAAAACATGTATAATACAATAGGCTGTACAAGGAAGTTATTGGTATCCACATCATATATTTAATAAAAGGCAGCTTGAACAAGA
Organism: Stegodyphus mimosarum; assembly: GCA_000611955.2. Taxonomy (NCBI): domain Eukaryota; kingdom Metazoa; phylum Arthropoda; class Arachnida; order Araneae; family Eresidae; genus Stegodyphus; species Stegodyphus mimosarum. Next base: position 1,154,225 of record KK120525.1, on the reverse strand, counting down.
AGCTTAAAACCTGCAAATGATTTATAATAAATATTAAAGGGGCAAAATAGATTTCATTTCCCAATAAATGGAATATTCATAAAAATTATCACAATTATTTTCTTATAAAATGTAAGTATACCTGAGTCTCTCATTTTACTGTCTAAGATATTAAATGCAGCTTCACCATCAATGCTATTTACTAGTGTCAAAGCATATGAAACGATAGCTATTTCATATGGATCTTTTGACTCCTTGACGGTGTGAAGCATTTTCTCAAGGTATCTCTGAGCACTGCGTTTTGCTCTTGCTGCTTTAGCACCAATATCCTGAAAAAGTTATCTTCATTATCCCACATGAAAAAAAAAAAAGTCAAATTACACTTTTTTCAGTAGTAAAATATTTTTCAAAGAAAAAATTTTTAGTCTTAACCAGACTTAATTTCATCAACTGGCCTAGCAAAACAGGAGATACAGAACTAATCTTTCTTTTTCTATGTGGTGTACCACAAAAATCTGCTCTAAAATCTCAAGGGCCTGTTAAGAAAGTGACTTTTTTTTTTTTTAATTACTGTAAAAGCCCAACTATCCAGCATTCAACTAACTAGAAAGCTCAAGCAACCAGAATATTACAGAATTTTAGAAGAAATTTAGTGAATGAGAGATTTGTAATGCCATTATAGAGCTCATATTACTAGTAATACATATACATTGTCACCAAACAGTGTGATTTAGTGCCAATAATGGATAAGCATGACATCACAATGCAGATGTTTGTTTTGGTATAATGTAAATTCAACTAACTCTCAATAAGCTGGTTTAAATTTTGTAAAGGAAAATATACTTTGTATTTTTCCCCTCACATTTTGAAAAAATGATTAATATTTGGCATTGCATAACGTGGAGTATTTTCAAAGATACAGAATCCAGGCATGAAAAGAAAGACACAGTACTGGACTTCAGAAGTGGATAAACAACGACAATGTAATATAAAAATTTATAATAAGCGATTTTGTTTTTTTATATTGGTAATATTCACAATTTGTATCTCTATTATCTCATTAATAAAGAATGATTTAAGAATCATTTAAGCTTTTGCCAGAAAGACTGGTGATGCCTCTGCAAACTTTCATGTCCCATGGGATTTTATTATCGGATCTGACTTACAAAATAAGTCGGCTTTATAAGACTGAAATGCATTTTTTGTCTTTTCTTCTTTTTCCCGAATCTTAATTTTAAAGATAGGTTTTTGATATTCAGGTTGATAACAAGCAAGATGATTATTTTATAACTTAGAGAGGAAATGTTTCCCTTTAATTTCGTCTTTCTATCGTGAATTCGATATTTTATATGCTCAATTATCGGGAATTTTCACATATTCGAAATTCAGCATTTCCTGAGCTGTCTGGATAGTCTAGCTCTTACAGTATTATTATTGACTGAAAATGCTATTTTTAGCACATTTCATCAATAACAGCAAAAATTATCTTACAAAATTATATTTAACACAAAATTTTCATGTCAGCATGATATAAAATGAAAGGTTACACATATTCTACATGCCAATATTTTCCTTGGTTATTCCAGTGTCTGGAAGATGAAAATATGCAAGTTGTAAATTGTAATGAACAATGAATTTATACAGCTCTGTCAAAATGAAAGGATTAAGAAGAAAATTAATTTTGAAATAAGGCAATAAAATTGCTCATAAAAAAAAGAAAATTTAATTGCATAAAATTTTTATAAGATTGCATTTTTAACATGCTAAGTAATTTTTTTAAATAAAAAATATTGATATACATGAAAGGTACATAATTACATAAGAAGAATGTTTTTTGTTCTAAAATTAATAATAGAATATAGACAATTCAGAAAGCAAAATTTTGCATAAATCTTAAACATTACATTTATGCAATAGAATTTCTGAAATCTGAGGGGGAGAAGAAAGATTCTATTTAAAAAGTCAAAAGCAGATATATTTGAAATACAACTGGATATATGAATCTTATTGAAAATATTTACAGAAGGATGATGTATCATATGTTATAAATGGCTTAATATCAAAGTTTTAATCTTCTGTTACATACTATAACATACTCTCCTTATGTTATATTTTATTAACTGATTACAAAAGTGGCCATGAACAAAGATTTGAAAACATCCAATATAAAAATAAGAAATTTAATTCATTATTGATATCCCTAGTTAATAAATTAGAAGTACTTTTTTTAGTTAAATATTTTTGAGAAGATACTAATATAATACAAACTGCAAATAATGTTAGTGGAATGATGCATAACAGAAATGATAGTAAAATTACAAAACTGAGTTTAAAAGCATATTTAAAACTAATAATTAACATAGTTACATAATTATCCAAAAACTGCTTACCATAGTATTTAAATTCTATTTTAGTAATATAAAGAAACTGACATCAGATACCTAAATAACTTTAAGCATACAGAAATATTAATTTATTCCCCAGTTACCCCCAAAATATTAATTTACTAAAATACTAATTTACTTAACAATTTATTTTTAAAATACTAAGAAACTTACCCCACTCAAATCGGTTATTTCGGCTAATGTTATGAGCACATGTGCAGTAAGTGTAATATTACGATATTTAATAGAATCTTTCAGACGACCAGACTGAAAATAGAAATGTCTTCAGTTAAAGTAAATGAAACACTTATTAGCCATCAATTTTAAAATTTATAAAATGACTAATATAATGAATACATTAACAGTGATTACATTAACATTATCACAGTGATTGAATTAATTCAAATATCAATAACAGGAATGTTAAAAACCAGTAAATAGTAACTTACTGTCAGTTTCATTTTTCGATCCATTGGATATAAAGTTGTCTCATAGAATGAACCCTCATATGTTTGGTGATCCAGTAACCATGATACAGCTTTGTATATGACAGTAGGATCTATATATAAAAAGTTTTCCCACTCTTGGAATGATGCTTTGTGAAATATTCTAGCACAAAATGCAGTCAGCCTAAAAATATTTACAGATGGTGAATTAAATGGGAGTACCAAAATAAAAACATTAAGAATCTTTTTTGACAAATTAAAAAAAAGACATTTATTAATCTATCAATCAGAAGTTTCACTGATATTTTACTAAAGTATTAATTATGGCTGTACTTAATTAATTTTAATTTTGATGCAAAGAATTACTATAAAAATGCACAGTTGTTAGAAAAATTGCTATTAACATAAGTTTTTTAAGCTTTCAATAAGTGTCTTAAAATATTTAAAAGTAACCAACTGGAATAACTTGGATTCAAAAGACAGGTATAAAAAATTTAATATATACAATATATAAGTATATACAATTTAATATATACAATATACATGTATATTGAAAGAAAAATATGGAAAACATTATTGAACTGGAATTTAAACAGAAATTTCTGCATTAAATGAAATTACAAGAAATTTTAAATTAGATACAAAATAATGATTAAAATAATAAATATGACTTTTTTCTCATCAGTTTACATTTACTCACCACACACTAGGATATGCATCCCATCGAAAAGGTGAAAATGAGCCATCACTAAGTTGATAGCTCAATTGCCTTTGGTAACCTAAAATTCAATATCATAAAATAATTTCAGTTTGCTCGAAGCACATAGCTAATTTAATTTTTGATGTAAGAAATAATAAATGTAATATAATATCATAAATGCACTTATTTTTTAAACTTCTGATTTCAGGGGTGAGAGGAAAGGTTTTCATTGCTATGGAATTGTAACAAACAACCTTTGGAAAATTGATGTTACAATGCCTTAGAGTTAAGAATGCAAACAATACAATTTTTATTTTATATTTAATGTTCCAAACTATTATGTCAAAAATTAAATGTATAAATGGATATTAATCTTTTGATGTATTTCAAATTTTAACAAATGATAATTATGAATAAGTGCAATTTATTCCTCAAGTTATTAAATTTTCAATGCCTATGGCAAACTGCTGTTGCCGTAAGAAATTATCTTCCACCCAATGTTTTGCAGTATGTCTAAAGAATAACGGAAGAACTTTCTAGGGAATAATTTGTTCTAATTTTCTTCTCCTCACATTTCATATATTTTTATATAACAACAGTTATACCAAGAGTTTAAGCATCAAAATGGCTTAAAGCATTTTAATCGTTGACAGCTGTAATTTTTACAATATAGATTCAACCCTTAGTTTTCATACAAATTGTTAATCATTGCATATAGTTAAATATTATAACAAATCCTATGATTGAAAACTATTTTATTTAACTAGAAATAATTACATCTACTCTTAGAAAGAAACATGAAAAAATAGAAATTTAAAATTATTGTTAAAAAGTAAACAGCATAATTTTATTTCATAATTAAGTAGGGGAGCTAGCAACTAGTTGTAACAGAGGTAAATAATAGTCACATGTACATTACACAGTGGTTTTTAAATTTGTTCATCAGAATTTTCCTTAAACATGATCCTGTAATCAATATTGTGTAAATATTGTCAATGCCACACCAAAATGGGTAGTTAAAGGTGGTGTTCACTTCCTCCATCTTTAGCCAGTTAATGGGGGGGGGGGTATTTCATAAATTTTGATTTTGATCTTTTTTGAAAATGTTTTACCTGCTTATTTTGTCTACATATTAAGTTTTAAAATACTGCTTTAATTTTTATTACTAATCACAGTATTTTTTTATAAATCAATAAAAACGTCGAAAAGCCATGCAATAGGGCAAGGTGTAACAAAATTTAACAACTGGTCTGAGATTTTGATTCACATAGTTAGACTTTCTTCTTTTTAAATAAATGTGAACATTCAAATTACTTTTTACAATTTAGTTTTCTTTCCCAAAATATAAAAATCTGTTTTTCACTTTCAAAGATTAGATCTCTCCTTAAGGCTTCACTTTAGAAGCAGTTTAACAGAGGCTGATGAAAAAGGAAATCTGCTATTTTAACTGACACACCCTAAAAAGAAGGACTGGTCTCATGAAGAGATACTTAATACAAAATGGAAAAAGAAGAGAAAAGTAAAGAAAGGGAAAAGTTAAAGAAAAAAATCCAAAAAACGAAGAGATAAAATGGGTGAAAATGAAGATTTTGAACTCAGATACAGTTTCTGAAACAGAAAAATGGTTTTGCTTAACTTGTGAATATGCTTACAGCAGCTTTGATGAAGAAGAATGGGTGTAATGCTCAGTTTGCAAATTTTGGGTCCATGCTAAATGTGTGAGAGAAACAATCTATCATTTGTTTGTGTTAACTGAAATTCAGATGAAGACCGACAGTTATGCTGATTGGTTAAATAATTTTATCTCTTTTTTACTATAAATTGACATCATACAAAGCCACTATATCTAGTAATAATAATAACCACATTTAATATTGCCATTTTTATTGTTACTACTTGCCACAGGTCTGTTACAACAGATAAATAGTTTAGTAAAATATATTTTCTGTTAAAATCAACAAAAGTGCCAAATGTTTGTTTTTTGAATATAATGAAGGGATAATTACGCTGTTGGATTGTCTGAAAAGGCATGACTCAATTTTTTTTTGTACGCTCTTCAAAGATACTTCATTTATATAAAAAACATTGAGCAGTCTATAGTATATTGTTGGTTATACTATATATTTTGTTGGTTAACTTTTTACTTTCTTTTAATGAGCTTCATAATTTTTCATTCACAAAAGAACCTAGCTTTAGCAGTGAGAAGTTGAACAATGTGCTGATGTATGGCAGTGTCTGAAATAAATATTATACCATGCAAGAAATTTTGAAGAGAGCAAAACAAATCTAAATGCACAAGAGGAGTACATGACATGCATGGCAACACTTTTCATCCAAACTCCCGTAATTTTTGTCAGTAATCAAACTTGCATGTGGTCTTGTTTTCCACCTCTTACCAATGAACTAATTAATAGTTTGAATGTATGCAGTCGCCAAATGGACTGTTTCAATGATTCCATCTTCCAGAAACTTCCAAAGCTCATTAATCATATAGGAACTGCATTACATCCAATGATGTAAGACCATGCACATGTCTGACCACCTGACAAAATTATTGGAGTTTGGATGAAAAGTGTTGCCATGCATATCACATTTGCCTGATCTCGTGCTCCTAGACTTTCACTTATTTCACTCTCTTCATTTAAAAAAAAATTTTTTTTTTTATTGTATAACATTCAAGTCAGATAAGGACATAAATCAGAACCTTATTGAGCTTTCCACTGATAAAACTAGGTTCTTTTGTGATTGAGGAATTACGAACCTTATTAAAAGAAAGCAAACAGTTTTTAAACAAAATGAGCAATATACTATTGGCTGTCCATTGTTCTTTATATAAATAAACGACCTTTGAAGAAGATAGAAAAAAAGTATCATGACTTTTCAGACAACACAACAAAATAAAAACAGCAATTATGAATAAAAACAACAGCAATTATGAATCAAGGAACTATAAACGCATTTAAAAATATAAACACTTTTCCAAAAATTGCAACAACTAGCCTCTAGCTCTCCTACAAACAATTTCATTCTTTTAACAATATAATCTGTATATTCAGTACATAGAATGAAGATTATAAATATTGTCATGGATTTCGCATTTATTTAGAATTGTAATTAAAATTGTTTTATTTTCCCATGCAATACAGACAATTTTGAAGAGTAAGCTACGCTGGAAAAGTAAAAATACAAGAGAGTAGGCATTTAATATTTATTAAATAAATATCTCTAAATTTCTGTTGCCATTGAGAAATAGATTTTACCAAAATGTTCTCGTGAATAATTAAAAAGCTTATAAAAGTCGAATTACAACACCTCAGCTCAGTTGCTGTTGTTTTAAGAGAACTGTTTGTTTACTTAATGCTATTATTGATCATAGCGAATTCGCTGTGAGATTGAATTAGTTTCTCTATTTTTAATTGAGTTCTGTTTAACGTTTGACATATTGTGATATTGTATGAATATCTCTGAGGAAATATTTCAGCATTTTGTTTTATTTCTTGCGAAAAGAATAAATTTATTAATTTTTTATCGACTTGTGCATTCAATCCATTACGAACCCATATGCACGGTAACAATATTAAAATTTTAGTTTAAAGTAACATAAGAAAAATGACAGTAAATGGTATAGAAATGACTAATGCATAATTTCCTAAAGCTTTTTTATTGAAATACCACAAAATTTTAAATCACGATCATCTGCAGCAAATAATCCCAGTTTGTGGAATTTTCTCTTTTAGGAAATGGAGCCATGCAAATAGAAGATACATATTTTCTAACTTGTGACAGAATAGTTTAATATTTTTAATAGTTGATATTTTGAATATATCATAGATACATAAAAAATTAATGAATTTAATAACACAAGAAATAAATGTTGTTATAAATTACAAATAACCTTAAAAAATTTGATTCATTTCATGCATAGTTATAATTAACAAATAACAGTTCACCTCATTAATATTTAAAAAACTTTTTTAATAACTTACCGATATTTAAATACTTAAAAGCCAACTTTTCAGTCTGTAAGTGTCTTTGACCAGATAGCCTCAGATAAAGCAGCGTATAAAGATTTGCAGCAAAATTAAACATATTTTGTTCTCCACACCAATCAGGTTTTTTCAACAAACTTGAAGAATTTACAGGCATAGTAGGAAATACTGCTCCAATGTTATCACCTTAAATGTAAATAATTTCAGATTCATATGAGTGAAAGTATTAAGATTACATCATCATAGAAAAAGCAAATTGTATGTGAGGAAACTATATCATAAGTGTGAATGTTAAGCAATAAAGCCATTAAAAATGATGATCAATACTGCGAAAAGAAAAACTGTAATTAAATGAAACAAACATTGGCTCCAATCTAAATTTAAAAAAAAACTTTCAAATAGAATTTTAAGCATGTCTGCACGTACCTTCTTTTTTTCAATTCTAAAACAAGTAATATAGTTATATTTCTATTGAATACAATTCCTCTAATTATATTCCCTTAAAAACATTCTTTTAACACTCTTTTATACCAAATAAGACTTTAAAAAAATTATGCATTATTATAGACTTCTTAATGGAATTTAATGAAGAATTAAAGGGGGAAAAAAGATTATTATCAATTATTTTTTATATTGCATCCCCAAAAAGTAATGATTAAAAGTTAACACATATCATGTGGCTATTTGAATAGAAATTTGGTTACTTAATACACAGATCAATATCTTATACAACAAAAATCATGCAACAGTAGCAGAGTTCTAAACATTTTTCTTATCCTGCTGTAGAATGAAACAGCTTTCTATCATAAATTTTGTTAATATGTAAAAATGATACTTTTATTTATACTGAAAATAAAAGTACAGAGTGTGTTGTTCAATTAATATTTAAGAGGTAAAGAGTATTTTTTTAAATGTTTGGTATTACAATCTCTACGATAGAAGAGACTTCTAAACAAATTTCCAGGAATACAGATTTCCATTTCTCTTCTACTACTCTCCAGAGTCCAATGTTGTTGAGTTTGCATTTAGAAAGAGCTCTTTTCGAAAGCCCAAAGGCTCAATAGTCCATGGGGGGAAATCAGGGGACTTTGTAGGAATATCTTGAAAGGATACATATGCAATATCTGTATCAGACTTTTTTGTGCAGTCATACTTTTCAAAGTCTGACTTGCTACTTTATCTTGATGAAGTTTTGCCTTTCGCTCTTTCAAAAAAGTCACTGCGGTAAAGAAATGGAATTTCTTCTGTAAATATTAGACACGAAACGTTCTCTTGATACAATGTTGAATTGATTTAAAAAAATTTTTCTGCTGTTCTTATTTTTAATTTTCCATAGTCAGAGAATTTTGCGACAATCATAAACCCATTACTGAAATTTTCTTTGCTCGGACAGAACCAGGTTTGTATATTTTTTTGCCTTGTTTTCAATAATAAATAGACCTTTTTTTAAGTCATTTAGGTAAACCCATGCTTCATCAATGGGTACAATATATTTCCATTTAACTCTGTTAAATAGTTTTTATACAGGATTCTACAAATCATTCTGAATTGAGCCACATGCCTTGGCAAAAGCTGGTGAGCATTATGTTTTTTAGTTTTTTTAAGTTGAAAATCATGGTTTATTATTTTGTTTATTCTTGCTAAAGATTAATTTGAAGACTTAGTAATTGATTTCTACATCGGCAGATTTTCTCTTGTTGCCAGCAATTTAACTTTAGAAATGCAAAGAGTGGGTTTTTTTTTGGGGGGGGGGTGTTCATTTGGAGTCTTATTTCTACATAGAAGCAATGATTGACAATTTCTCCCCTTCCAATTAATAATGTTGCTTATTTTGCACTTAAAATTTTTAATACCATGTATTTCACAACATTTTTTAATTACAGAATAGGAATATTTCTCTGCAGAAAGTGCAAAAACATAACCTTCAATTTAAAGCTTGTTTAACATGTGATATTTTGAAAGAAGAATAAATATAAAGATATTATATTTCAAATAATAAGCTGTTACTAGAAATTTTTATTCCAAAACATCTGCTTTTTAAAATTTTTTACTCATATTGCTCTAAAAATATGTTAACACCCTTTGTAGAAAGATAAAAATTATAGTATCAGTCACAAACTCTTCTGATTATCTGGCTAGTGATGATAACATATTAAACACATTTCTTACAAATTAACAGATTCAGAATATATAAGTTTACTGACTGATATATATATTCAAAAATCAGGAAGTCAGAAACTCCATTTACCCCCAAAGAAAAAAAAATCTGATGTGGACATCAAACTTTTAATGCACTTTATTTAAACTTATTTCCCTTAATTTCATTCGAGGAGGTTAGAATAGAAGGAGGGAAGGTTCAACTCAAACCGTGAAACTTGGCGGCCATGTTACTACTGTCGCTGTGACTTGTGCAAGGCAGTCTGTCACTGAAAAAAAAAAAAAATTAAAAAAATTTCCCTCCTTTTTGAAGCTTGTTATCTTGTGTTGCATATGAATGCACAAATCGATTTTCAAAAAAAGATTCTTGGGATTACTGCACGTGTAAGTATTGATTTTTTTATGTAATTTGATAAATATATTAAAAAATATCACAATGTCATGTTATTTTCTTTCCAGATGTGAAAAAAAAGGACTTAATAATAATCAAAATATGTTAAATACATTTTAATGTTTCTGTTTATAGATGGTATCTTTGTTCCTTAACATACAATGATATATGCTAGGATTTAAACTGTATAATTTGAAAATGTTAAGTAATTCTTTTCATAATTTTCATGAAAAGTAAGAAATCAATTGTTACTATTTTTATGAATTGTAAAGGTTTAGTAATACTTTTCTTTATGCATTAATTATTATTCATTTTTAAGTTTTGTGAACGGTTATGAATATAATTTGTGCATTTGATCAAGATAAACTGTTCTGTTACTAAAAATTGTTTGCATAAACGTACAAATTTCTGGGAAGTATAGCAATAAAAGTAAGTAAAATATTTATATAGTTGAGATGTGGAAAAACATATCCAAAAATTTTTATAGGTATATTTCTGTAATTCAGCTTAATTCAAGGCAATTTCTTTGAGATTCATAAATATGAAACATGCATAAACTGAAATCATTAAATTCACATAAATCTGTCTTATTTTATTAGTATTTTTTTTTTTGTTGTTATAAGGTTGTTGCTTCCGAAAAGGATCTATTTAAAACTTTACTGATAAATGGATAAAAGTTACAATGTCTTTTTTAACTAAGAATTATTTAAATTTTTAAAATATGTCAATAAATGCTTTAAAAATCAAATACTATTTGCATCAAGTACCAGTCTCTTGAAATTAGCTATTTCAACAACTGCTATAGCCAATAAAAATGTGTGAATTTCTGTTTTAGTGTATTACAACTTAAAGCTGAAGTATTTAAGCATACTAAAATAAAATGACTTTCTTTCCTATCTCTTAAACTTTGTATACGAAATGATTCTTTAACAAATTATGATAATATTGTGAATAAATCTGAAATATCGCTTTTTAAAGGAAAAATTGGAAAGTATACCAACAAGTTGCTAATAAAACCTAAACAAATCCTTGAAATATGCAGAAACATCATTTTTAAAGGCTTTAATGTTATACACATACATTTAGAATTTGAACTATTTCTTAATAATTTTCTGTACATAGTAAATTATGGATATCATCTCTATTACTTTAAAGCAAAAATTTAACAATAGCGAAGCATTTCATTATAAATTGAACATATTTTTACTGGAAAATACATGCACAGAACTGCTTAGAAACACGTATGCTTCACTGCCGTAATGCAATGTTTTGACAGAACAAATGTGGACGCTGCTTGTTAGGTAGGGTTTCATTTCCCAAAAGTGGAGGAAATTGTGAACCTTCCCTTCTTCTATTCTAACCAACTTGATTTCATCAGAGGTATATTTCTCATTTAATCAGCTCAGTTTCTCACTTCATAGCAAGACAAAAACACATAAAAACTCAAAGCATCTTCATTAAAAATTGTAAAATACAGAAAAACCTAAAACTGCAAATACTGTTAAAAATAGTTAATAAAACAATTTTTTGCAATTAAAATTATAATTTCTAGGGAAAAACAAGCAATTCGGCCAACAGACAGAAAGAGAAAATTTTCGGTTCAGTAAAGACACTGAAATTGGTGCGCCAACTGACTTAATCACTCGATATCCAGAATGATCTGAAATCCGGACCTCAATGCCACCAACAACTTTTTTTTGCAAGCATTACGTATGTGCCTTTGATTTTTTCCTTCCATAATAAAACATGTGGTGAGTTCCGATTCTTAATTTCAGTTAGGCAGTAAATAAAATACCTTGTTATTGAAGAAACAATCATTTTAGCATAAATTGTTCAGATCGATAATTCGGCTCCTTAGCTGCATACCTGCTTGGCATAATAAATCCCAAACCAAAAAATTTTAAAGAGAAACATTGTTGATTTTACACCTATTAGTGTTTTATATCCCTGATGCCAAACTGGCAAATCATTGTTTATTATATTTGCTTTCATCACCGCATGTTTATCAACACACAACAACTTAAGTAATGACTCATGCAGCGATGCCTAAACATTATTTTTAATATCAGTAAATGAATAGCAAAGAGTATGGCAAACTTTTATGCTAACATTATGCTTGGTGATGATTGCAGATTAAGTTAAATGCATTAAGAAATGTTGATGAGGAAAAATTTCACAAAAATTTCTTTCCATATACTAAAACTAGATTTTGTTAATGAAACTCACAGACCAAAAGATTACATTTAGTGCTATTTGAATTAAGAATATCTGATTTGTTATTTCACGTAAATCCGAACCGGCACCAGAGCTCTATCTCAGCACCGGGCGGCACAATTTAGGGAAGTCAAAATTTTAGAATTTAGAATGCACCAAGCAACAAAATTAAGGGATGACAAAATTTTTATAATTCAGGGAAAGTACTGATATCCAAAGTTTAGAGGCAGCAAAAATTTAGAACTTACGGAGGCATTTTGTAGCAGAATTTAGGTCACGCAGAGAATCGACAAGCCTTTATTTATTCAAGACTCAGATTAGCCTTATGCTTGTGGAAGAAATAGATGTAGGGTCTAATAATTAACTAACTGATACAATTCAGGCTTAATTGTCTCAGTGTGCGATTGATTGGATCAAGTTGCCTTTCGTCGCCAAACTCATGATACATAGCCAATAATGTATAGTGGACGCTATTCACCTAGACTAAAATTATACTTTACTGATTGCAAGGAATTTCAGTTAATATAGCAGATTGCTCTGTTTCTTAATCTTCTAATTTGATACAGCTTATTACTTTTTGCAGACTAATATTATTATAGCCATTTTATGAAAATTAAAGCCTGAACTTTTGAATATGTTGAAAAGAGTTCCTAATTCTGGAGCTGCAACAGGATCTACAAAGCAAAATCATGTTTCGATGCCCATTAAACAAAAAGTGGATAAAGGCATATCCGTCTCAAAATATGTGAGCAGTATGGCATTGGAAAGTCAAACTATATATGACATAAGAAAAAAGAACAGGAACTTTTTTTTTTAATTCTGACATCTCACTTGCAATGAATAGCAGAAAAATTGTTCATTATGCTAAAAGGGACGATCATGACAAAGTAATGATTGAATGGGTCAGACAGCATCGCAGTGAGGGCATGCCATTGACCGGTTCTATGCTAATGCCTCAAGCCAAAATATTTCATGAAGAAATGAACTTAAAAACTGAGTGCATATATTTGACAGGCTGTAAAAATCTCCATGGTATAAGGTAGTTAAAAATTTCAGGTGAAAAAGCTTCAGCTGACGCTGAAGCTGATGAACTATTTGCAGATGAGTTCATTGAACTCATTAATGGTAAAAAGTTACCTCCAGAACAAATTTACAATGCTGATGAAACTGGTCTTTTCTGGCAATATGCACCGCAAAATACCTCGGCAACCTGCACAGAAAAGGCTCAAACTAGCGTCAAAGATTCCAAAGCGAGACTAACAATTTTAGCATGTGCAAATGCTGCAGGAATGTACAAGTATATTTATAATCGGGAAAAATACCCGACCTTGAGCATTTTAAGGATTAACGATTTTCCCGTTATATATCATGCAAATAAAAAGAGCATGGATGGCAAAATTGATGTTAAATGATTGGTTTGAAAATCATTTTATACCCGAGCCTCATCAACATTTGAATTTGGGTGGTTTACCTGACGACGCAAAAGTTCTGATTGTAGGCAACTGTTTGGCTAATACTTCACTTGTGAAAGATAATGCATCCATATTATTTTTCCTCCAAATTGTACGTCCATCAGCTTATGGATATCGGAATCGTGCACACACTGAAATACGAATATAAAGTAGTTTTAAAAACGCATGTTAAATTTCTTGAATAATGACAAGACTATTCAAGAAATTTTTAAACATGTTAGCATAAAATCTGCTGTGCGGAGCATCGCAAGATTGTGGGAGGATGTGTGCCTAGATATTTTAAAAAATGCTTGTCATAATTTATGGCCAGCTGCCATATTTCATGGTGAGAATGATGAAGATGATAGTCACGAATTTCAAGGTTTGTGGATATCACAGACCAAAGGTGAAATTTTCCAATTAATGAATTTTGTAAAGAAATGTGGAGAAGCGGTAATAAATGAAGATGATACAGCAGAACTTTTTCATTGCAATGACAAGGCACCAATCATCAATCAATTAACGGACGGCAAAATCAGTAGTTTCTATGGTTCTAGATTCAGAAAATGCTGCTACCGATAGTGAAAAAAGTAAGAGAGAGGTTATTGAAAAGGAAAAAATTTCGATTGATTAGTTAGTCAGAATTCTTGACAAAGCAATTACAGGACTTGAACAGTGGAATTTTGCAGCTGAAGGAGAAATATGTCTGTTTATAGAATTAAAGAGAAAGTATTAGCACAAAAAACAAAACAACTTACACTGAAAGAAATGTCTAATAAAGTAAACAAATAAATGTTAAGATTTTTTTTGTAAATTTTGATACTGTTTAGATCATAAATGCCCATTATTTCATAAATCACGATTTCATAATTAATTTTATAATTTCTGCATGCAATCTTACTAAATTTAAATTGATGATCTAATATTCGGAAAAATCCCAAATCCGGAATTGCCTAAGTCCCAACGAGTCCGGATCTCGGACTTTGTACTGTATTACATATTTTTGCAGGTGGTAAATAATTTTAATGTTTATAAAAAAGTATTTGTCTATAAGTTGGGAAAAGTATACTTTCTGAAAATATGTTATGACTATTTTTATTTGTTTTAACTAGATGCAATATGAATGTCATTACTCTGATTAAATCCTGTAATGCATGCACTTTTATTTTTATGGAAAAAATATTCAGGAAACATTTTACAACATATTAGATAAAGGATAGATATTTCATCCATTAGCACACAGTGTGGATATTAGCAAGAAACTATAGATGAATTTTATAATTATGACCATACTTTACATAGGAGTTTGCATTAAAGTTAACACTGAGGTCCATTAGTGATCAAATAGCTCGTACCATATTCACTTTTTGGCAGCTGAATAATTAATTCTAAGTATTTTTAACAGTTTTCATCATGTGTAAAAGAAATACAAGAAGATTCTTTAAGAAGTGATTTATGAAGACATTTCTTTTTTTAGGCAGATCGCCCAAGAATGTTTTGCTAACCTTAGTTAAACATCTAACCAAACCAAATAATAAAAATAACTTTACCGATTTTAGTTGCAATTATATTATGCACTGCAACAGGTGCAATCTGAGGTCAGCAAAAACTTTGATTAAGATGCAATTCTAAATTTATTTTAAATGAATATGTTCTCATCTAACTTCATGTGAAAAAAATTTGAACAAGATTGGGAGAGGGGGATGAAAATCTGAACAAAACAGATATTGTTGCTATTATTACTATATTAGGTACTTAATCATGTGAAAATTATTTAAAGTGACTGAAAATTTCAGTATGTATCATTTCAAAATAATGAAGTATTGCAGTATGCATCATTTCAAAATGTATCATTGCATCACATATACACTGAGTTTAAAATGCAAATATTATTTATAAACAAACACAAGGTTTTAACAAAATCAAAAATAATTCTAGGAACAGGTAGACAGATTACCTGTTACAGATACAGTAGCTTTATTAGATCCAAAAATATATAGGCGGTCATCACGATAAGGCACAATAGGTGATTCTGTAACATTTGTATCTAAATATTTCATTAAATATGCTCCTTGAGTTAAATCTAGTAAAAAACTTGTGTGTCTATACTGTGGTATTCCCGGAGCCTAAAAATATCCAAAAAAAATGTTTTTTTGTAAACATGAGTATATAAAGTAAAGTGCATTTTTATTCAATTATTTTAGAAGAAGGAGAGAGGAAAAAAAAACTTAAACATCACATTTTGGAATTGTTTCTATCAATCAAAAAATAAAATATTTTAAATATCTGAACACATATGTATTTTATATGATGTAGAGAACAAAGCATTTTAAATAAGATACTGAAATAAGTTAAATTACTAAAACATTTAATATTGTGATCTATCCAATTTCATAAAAACTGTGTAGTAAAGAAACAGATGCTAAATATATATAATTCATTAAGTATTTATATATTCTTGTATATTAAGATTTTAAAAGATTAAGAATATAATATTATTAAAAATACTTCAAACAGCATTATGTTAACAATTTAAACTGCAGTTGCATTAACTGTTAACAAGAATGCAACAGCACTGAATTTCATATAATACAAGAAAACGACAGAAAGTTATATTTTTTATAAACAATTATAAAAATAATTATGAAAACAAAAAATGTATAGTTTTAAAAAGAAAAGAAATAAATATAAAAATGCGTTATTATATATACCAGAATCTATGCACACATACACACATATGTACACAAATAAGATACAGCTAACTTTCATTTTTCAGAACTGTCAATTAATGAACTACAGTAAGAAGTCTAAAATCCAGACATCAAAGTAATTGAAATAATCTATTATTTGGATCTTCCATTAAATTTTCCTTTTTCTCACATAATGTACAAATGGATAATATAATATTCAAGCAAAAACAAGAGAACCATAAGTTGATTTTCTTTCTGATTAGCTGAGGTCATTAACCCCACTCCTGAAAAATATTATTCACTATAAAACTGAATCTTCCTACATGTTCTTTCTGCCACCTGCCAACTACCTTCCCAAGATTTCATTTTCAGCTTTTGAATGAATGCAGGGAGGAGAGAACAGCATATTTCTATCTTATCTAGCTCAGTACCCAAGATGTGAACCACACACCTTTGGTTGACACAGCTGGGAAGAAAGAATAACAGTGCAAGTTTGCACATATTTTTTTAATGCTTGCATAGGCATAGACAGAGAGGTACTAAACAGAAATGTTAACATATGATAAAACTTGTACAAGCAATTTATGTCAAAAAATATTTTTTTAATGAAACAAAACAAAAGCTAACATTTGAGAGTTTTCTCCCCATAAATTTTGATGCCCTGACAACTGATAACTGCTTTATCATTTCACAAGTATCATTTCATATTTTCAGTTTTAATAAATTTTTAACATGTAATCAGTGTTGCCAGAAATTTTTCAATTAAAATAGCAGAGGAGTCAAAAAAGTGCAAAACGTAGCACATGACATCAGAGATGTGATTTTTGTGAGGTCATAGTTATGTATGTTCACATGACCTCTGATGTCATCTCAAATTCAGTGTCCATTGGTTTCATAAGTTATGGACTGTAATTCAATTTTTAGTCTTTTTAATTACGTAGCTTAGTTTTGATGAGTATTTTAAAACTAACTAGCTAATTTGCTGTTGTTTAAATACCTAGTTCTTCATTTTATTAAATCTCAGTTAAATTAGGTTTTTATTTAAAATTTAATTTGTTCATATCCATTACTAAGTGCTTCCTCGCATTTGGATTGTAACCACTTTTGTTTTCGGCTGCAACCGCTCTCTAAGGGCTGCTGCGCAGCTGAGTTTAATTTAGTTTAGTTTTAGAGTTGAAAATTGTTTCTACCTGCTCTATGATATCAGGTCTGCCAGATGCCAACTTCTATTTAAGCCTAAATAATAATCTTTATTACAAATTAATTTTAATAGATACATTATTTTAACACATTAGCATTTTACAATATACTAACAAACATTTAAAGTCACAAAAAGTAGCACAAGGAAATGATAAAGCCGCAAAAATTTCATAAAATCACAAATACAGAAATTTTAGTACCACAGCTTTGTCAAAAGTAGAAAATCTACAAAACATCTGACCCCACAGCATGTAATTTTTCTAAATTTAATTTGATGATTATAAATCTAAAAATTTCTGAAATCTAGAAGTCCCAACAATTCTGAATCTTGCATTTTTTATTATATATACTTTCACAAATTACTGCACTGCTCTTAAAACATTTATGCATTTCTATGCTGCTTCCACTTACAAACATTTTAAAATAATCTTAGCTGTTCACAAAACTCTCTCCCATAAATTGAATATTCAATCAAACTTTAGTTAGTACAGTGAAAATGTGCATGCAACTCTTCTGATTGTGCCCAAAGAATCCATTCATATTTCATACCTTACAAGAAAACCTTTAGTTATACACTTAGCTATTTTTAAAAAGTTTAAGAATTTTAAGATAAAATATGCACAAAATTTGTGATGAAAATGATGGAGGTATTGTAAAATGCATGTTACTCTCTAGACATGCATACATATGCCCATATATAGATATAAGTCATTCAGTAACACACAAAGTAAACAAGTTTGGGCATAGAATGCATATGGAAATGCCTAAAAAATTATTTTACTGTAAAATAAAGCTTAAAAATCTAAAAGTAAATGCATATAAGAATAAAAGTATGTAAGAGTAGTAATATATTTGACAAATATATTACCATTCTTACATAATTTTACAAATGATACACTAAAATATCATCTTTTTCAGAAATCTTATATAAATGCCTAAATTTCCATTCACATTTGCATGTAAAATAGTTTATATGCAATTTTTGTATGTACATAACATGCTTACATGTAACTTAAATAATAGTAACATGAACATGTTACCTTTATAGTCAAAGTCCTAGTTTCAATTTCTTTAGCAATCTGTGACTTGGCCATAATTGTGACATTCGCAACACCAATAATAGTTGCAACAATTGGCATATAAACAACTGCAGATTTCCCAGACTTTATCTAAATAAATGAATGATAGGTTTTAGATTAGCAAGAAAATTTAGTTTTGTATAGATTCTGAAAAAAACGCTACTGGTGATGAGGTACAGATAGAGGTTCTTTTTCTTTGGGAGCAAAAAAAAAAATTAATTTTAAATTCTAATTTGAAACAATAAGATTCTTAATTGCATAGATTATAAATAAGAAGCAAAAGGAAAGAAATTTACTAAGAGTGCAATAACTATAGTATTCTTAGGCAAGAATATTATCTTTTATTATGTAGTATTATGAGAGTATGGCTGTAAATATTACATCTTTATACAAATATATATATATATATATATAGCAGTTTATATAGCAAGATAAAAGTCCTATCAAAATTATCTAAATAGAGAAAGTCTAAGAGAGCACCTCCAATGGACATTTAATTATCTAATCGTAATAATTCATTACATCTCCTTTAACAAAGCAAAAGATATTCTATTTTAAAATTAAAAAACTTAATAAGTAATGAAGATATATCATAGTCATTTTCTGTTCTAATCAATGCAATTTGAATTTCATTGCATTCAAAATTCTAAATGAACAATATCTAACATACTCATATCTCAATTTAATTAAAATAAAATATTTTAATGCAAGATAATATTATTATATTCAGCAAGTTAATAATACCATGGATATATATATCTATATATATATATATATATATACAAGGTCTGTCCCAAAAGTAATGCACCCCATTGTCTTCTGCCGCGACTATTCATCGCACAGCGTTTCTGCTTGCATGAAAGGGTGGATGGAGTCTTGGGAACACAGTGTGACCAGCGCCAGTCAGCTCCAAGCTCGTGGAGAGTCACAGTGTCTGTTTCAGTGAACCCTTGTGTGAGTGCTAAGTTGAAATCAAGATGGAAAAACCTCTTGAGCAGGAATACACAAAGTTTTGTTTCAAACTTGAGAAAATGTTGTCGGAGACTTTTGCACTGCTTCAGGCCTGATTTGTCCCCGACCAACTTCTTTTGTTCCCAAAGATTAAAAAATCCCTCACAGGACAGCATTTGGGGACTTTGGAGAACATCAAGGCAGCTACGACAAGGATCCCTGTGACAGACTTCCAGGACGCATATAAAGTATGTAAATCGCTTTGGAACAAGTGTGTTAAAGCAGGAGGGATGCATTTCGAAGAATATTGAGTAATTATACAAATCAATTCAGCAAATTTCTAAAAAAAAAAAAAAAAGGCACATTACTTTTGGGACAGACCTTGTATCCTTGTATGTATATGTGTGTGTGTGTGTATGTATGCATATATAGTAAAATATACATATAAATAAGTAACCACATTACATAACACCTGAAAATTAACCAATAACAGTTAAGCTGCACTTATGCACCTACTTGGTATAAATACTCTTCATGAGCAACTATGTCATTCATTCCTTTTCCTGACTTCTGCCATGCAAACAACTCTACACTGCTTATGTTTTTCTGTCCAAGATGCTTACATTGTACTTTTAAAACCAGTGTACATAAAAATTATTATATTTATGATTGGATAAATGTCTTCCAAGATGTTTTGATGTTTGTGAAAATAGAGATTGGTGATTCATCAAAATCTAGTTATATTATCTTCATCATCTTGCCTTTTTCCCTCAACCATGATAACTGCTAGCTGCTAAAAATACCTGTGTCGTTTACACACCTAAAATATCACATATATATATATATACAATAAAACATGACAACTTGGCATTCAATTAACAGGACAAATTTTATCATTTCATTTTTTTTAACATCTCTTCCAACATGAGCAAATGGGATACTTGCTAAGCCATCAAAAAACATGTACAGGACTCTCAAAATCCTGCTGATAACTTGTAAAATGTGAATAGAATTACACAGCTCTCTTTCAGAAGACACACCTCCCCTATCATTGTATCCATCTTGTTATTCCAATCATCCTTCCGAACAGAGAGAAAAAAGTGAAAAGAAAAAAAGTGTGGAGTTACTAGTTAAGAACTTCTAATGGGAACTACTATCAGAAACACTTTGTTACAATGGCATAGGAGAATATGAAAAGCTTCAATGCTCGCAATAGCTTTTACTTTATCTATAACAATCTCTAGGCTTACCAGTACATTTAATGGAGGGAGGGTGATAACTAGAGTGACAACACTTCCAAGATGTATTAAATGTATTTTGGGCAAAAGTCTTATAAATATTTAAAAAATTTAGTATTTAGCGTACTTTCCTATTAACCCTTTTCAACAAACAAATACTGTCACCAAATAAGGTGATTTAACACTAATATAAAAGCGTAATGTCACAACACAATCATAAAATCTTCATATTATTTTTATGTAAACCGATTAATTCTTGATAACCCAGTTTAATTTTGTAAAGAAAATATAAATTAACTGTTATTTATCTGGGCAGAATTCAACATGTAGTATGGTTTTCAATACCCATATTAATTTTATTCCTTAATATTAGCGTCATACTTAACTATTTATAGCTATTATATTTTACTAATGATATGCTCATAAAATCCATACCAATGAAAGACTAAAATTCCATTAAGCATAATTATAATAGGTCTATATTTTTGATTGCATTATCAGAATCTCCTTGCTCATTTTTAATGAAGAAGTCTAAAGAAGCTAACTTGTTGAACAGGTTAGCGTATGATATAAGATTTTAAAGATAACTAACTCTATTGGCTAATAAGATCTTAATATATTAATATCATAATTCAAAATTATGTAGCTAAATTATTTTCTAATGTTTACAAATATATTATGGAAAGAATATGGAATATGGAAGTTTTCTTATGTCACTTGTATTCCTTCTTGTATACTTTATTAGATGTAGTAACTATAGTCATCATTAGTTGTAGTAAATATAGTCATCATTAGATGTATGTCATTATTTGAAGTGAAGCAATCCTTGGTGGATGTTGGTTGGTAATAAACAACGTGTTATGTGAGCCTGTAGTAATGTCACTTAATTATTGATCAAGTAATATCAACATGAATATAACATGACGTAGTCATGTGGAATAGTATTTAAGCTAATTATCAGGCAATCCCTTTGGTTGTTTTTCCGTAGAGTACCACTTAGTTTAAAACCTAAACTTGAATTAAAATTAAATGAATTAGAGAGGCAGGGCATTATTGCAAAAGTTGATCAACCTGTGAACTGGGTTATCAATCTATTAATAATTGAAAAAGCTAATGGATGCTTAAGAATATGCCTTGATCCTCAAGATCTTAACACAGCTATAAAAAGAGAACATGTATTGATTCCAACAATTGAGGAAATTTTACCAAAGCTATGTAATAAATCAATTTACTCTGTTTTGGACTTAAAGGATGGGTTTTTTTCAAATAGCGTTAGATGGGGATAGCAGTGATTTTTGTACTTTTAGCCCACCATTTGGATGCTATAAATTCTTAAGGCTTCCAATGGATATTTCCTGTGCACCTGAAATTTTTCAGAAACACAATCTTGAAAATTTTGTAACATACCAGGAGTATTGATCTATTTTTATGACATCCTCATTGCCGCTAGCACCATACAAGAACATGATAAAATTTTAACAGAGGTCATCAATAGAGCTAAAAATCTCAATATTAAATTCAACAAGCAAAAACTTCAATATAGGGTTAGTGAGGTCATTTATTTAATGCATCAGGCATGCAACCTGATCCTGATTGAATTAAAGCCTTTACTGAGTCATAGGAACCTCAGAATAAGCATGAATTACAGCGTGTTTTGGGAATGCGTAATTATTTGAGGAAATCTGTATAACATTTTTCAGAGAAAACAGCCATATTAAAGGAACTTTTGAAAAACAAAGTAGAATGGCAGTGGTTACAGCTTCATTCTAAAGCATTCTGGGAATTAAAAAGTTTAATTTCCAATGCACCTGTATTAGGTATATTTGATAGCAGTAAACCTATCACTATACAGGCAGATAGTTCCTCAGATGGGTTCCTCAGATGCTGCTTATTGCAGAATGGGCAACCAATTGCTTTTTCATCTAGGATTTAAATAATGCAGAAAAAACTATGCTTAAATTGAGAAATAATTTCTTAGTATTTTATTTGCTGTTAATAAATTTCACTATTACATTTATGGTAGAGAGGTAGAAGTGCTTACTGATCATAAACCATTAGTTTCAATTATGAACAAAAATATTGTTAATGTGTTGTCAAATAGATTGCAGAGGATAAAAATTAAGCTCTTAAAATATAACTTAAAACTTAAATATTTGCCTGGGAAATATATGTATATTGCAGATTTACTGTCACGTTCCCTTATTGATACACACACAAATGAAAACATGGATATGACAGAGATTGTTCATACACTAACAAAATAACTGCAAACGTCTGAAAGTAAGAAAACGGAATTTCAGAAAGCTACATTACAAGATGAAGGGTAGTGAAAGAATATTGGCAAAATGGATGGCCTTTGAGTGTTGATAAAGTTCCTAAAGAAGCAAGTTCTTACTTTAAATTTCAAATTAGTTGAGTGTTGAACAAGATTTAGTTTTTTTTAATAATCAAATTATAGTACCTGTTGCATTAAGGAAGTGTATGTTAATATTATTGCATGAAGCTCCCTGTGGCGTTGAAAAATCAAAAGCTAGAGCTTGACAAGTACTATTTTAGCCAGGAATCAACAGTGACATTGAGAATATGATTTCTAAGTGCCTAATTTGTGACAGCTTCAGGCCTCAAACAGTAAAAGAACCTCTTGTTAAGAAATTCCCAGTTTACCATATGAAAAGGTTGGAACTGATATCTGTGAGTATGGGGGAAAAGTTATCTAGTAATAGGCTGTTATTTAACTAAATGGGTAGACATAATTCCTCTAAAAAATAAAAGTGCAGTAGAAGTTACTAGTAAATTGAAATAAATATTTGTGACACATGGAATACCCAAAACTTTAATTTGTGATAATGTACCATTTAATAATTGGAAAATGAAGAATTTCACAAGGGATTGGGGATTTGAAATAATCACTATCAGTCCTCGATATCCTAAATCTAATGGATTTGCAGAAAAGTTGGTAGGTATAGCTAAGAGTTTATTTAGAAAAGCAGGATTGGAGAAATTAAATGAAGCTTTGCTGGAATATAGAAATACTCCAACTTCAGGTATAAATTTATCACCAAGTCAAATGCTATTAAGTAGGAATTTAAGAACACGATTACCAATTACACAAACAGAATTGAAACCAACTGTAAAAGATCAATATAGAGAAAAGGTGAGGAGTAAGCAGAAACAGGCTAAAATCTATTATGATAAGCATGCAAAGGAAAGACCTGAATTTAGTAATGGGGAAAAGGTAATGTTAAGATGGGAAAATAAATGGGAGCCTGCTATAATTTTTAAAAAGCATTCAACTCCTAGATCATATTAGATTAGAAAAAAAGATAATAGGGTAATTAGACAGAATAAATTCTATTTAAGAAAAACTAAAAATCAGAAGAATTTAGTGAGATTAGACTATTATGATTTATGTAATGAGAATGAGGAAAATATAAGTAGTGAACATCCGAAAATACATAATGGTCATCACCATCAAGATAATAGCAATAGTATTAATTATTAATCGTGATTGTGTATATAAAACCAGAAGTATAATTATATAAAGCAGTTGCTTGTGGAACTGAAGTGAAGTAATCGTCCGTGGATGTTGGTTGATAATAAACAATGTGCTATGTGAGCCTGTAGTAATGTCACTTAACTATTGATCAAGTAATATTAACATGAAGATAACATTATTAGATGAATATAACATTATTAGACTATTATTAGACCCAGTAACAAATTATTAGATGTAGTAACTCTACTCAACAAAAGTAAGCAAAGCAGATAATTTCAATAAAAAAAGCATTTATGAATTACTAGTAAAAAAATAAAATTCCTTACAAAAATTAGATGGTGATGCTCCTCAGATGATGTCCGTGGGTCATAGGATTTAACATCACCAAACGGTTCAACATGGACAAACTTATAATATGGTGAGCTTCCTAAGACTATAACAGCCTAAAAGGAATTTTAAAGTGATTATTTCTCATATTGAGATAATAAAAATATTTTTCTTAATAACTTAATAACTTTTTTAACTTTTTAGCAAAATTTAATTTTTCATATACAGGATCAACCTGGATATATCAGAAAGCGTGTATATAAGTATGCATTTCCCATTTAATACTTTACATTGAAATTATACGTTGAGTTATATATTGTATGTTTAAAACACAGTAGTACTTCATCTAAAATAGTACACATAAATAAGATATACAAAATGTGGATTATATGCAGAAGCAGCCTGTTTGGGTACTTTAAAAAATCTAGATAACTGGGTGATCTTCTTTTCTGGAAGCCAATTACATAGTTATTAAATTATATATTTATATGTTATTGAACTAAACCCTGAGCTATAATTTATTGAAATATTTATTTATTTATTAGTCGGGAAGTTTTATTTTTTTTTCATCGTATTTTATTTCAAAGCACATTACCAACATAAAAAACACACTATACTGTATATTAAAAAAATACTGCACTTTCTATGATTAAAAAAAATCAGATACAAATATAACTTACTTCCCAAAGCTGAGGGAAGGTAACTGCATTGTAAGACAGAAATGCCCTGAGCAAAAAGGGAACTAATAATGCTGCAATGTTTATTAAGTATACCTTTATAAAAACAGAACGTGCTACAACCAAGAAATCATTAACAAAGTACACAAAGAACAATGAATATATGCAAATTACATAATTACTTTTCTATTGCATTATTCTATTTCTACAGACTGAGAATTTAATGAAAATTTCAGGCCCAATCAATAAAAATTAATTCAATAGCTTCTTAAAAAAAGTGCTGTACAGAAGTTTCACTGTATTTTCTTCCTAATATAAAAACTACGTTGAAAATGTGGTTCGTATTTCCGTGCCATTTACTTTTTCTAATTCATCTACATATATCCCATACAACCTACACTGCAGCTGTATTTTGAACTCCAAACTGATTTTAGTATTTTCTTCATAATTTTTTAGATAATGCCATAATGTGAGCTGCCTTTAGATACAGGTGTATGATTTGTTTGTGATCAGCATGAAAAAACACTACCTACAGTGGTTTAGGAATTTAGAAATCTAAACCCTCCCCAATTAAAATATCTGATTGTTAGCAGGACTTTTTTTTTTCAGTAATACAGACCTTTTATTACAATTTGTTTACAAATTTTTATACAATCCGAAGAATTTCAAAGTTCCAGCAAATTTTAGAGGATATATGTAATTGTGTCTTTTAAATTTATCACAATTAGTAATAATTCTGCTTAAGTTTACTAAAATTTCAAATGGAAAACATTTAAAGCTCAATTCTGAAGGTAGATGAATTAGATCTTTATTGTTTTATTACATATTAATGATGTTGAGTAACTTCAAAAAACTGTATTCATTCATTCTTGTATTAGCAGTTTGCATAGGATTAATCTTTCCCCCATTTCATATTAAATTTGATTCATTAAAAGAACATGGCATAATTTTGATTAAAAATGATGAATATTTCACATCATTAAAATGTTTGCAAATTTATAAGATTATTAGTTCAGATATCAGATAAATCAAAAATGAGCACAGATTTTATGCAATGACTACTACTAGACTGGTTTTATAAGCATAAAACCAGTCTAGTAGTAGACTGGTTTAGTAGTAGACAATATAGGAGTCTGGTGGCATTAAAAGGTTTTAATCACAGTTAATAAAGATCAAGAAAAATTATAGTAACATATTTTAGATAAGTAGATTACAAAATTGAACTCAAAATTTAATTTCTGCATTCTTGAAATGACAGATTTAAAAAAACATTTTGTTTGATTTATTTAGTTATGGCAAAGCATTCGAAGGCTATCTGCCTAAAGTGATGGATGCCTTTGCAGTGAACTTTCTAAGGAAACTGGCTCATATACACGTTATATATGGAGAAAACCATGAAAACGCCCATGCAGTCAGCCCACTCACTGTGATTTGAAAAATGTACTGAACTACCAGTGTTCAGTGACTTTACATTCGGCTGCTGGTGAGCCCAAAATTCCAGAAAATCTTATCAAATGATGATGGAATTAAAGAGAGATGGTTTTTGTTAGCTGAATTCGGAACTTTTGCTTAATGTAACTCGGTGCAACATTTGTTAAATGAGTTTAAAATTAGTGGGATAAAACAAATTTGTGTGTCATTTCCAAACTTTCCTCCACAGCCTAAAGGGTTAAACTGATATTATGCCTAAAAGGACTGTGTTACGCTGTTATCTGTAAGTATTTTAAACATTTACCTTATTGATTAATTTTAATGTTTCTAAAATTATCAATTTTGTTTTCACACTCAAGCTTAGTAGTTTCTTATGTTAGATAAAGAATTATTTTTCCTTACAACCTGTGCTAGAAGTTATAATTCTCAGTGCTTTAATAGTATGCTTAAAAGAACACATATGAATTTTAAATAAATGTACGTATACATACATAATCACATACCTCCCTAAAATTTGAAATTAATGAAAAAGTATCAAATCTTTCTCTGGAAGGGGGGAGGAGAGAGGAAAAAAAGAAGAAAAAGGGGGAAAGAAGAAAGAAAAAGGGGGAAAAAGACATCGCAATAGATATTGAAATTCTATAAATATGAAAGGAAGTCAAATTATGTATTATTTGAAGTGTAAAGATTACGTATAAACATATTACATATATATAAATGAATGAGAAAATTGCTTGTAAACAGCATACTGTAGAAAACTGTGTCTGCTGTTTTGTGCAGCAATTAAAAAAGAAATATAAATTAGTAATGCCATCCTACAGAAATAATTCTCAATAATTAATTCATTAAAGACGTTGAAACAAGAAGATGTTTAAACGTAGAGAAAACAAATCTTTAACCTTTTTGACTTGTATGCAATAGAGTTAACAGAAAATTGAGGAATTACATAAATGGAAAATTAAGCTCAAATTGGTAAATTTGACTTAAGTAATTTGAATTAATGAACAAGGAATTTAAAGGAAAAATTTGTCATAAATAAGGATGATTTATTTTGATTGAAATTATATAATTACCTAAATGTATATAAACTAACTGATTTACACATTACCTTCCGCAGTATCATGTATTATCTTTACACTTATTTTAAATACATGAATTATTACAAGATGATAAGCTGCAGCTATAATGTATTATACTAAGTTATGTATAATTTATACATCTATAATGTATTGTACTAAATTATGTAGCTATGTAATAAGCACCATAATTCACTAATGGTAACAAAGAAATATACTTTGAGTTTTCATGAAATATTTTTAAGCATAAGTCTATTTTATAATGAGAATATATTGAAAATAGTTCATATTTTTTTACAAAAAATCTGTTCAAATATTGTAAGTTTTGCTTTGGAAATGCCTTTTTTTTTTTTCAATACTTGATCCTGATATTGAATTTCTTGATTCTCTCAAAATATAAATAAAATTTACGATTTTCAATAAAAAAATATTAGAGAATAAGATAGAAAAATATCGGATTTTCAGTAAAAAAAATAAATAAATAGGTGAATTATCTGATTTATTTTCCATTAAAAATAAAGATAGAATATGTTTTGGAAATACGATTTTCCCAGGCCTAGATCCTGATGATGAACCTGGTTTTCAGCATAAAATAAAAATACTTATTTTTAATAAAAACTAAATAAAATCTTTGAATTAATTAATATTTAAATATAAAAACAAACAGAGAACAGTTTAATTTTATGCACATACCTCTATTTCAAGATGAAAGTAGTTAAAGATTGTGATTCGAATTCCAATCTGTTCTCCAAAATTGCATTTAGAAGGCATTTCAACTACCATAGAAAAAGGTTTGGTGAAAGAAAACTGTAAAAAAGAATCACAATAGTATTTAATCTCTAAAAGTACTAAAGTATACCCAGATATTTACTACACTAACATACACACAGCAAGGGAATCTCACAGGAAAAAAATATAAATAATTTTAAGCATTCTTCTATGTTAAAATATAAAGCCACTTTATTAGTATAATTGTTGTTAAATTTTATCGTTCACAAAAAATAAAACTTCCATTAATATTTTTTCTTGGAAATGAAAGTTGCAATTTGAAGCAAAAATGTCCAAATAAAACTTTCCTCAAAGTTATTAGCATCAAATTCATCGAGATTGGAGAAAACTGAAATAGAATTACATGGAATTATCACGTTCTTCTGAGAGACTCATACAGCATGTCCAACTAGCAGTCAGAAGACCCAGAACTGAAATTTCAGTGAAGGTACAGCTGATTTTCTGTGGTTCCTACATCTACAGTTGTGTCTAAAATGAATAGAACTAAATGAACAGAGCTTAAATGTGGTGGTTGATAATGCATTACCACATAAATTTGTTCAATTAGGTTTTATCCTCTTTTCAGATGCCTTTAACGTGGAAGATGTGTGAATTACAGTAATTGCTTTTAATTTTTTTTATTCTCTATACTTAAAAACATTGAATCTGGAAAGCTTTTCTTTACTTTACCAAACATTTCTACAATAGTGGGATGCAAGATGAAATTTGAAGGCATGCAACAACAAATCTGGGATGCAAGATGAAATTTGAAGGAATGCAACAACAAATGGCTTGTGGCTAAATGCTGTGATTTATAGGTATAAATTTATTTTGTATCAGAGATATAGCAACTGAAATTGGCATGAACATTAATCAAATATTTCCAAGAAAAGGATGCACAGAAAAGATTGGGAAATATTTCTCTGCAACAACATTATAAGGAGTAAATTTTAGCTAGCTTACAACAAAAGTCTGATAATAACAATTAAAAAAGTATAAGGACTTATAAACATATTTATTTATATGGATTCTGGACATATTTTACTATACTTTCTATTTTATTAAATGACAGAAAATGGCAATATATAAATTTATAAAATAAAAATATTAAAAAAAATAAAGCACTAAAATTTCACACAAATGGTTTTAAAATAGTATTAGCCCACTGATCATTAAGTACCTGTACGGGACTTTGAAGTAAACCAAATCCACTGGCGCTATTCATTCCAAATGCAGTAATTATCCATGATGTAGGTGCAGCAGGAACAGGTATATTGAATATGTAATGCCCAAGTGGTCTGCCAAAAAAAAAATTGTATAGCTAGCATTCAAAATTAATTCTATTAAAATTGTATATTTTTTTAATCTCATGAAATTAATAATAAAAGCTGCTAATTAAATCATTAAAACTCAATAAGAGAAAGAACAAATTAAAACAGTTTTCCTTTATTGGTCAGATGAGATTACTTATAGAAGCATGGAGATGAAGCATAAAGTAAAAAAAAAAAAAAAAAAAAAAAAAAATTAATTCTGATTGAAAACAAATTTTTCTATTTCAAAAAAAAGGGGGGGTCCTTCCTAACGTTGCACAAAACTAATGATTTTTCCCCCTCTTGAAGTTTAATTCTAAAATTTAATTGGAAGTTATTTTAAGGATAAAAATTAAGAAAAGATCATGATAACAGTAAGCTAAACAGTGAGTTACAAATTTCTGTGAAATAGAACAGAAACTGTTTTTATACATACACACACATATACATATATGCACAACAAAAAGCATACCCTATATTTACATCCCTCCACATCCAAGTATTATCATACATTTTTTTGATCCTGTTAATTCTTGTACGCTGAAACTCAGGAATGTTTATCTGATTTTGAGGAGGACCTAAGTAAAAGTTTAAAAATATAACTTAAAATATTAATGCATGTCCAAAACAATGTAACATTATTCATTTATTTTACTTACGATTAGGAGCTCTGCAAAAGACTGAGCATGAAGGTCCCAAATGGGTAGCATGATAAAAATAACATATTACATAAATAAAACATATTACATCACCTAAGTACCAGAATATACATATAAGAACACGAATCATTACTCCTATTTTAATATCAAACTCTAAATTTAAAATAGGAGAAATTTTAGTGTTTAATAAGGATTAAATGAATAATATATAATGCACATAATATATGTAAATCCCATAATACAAAGAATAAATATTTTCATTCGTTATCTTGTCTTTATGCACAGTCAAAATTATATTAAAATTTGAAAGGCAGTAGAATAGTTTGTAGGACAGTTTAAGAAAATGGCAAAATCAAAGCATATTTGGTTTAGGTATAATCTTCAAGCATTAAGAATTGGTAAATGGTTATTCTTCAATATACTGATGATTTGTTTTAAGATGAATATGCAAAAAATGAGCTAAGCTTTCTTTTCATCAGATTTTGAAAACTGAAGCACATTAAAAACAAATGTAAGACAACATGAAGCAAGAGTATTCAGAAAGCATTTGCTGCAATATGAAGCTTATTTTTTTTGGAAATAAAATAGGTTAGATTCTATTTCCTTAATAAACTTTTAGATTATTATCACAATAAAATAATATAATTTATCATGACATCTCATCTTTTTGATGAATGAAAAGTGAAGGTAAAATTCTTATTATTTTATTTATTCAGTGATCTTTTGAAATATGTTTTATATTATTTATAGAAAAATAATCACTACTAATATTACCAAATGCTGACAAAATAGAGTTTGACATGAGCAAAATACTACTAGGAAATTTATTTATGCATATGCTCATAAGGCTGTACATTTTATAATGCCAGTACTACATACAGATATTACATAAATTTTTATAATGTTGCCAAAACTGAATATTTTTAAATAATCAGAAATCTTCACTTCTTAATGAACATAAAAATAAAATCAGCACAATTTCAACTTATTTTTTATTTTCAGTTTTACTTATGTTTTGATTATGTGAAGGAAATAATGGTATTTTTTTACATAATGAATATTTTAATATGAAATTTGAGGAATACAGTTCCAAAAAAATATCAGTTTTAAATTTCATGAATAAAAATACTACATGATTTCTGAATGACGTAACAGAAAAATGCCAACTCGAGTTTTTAAATGCTGCTTCAGAATGGCAATGTTTTGAAAGAAAGCAATTTATTTCTTATCGCATTTTATGAAAATACCTCATGCAAGAGTCTTATGATTAGAAGCAAGTATTCTGTACAGACACTCCAATGTTCAGTCACTTCAATTACCAATCACTTGAAATACAAATGGACATAAAATGTTACAGAAACATATAATAAAATAAATAGAATAAAAATAATTTATGAAATAATATTCTTTAATGCTCTTGAAGAATGAGGATTATAGATGAAAATCATTAAGTAATTAGACTTATGTATATAGGAAGATTCAAGGAAACTAATTTATCCTCTAAACATTTTTCAGAATAATTCTAATCAAAGAAAAAAATACTGTGAGACAACAGTGAAAGATACACGGATTTCCCCTTTCTTGACAATTTGGCATGCAGTGTTATAATTAAAAGAAAAAATAACATAGCAGTTGAACTGATGAAAAATCCAAACAATTTTGCAACTAACAGAAATGAGATTAGAAAGATTGTTGCAATTATTCAGTTGTTTTTGACGGAATCATGTTAGTAAGAAAAATTCTATTTTACTTTCTTGGTAGCAAAAACAAAATAATTCTTTTGTGAGTGACAACTCAGAAATAATTACTTTCTTGAATTTCAAATAATAAAAAAAATTCTGCTATTTTTTTTTTTTGGCTGAAACATCAAGATAAGTAAATGTATAGCAAAAATGTGTTTGTTAATCAGAATAGCTTCCTATATGCTGGATAATATTTTTCAGAGTGATTCAGGTTTGTGTATATTATCTCTGCAAAACTTCTCATCTTCAGAAGCAATAAACATGGCTAGCTCTGATTTTACTAGTACATTATCACAGAATTGTGGAAAATAACATGTCTCATATGCATGTTGTTTTCCCACACAACACAAGCCATAATTAATTAGACTGATGTCTAGGGAATAAGGCGGAAGCGGCAGTAGTTTCCATTTCAAAACATTGCACTAGTGTGATTTTCATTGTACATGGTTTGACACTGTTGTACGAAAACTGCACATTTATCCCATTAAAAAGTGCTATCTATTTCTGCTGCAAGGCAAATTGTATAAATACAAACTGCCAATTGTAGACCACAATTGTTTGGTTCTCTCATAATGTAATGGTTCTGAGAATAAAATTCATGTGTACAATGCCAACACAACAGTCAACACAACTTTTACGGGATGGAGCAGAAGCTTGAATGTTGAGAAAATGGGATCCTTTGACAATTGGTAATGATAAGACTGCTTGCAACTGGTGTAATTTATGACCATTTTGTATCAAATATATACAGAGAATCAAAAATAGTTCCTTTTTGAATGAGAGAGAGTAGATGACCAGCTTCAGAAGTCACTTGCTCTCCACCACTTCATTCAATGCCTATTCGCTTAGCTCCTCTCATTTCCTCAGTTGATGCAGAT
The DNA here is from genome assembly GCA_000611955.2 of Stegodyphus mimosarum. Lineage (NCBI taxonomy): Eukaryota > Metazoa > Arthropoda > Arachnida > Araneae > Eresidae > Stegodyphus > Stegodyphus mimosarum. Next base: position 1,120,992 of record KK120525.1, on the reverse strand, counting down.
GCAAATATGTGATTCTGTAGATTATACTGAATTTTCAGAAAACTTCCAAACATGAACGGGAGGAATCTTTCAGAGCATTTGAGAAATAAGCATCATAAATGACAGATGATTCTGAAGCCATGATCCAGTGAAGGAATGTTTGGAGCCACTTCAAAGCAATATGATTTTTTATTATTACTGTATTTTCTTAAATATAATGCTGATTTTACATCATGCTTCAAAAGCATTCACACAACAAATCTCTCAAATAATGACACTGTTTACAAATATAATTAAGCTGTTCTTGTATGCAGCAAATACTGAGATACTTGATGCATGTGAATGAACCACCTATGTACGTACGCTGCATGAATAGCTTTCTTTTAGTGAATACTATACAAAAGGGACAAAATGTTTTTGATTATGCCAAAATAGTAGAATAGTAGCAGAATAACAAGTATAAAAATATTTTAATGTTTAAGTGTAATGTTAAACATAACAAAAGGCATGCATATAAAATGTACGAGTAAAACCATATTCTTTGTTTAGCAGAGTGATAAGATTTGGTGTAGAAAAGGAGGCAAATATAAAAGTGTGTCTGGTAAGCCGTGGCAACAATATTAAATTCATAGCATTACACTGAAATGTCAAAAAAAGAAATGGAGTTGAAAAATTCAGTTTCAAGAGCTAATTGAATAGACAAGGGGAATTAATGAAATTTATAATTGATAAGATATTTGCTTAATCATCTTTCCTGCCATCAAATTTTAATATTGACAGAAAAACAACAATCCTATGAGTGTTTTAAAAATGTCATTTAACAATGTAAACTTCATGAAAAACATATTCAGAAAATGCCTTCATAAATACATCCAAGACTGCCCTTTCTTCCATGTTCTATAAGAGATTCCATTTTACTCACAGGTAGCAAAGAATCTGTAACATACTCATAGAAGTGATCTATAACTGGATTTCAAAAAATTTCAAAAATAATTTATATCAAATTGAAGTGAATGAAGATTAAAGAAGGGCTATAAAAAGCTAATTAGAGATTAATATACAAAACACAATCAAACATATATATTGAAATTATAAAGATTTAATTTCATATAAGATTGCTAATTACTTACAGCCACTCTCATCAGAACCATCAGCACAATCCCGATATCCATCGCAGTGCTTCTGACTTCTGTAACAAGTTCCATCCATGCAAGCCGAATACTCAGAAGTTTCACTGCAGCCATCTTGAAATTCAATAGGGGTGTAAATAGTTACATCAGTTGTTACATAGTACTAACATATTATTTGTGCTTATATCATAAAAGTAAAATATACAATAAATTTTAAACATTTTATACCTTGACGCTTAGGAATGTGAGCATCAGTAAAAACTATTAAACCAGTAAACTAGAAAAAAAAAAAGATTTAGTTAATAAAGAATAGTTTGATTCCTTAATAGATAGAAATAAACATGAAAAACATAATTTATATGTAACTATACTTGAAAAATTTGACTAGCATCTATTCCATATGAAGAAGAAGGAAAATGAACAAACTGATTGGAACTACCGCCACGAGACTTCCATGAAAATGTTAGAGTACTGTTCCTGTTTTCATCAAATGTATTCATCTTTTCCAAAACCTGGAAAAGAGACACATTATGGGAAAATTTTCAGTACTTAATATAATTCAATTTTAGTTATGCAAAATGTTTATAAAAATAATTCAAGAAATGACAGAAAATTAAAAATTTCATAATTTAAATCTTATAAAAATAATAAAATATTTTAGCATTTCATAAATTAATTAATTTATATATTATTAAAATTTTACTGACGAAATTTTAATTAAAAATGATCAACATATGTAATTCTCACAGGAAATTTTATCCCCCCTTCCTCAGAAAAGTTTATTGCAGATAAATTTTAAAAATTTAAACTGAAAGGAGATAAAAAAAAAATGGTAATCCTACATGCCACTGAATTAGAAAAGTAACAATAATTTTCAATTATATCTTTTAACATTCAATTCAACTTACTGTAAATTACAGCATATCAGATATACTTACAGAAGTGATCTATAACTGAATTTTAAAAGTTCTACTGCATCTGATTTTACATGACCAAACTTACATTATCAGTGAAAGTGATACATTTTTCATGATAAAGTAATTATTAGAAACTAGATTGTTTATACTTGCTCTTAAGTTCTATATGTACACTGCGGGGGGGGAACAGTTCTATTATCTCCCTTTCTACTGGGCCGATTGATGAAATTCAAATTGCGTTTCTCATGTCTCGAAAGCGTGACTTAGGATATGTATTAGAATTATATATAGCATTGTTCAAATAGAGGTATTCTGACACAAAATCGGACTTTTTCTGAAATGACATGCCACTTTGTTTCTTTATTTCGACTCTACGAGTCAAATTATGCCAAACTTCCAAGTTTTGTAAAAATCGTATGAGTAGTTTTTGAAAAAAGTAGCTCTCAAAATTTTAGGTCCTCAATGTTAATTCAATTTTTGTATGTATTTATCAATATCTCTTTTTTTCTGAAACTTATTTGATTCCTTCTTATACAGTTCGAAATTTAGGTTCATTCCAAATAAAATTCACTCATTTTGTATGATTTATTTTTAAAATTTGTATTTTAAAAAAGTTTTTCTATAAATTTTTTGAAAAAAAATTTGAATTACAACCTATAAAATTTTTACGATCATCTTAAAGTAGATGTATTTCTAAGCATACCTGCAAAAAATTAAGAGCTTTTTATTCAAAATTTCCGATGATATACGTGAATTTATATATTGGCACATTTTGAAATTTGGCGTATTTGTTAAAAGCGATAATAACGAAAATGTGGTTTATGCACTTTCTTGATATTATTTGAAAGAAGGAACGATGTGACTTTTTTTCCTCTCATTCACAATGTAAAAAGGTAGGAACGATGTGACTTTTTTTCTGCTCCTGCAAGACAGAAGGGTTAGGAAAATAGGTTGCCATGTATTAAGAAGTTCGCTAAGTTAATTTATTCTTGGCATAACTGAAAAAAATTCATCAAGTTAAATTTTTGAATTTCTCCATAAATTTCGCACCAAATTTTACAAAATTTAATATTTAGGCATAATTTGAGTCTTAGAATCGAAATATGGAAAAACATTGGTACGCTACTTCAGAAAAAGACCCATTTTGTGTCAAAATACCTATGTGATAACAATGCTATATATAAATCTAAAATATATATATATCTTAAGTTGTGCTTTCGAGACATGGAAACTGCAATTTGAATTTCGCCAATCGGCCCAGTAGAACGGGAGATATAGAACTGTCGCCCCTTTTTTTTTGCACAGTGTAGCATCCACATATATATATTATACATTAATTAGTTGTGCACTTTTTAAATAAAAAAACTATGGTTCTCTGTACTACTCTTGTTTCTCAATAATCTTTATGGTACTACTGCTAATTCTAATAAAATAATTACTCTGAATAATACTCAAAAATCCTGAATTTTAACTAAAATGTTCACAGCCAAATTTTGATTAATGTTCAAATTCATTTTTGAAAGAAACTTAGTAATGTTTAAACCTTTGCTTAAATTTTATTTTAGATAAATCCAAAACAATCCCAATTATTTTACGGTGATTCGCATTTTTAGATTATGGGAAAGATCCCTAAAGCTATCCGCCTAAGAGAAGTGATGTTTTTGTAGAAAGCTTTTTAACACTTTGATGTCACGATAATTCGTAGATTGCATTCTTTTCTAGAACGCCAACTACGAGTTATCTCATACTGCGTTACTTGCCATTTTTGTGCAGCTACGATTAAACTCGGAATATATCAGTGCTAATATCGATAGATGGCTTCTGGGAAAAGAACAAAAAATCAATGCCGGCTTGCATGAACAGAAAATTTATTAAAAAACGAACAAAAATATAATTATAAAAATTAATTCAATTTCAAGAAATAAAAGAATATTTTATTGTTTGTGGAACTTCTCAAAGCAATCTTCCACACAAAGAGCTGGCTTCTCTTTACAGACTGGACAGAAATAACGCATTTCTCGGCGTTTTTTTTCTTGGGTACATATACGACATGGCTTTGTCAAATGGTATTTTTTTTCCGGTAGGTGGTAGACTCTCTAAATAATGGAGCTCTTGCAATCTAATTTTTTTCGAAACTGGTTGAATCTCTTCTCCAATCAACATGACGACAAATTCTTCTCTGAATTTTAACACTTTTATCGTAGAAGTTACTTTTTGGAAAACTTTATGAGCATTGTGTATATATATCTCTATAATCTGTAGTGAAACCTTTTTGGGCTATCTAATAGTCTTTCTTAGAGATGAATAGTATGAAAGCATTTGATCTGATCGGTCAATGCCAGACATTCCATTATGTAATCTCGAATTATGTTCGGTTTCATTGAAATTTTTCCATTGCGACAGGTGGTCTGCGCACGAATTAACTAGTAGTTGTCTTCCATGAAGAGATTTCTGTTACAGAAGCCACCTACAAGATCATTCTTAAGACATTTTTTTAAGAAAAAAAACATGTTTTTTATGGTTTTTGATGATAATTATGCATTAGAATTACAGTTTTTAATATTATAATGTGATTAAATCAAATTGTCATTTTAGGCCAGATTTCTGAAAATTGCCATGGCAGTCAATGTGTTACGGGAAACTTGCTCATATTTACTTCGGATATTGAGAAAATCCCTAAAATGCCCATACAACCAGTCTTTTTGCAGAAATTTTAGCTTAAGTCAAACTACCAACATTCAGCAGTCCTTCCTTTACAAAACAGTTACCATTCATGTATTTATACTGATGTTTCATACAGCACCAATACAATAACTAAATATCAGATTTTGTCAACTATAAGATCATGAGTCCTATGTGCAATGACTAAAAATATTCTGCACAGCAAACCAGTTTTCAGGCAAGTTCATTCAGCGTTTTTAGGGTTTCGAGGTAACTGTTGATTGCTAATACATTTACAGTTATGGACAAAACATTTTGAATATTTATTATTAAATGTGTGACTTCTTTTTTTTTAGTTAGCAACACATTGCTTTAGCAATTAATTATCAGTCTTCCCCATGCAAATCACTTCATTCTGAAGTTTGTGCAGACTTAGACTGTTTGCAAAATTTTTATAGCAAGGAAAAACTGATGTCACCTCAGCAGGACTTAAGTCACTTCCTGTTCTCATGTTGTGAAGAACATGGTCTACAGCAGAAAGCCCAACATATGTTCCAGGCTGTCCTTTTACAATGACTTCTATTGTTTCTCCAGTTTTGTCTTTTTTGTTATTCAGCATTACAGTGAACTATAAAACAGATTAGTTTTATTAGTAAAGCAAATAAAACCACTAATAATTTATTAAAATATAATATTACTTAATTTTAAAAGCAGAAAGTAGCCAGTTCAAAGTATTACCAGACAGACAAAATACTAGTTTAAACTTGTCAGGGGGGGAGAAAGGAGGAAATTGAAAACATCAGATGCAAAATTATTTTAGACTGATATTAACAGAATAATTTTCTTTTCAGATAAATCTTCTTTTTAAAAAAAAAAAATGAAAAAAGGGGGAGGAAGGGGTGGAAGATGACAATAATGACAATGCTTCTGAGTTTCAGCACAGTATTTCTTAGAAACTGATATTTAAGAAAATTCTAAATAAATATTTGCTTCAAAATGAATACCACTTTTTTAATCTTTGAAATTTTAAATTTCTTAGAAATGTTAATTTAATTTCAAAATCATTTAATCCATTTCAGACTCAAAAGACTAACATGCACACATATTACTATCATTATACAATGATTAATAAATAGTACTATGCATTAAACATTATATGTATGATGTTAACTTGACTAATATCTTATTATTAAACTTTAGTAATTTATTAATATAATTAATTAAATCCTAAAACTGCAAAAAATTTTCCCTCTTTTTCAATAAATAAAACATGAGTAATAAATTGCAATTTCTTTAATAGAAATAACTTTTAAAAATGCATGTTTTTTGTAACTAATTTTTCATTTTTTAAAAACTACAATATTCCTGTCTGACCATTTTTCTTCTTTAGCCTTTTCTCTTCATACATTACAGCAACAAATTGTATTGGTTATTGTTTGGCAAATTGTAAGGCAAATTGCTTAGTATTAAAATAAATTTCCATAATATGCTCTGACAAGGCTTGAAGCATTCTGTTCTATAATGGTTCTTGTAAAGCTGTATTAAACCTTTACAATGCAAATTCAATTCACTATTCAAATAAATGATGATATTACACTGCATTGTATTTTAAAGAAGACCCAAAAATTTAACACTGGGCAACAGTCCTGATTAATAAGAATGTAGGGGGCTGTGAATTAAAAAACTGATTTCATTTGAATTATAATTAAATTGATTTATTATTGTATCTTTTCAAAAGCATGTAATACAAAAAAAAAAAAAGGATGGGAAGAAAAAATTTAGTTTTAAAAATTTCTAAACATTTACTGAGGATGTTTACTCATTTTCAGAAAGATTTTTATAAAGAATTTAAAAAAAAAAAATTCTGGATTAACAAATTATAGTAACAGCTTATTATTTAAAATGAGAAACATTATCCACTACTTTTAAATTTATTGCTCTTTCCAGTGGCGTAGCTAAGGTGGGGCAAGGAGGGACATCTGTCCACAGGTGCAGCATCTAGGGGCGCCAAGCTGATGTTACGAAATTTTAAAATTTTTATTTTATTTTATTTATTTATTTTTTACTATTCTTGGCACTTAAAAAGGGGCCCAAGACCTTCAGTTGTCCCCGGGCGCTGAAAACCCTAGCTACGTCTCTGGCTCTTTCAAAATGTCAAATGTAAACAAGCTGTGGATTGAAGGGTATGCTTTCCAAAGAAAATATTCTTATTCTATAATTAAAAAACATCATGAAATGCATGGTAATAAAATTTGTAAGTGTAAAGTAAGCAATATTTTTAATTGGAAACTGTAAAAACTATCTGTTGTTACTTCTGTATGGAAAAAAGACTTGAAAACATGAAATAAATATCTGAAAAAAGGACATTGCGCAAAAAAAAAAAAAAAAAAAAAAAAAAAAAAAAATAAAGGACAGTTCTATTTTCTCGTTCTACTGGGCCGATTGACGAAATTCAACTTGCGTTTCTCATGTCTCGAAAGCGCGACTTAAGATATATATTAGATTTATATATAGCATTATTCTAACATAGGTATTCTGACACAAAACCGAACTTTTTCTGGAATAACATACCAATTTTTTTACATATTTTGATTGTACGATTCAAATTATGCCAAACTGCCAAGTTTTGTAAAAATAGCATGAGTAGTTTTTAAAGTATTAGCTCTCAACTCAATGTTAATTGAATTTGGTATACATTTATTAATATCTCTTTTTTTTTCTTATCAAATTACTTGATTCCTTCTTTTAGAATTAGAAATTTAGGTTCATTCCAAATAAAATCCACCCATTTTTTATGATTGATTTTTAAAATTTGTATTTTTAAATAATTTTTATAAATTTTTCGAAAAACCTTTGAATTATAACCTATGAAATTTTTAACATCATCTTAAAAAAGATGTATTTCTAGGTACACCTGCAAAAAATTA